>PTEX01000200.1:677439-717105 GCA_003342815.1 Eudromia elegans | reverse complement strand
CCTCTCCTCTCCTCTCCTCTCCTCTCCTCTCCTCTCCTCTTTGCTTCCCCCTTTCCTTTCATCTCCTTTTCCTTCTTTTCATTTAAGGAACCACATGTTACATTTTAAGCAGTGTTTTGAGAGCACAAAGTTGACTTTTACAGAGGTTTCAGATAATTAAGTAGTTAAAGGTAGCTGGTTGAATTACAGTAACACTGCATAAGGGCACAATAAAGGAAACGAGAGATGTAAGTGGATTTATCTGATTCCTCATCCTTCTTCTATGTGCTTTTATGTGAACTCTWGCAATGCAGTGAGTGTGAACTAGAAAGGCATTAGAACAGCTTCTGTAAAAGTCACGTTGTCCCATGGGAATGAAGATCTGGAGCAGAATGAAGAGAAGAAGGAAAGAAAGGCAACACAAAGATTAATTTAAATTCAGAGCCTGACCTAACATCCAAATAAAACTGAAGCTCGAATCTTAAGGAGAAATTGTTTCATCTTCTTTCAGGCATTCCATGAAAACAGTCCAGGAAAGAAGTGATGGGGAAAAGAAGAAGAAATAAAAAAGAATAAACAACTTCCAGGCTTTAAATGYAGTGGATTTTTTTACAAAGGCACATCAGCAGCAAACAGAGAAGAAAAAATGCTCCTTAAAAATGGACTGGGRTGGAGCTGGCAGCGCACATGTGTGTCAGCATGTCTTTTATCAGGAACWTGTACTGGTATTTTTAATAAATACCTGAGAATCTCTGGTAGATCATCAAATTTATCTATCACAGTTCAGCTATATAGGGCAAAGGAAATGAGAGAAAATGTAACCTTATTTTTCCTACCTAGAAATTATATTTTCCCTGGAACTGAGTTTTGGAATAAAGCATTAATTATTTGCTCTGTTTTACCTCAACAAGCTGCTCTGTAGCTCCAGACATAGCCCCTTAACAATATGCTATGCAACAATATGTTATACATCGGCACCCTTGGCAATGCCAATGTAAAATGTACCCTGATGAATTATACAGGAGTGTTGTGAAAAGTGAGGTGCAGCATCTCTACCCCAGGCAAAAATTTTTCTCATTTAAGGCAGCAACTGGCTTTGTCTCAGCTTTTTATTGRCAATGGAAATGCAAATCCTCTCAGAGCAGAAATAACCAAGAAACCCCATTTTTTCTCCTCACCAGCCAGTTGTCCAGACCCCCCTGGGGCTCCACTMTGTGTGAAGAAGCCCCAGGGCAGGAGGGCCACACAGGCTGCATTAACYGATTTCTCATGGAACAGGTAATTTCTGATGAGGTAGCCCCTCYTGATACAGAAATAACGACAGGGCARTCACAAGCAGCTCTACCCCRTTTGCCTCCTTACAAACACTGCAGTATTTACAACAATCCTAAGATCCCTCCATTTGCTTTGGGACACTACCMCCTTTGCGGCTGTCCCTGGCCTCGGAGCAGAGCTGCAGCTCCTTCTCACCCAGCTCCTCCTCATGTTCTGGAGTGTTAAACCAAATTTAAGGTGCTTAAGGTCTGATCTAAATCAAYTGAAATCAAAGGAAAGAGTGATGATGACTTTGGACCAAGTTCTCTCCTTTATTCACATGCCAATTCTCTTGTTGTTTTCCTATACTTTGTAGTGCACTTTGTAAGGCGCTTCTTGCACATTGATCTTGAGGAAATGTTTAAAAGATTCATAAACCCGTTTTGAGAATGATGTTGCCCATAAAATGTATGAATATGATAGCAAGTGTGAGATAGGGGAACATTTACTTTTATGGTGATTCATTTCCTACTTTATATGCAAATCCAATGAGCTAAGTTCCACTTACTTTGTATGTGAACCAGCAAATAATTTTAAGACAATCAAAAAAAAATAAAAAATCAGTTATTTTACATCATTTAGAGCTGCCCTTGTGTACATGTCTTTCCATATCCCAATTTTAATGTGAGATGAGTTGCTTAGGATATTTATCTTGTCTGAACAGGAAAAAAAGTTTCTGGATATAAAATCTGAACTAACGGTTTGATGATAAAAGTTGCATTTAAATTGACATTGTGCATTTTCTATTTGCAGTAGTTCTCAAGAAAGAAGAACAGATTGTTTTAAAATATCATTTACAGAATAGAATGGAATTTGGTTTTGGTATTATTATATATGTCCTGAGGTATCAGACATAGGCTTTACTTAAGACTAATGTTCTCATCAGCTAAATTAGGCTCTATGCAAATCTAGTAAAAGAAATGTCTTACCAAAAGCAATATGCCCTATAAACTGGCTGAACGAAGCCTTTCAATATCTCAGTATTGTTATCTGCATTTTTTCAAATAAGAAATAAAGTTGAAAAGACATTTAGAAACAGAATAATCAGTTCATTTAGTTCAGGTATTATATCTTGGCTGGTCTGCAGAATTTAATCACTTTAATATCTTTATAAACTTCTGCCTGTAAATGTTTTGTTCAAGATAATACAGGAAGTCCTTTGCAATGGCTTTTGAGCCACTGGTAGAGACACTGGCCTCTATAAAACATTTAGCTCTGTAAGACAGACCCCACATCACAGATTCCAGAGGCTCCACAAGGAAGACGCAGCTCTGCATACAAAACCACGCATTTCTGTCTTGCTCTTTTATCTTTTAGCCCCCAAGGAGATGCTGATAAGTGAATCCAGTGGAGTGGACAAGATCACTTCTCGATACAAGGCCCTATCACGCAGCCTACTGATTCCAAATCACAGGAAATTTTAGGCACTCTTCCTTGTGATTGAGTTATTCCCGATGTCATTAAAAGGCAACCTCCAGGACACCCTGGCTGGGTCGATGCCTTCGGACAAGAGTAAATCCAAGAAAGAAATGGAAAGCCACTCCAGGCAACCAGTATGCCTTTGTCTTAGTTGCAACATAACAAACTCCACAAACCATTTCATAATTTAGTCTTTTGAGAAATGCTTTACAGTTCTTTTTTGATAAGTTTTTCCATTTATTTTTCAGTATCCCCTTTTCTCATTAAATATTACTTTCATCTGAAAATCAGTTTATTTGGATAAATAACTAATATTCCACGTTTACAAGAGATGTTTGATTTTTTTCATTGTATTTCTTCATGATTTTCTTACAAATGCTCTCCCATGAAGAAACGTGTTTACTTTGTCACTGTTTCTAACTGATGGAGAGCTTTATTTGGATTCATAAATCAGGAACCTTGTCACATAAACGAGCTGACAGATATGGACTTTCTATTTTTCCTTTTATCAAAACATTACGGTTTGTAACCAGTCTCAGGTATCTTGAGCTTTAGGGATTTTATTCATTATTTTTTTGTCTGCAATAAGAAACTGAAGTAAATAAAAATCAAAGCTGCTGCGTCCTAGAAACCCTTTCACTAAAGAATGTGATAGGTATTTAAGAAGATCCATTACACTCCTCAAACATGCCAAGGATTGAGGTCTGCAATAACTTCAGATTCTTATTTTACTAGTTTCTACCACAGACAATATCATGAAAGAGTACAAAGAACAGTGCTAAGCTATGCTCAAGGAAATGGGGGCAGGAGGGAGAAGGAACAGGGGGGAACACAGAAATTGCTTTCATATAGATTAGAGAACTTGTGTAAAAAGTAGAAGGAAGACGAATTCTCACTTATCAGTCAAATTATCTTTTTTTATCGTTTTCTTATGGTAAGGTAACATTACAAAGAGAAAAGAATAGTAGAGGTATGATATATCATTAAGGCAAAGAGCAATTCCAACTTCAAGTGCTGCCTGTTCAAGGCACTCAATTTTACAACATGGTATTTAGGTTATGATTCTTTACATTTCTGGTTTTACAACTTCACCTCTACACACAAACTTTCGGCTTAATTTAAATAAATGCAGATATAGCAGCTCTGAGGGCAATGTTGGTTTTAAGATAATTACCTGAAGAYAGCAGGAATGTAATTTATTTTCCTGTGAATTGAGTAATAATAATAATAATTGCTCTCTATTTCTCTCCTTGACAAGTGCAAAATTATGACATCTCTCTTGAGCTCTACTACCTAATGGACATCTTTGCTCTTAGATGAAAACCATACAGTAACACCCTCCTCACACTGTCTACCTTCTGCTCATTAGTTCATCACTAACCAGTTACAGCCCTTTGGTGTTTGRCTCTACAGATAAAAAGAAGTTTTAATAGGATTTGGAGAAATGTTTACATCATCTGGATTTTTTTCTCACATGTTTCTTCCCTTTTTTCCCCTCGGATTTCCATTCATTCAATACTATTAGGTATGATACAATCAGAGCTTCTGGGGAATAGCAATGTCTGCTCATAGATACTTGTCTCAAGTCAGTCAGAAGTTCTGCTTGGTTTATGCTTGCAAATGTTTTATATTTGAGTCCTGCAAATGCTTAAGCAGCCATAGTAATCCTTGTGTACATAGCAAAGCCAACCTTAGCTGGGCTACCCTTGCCTCAGGGGGCATTCCGGGCGTGGGGCTGGAGCTGTTCTCATGGCCCATGTAGGCCCACATGGGCCCATCGCCAGGACAGGGGCCTGCAACATCTTCTTGAGCTTAGCCACCCAGTGATGAAAAAGGGCTCAGGTCCTAGCAAAGGACTTGCATGACTGGGACTCCTAAACCTCTGCAACRCTTCTGACGTTTGTTCTGCAGGTTTTTGTGCCGTGTGAGGGAGATAGATCGACCCATGAACCACAGACTGGATGCCCCCACATCGGCTGCAATGAGCTGTCTTGGAGGAGCAGACGCATGCAGTGCATCAGGAACTCCACATAATTGGATCTTGTTTTCCAGCACATCGGTTTCATGACTGATCTTGGTAGTCCCTACAGTCAGAAGATTTGAACATCACTCTCTAATGCGTATTAGCCATCGCATTTCCTGCACAGATACTCCCAGCACAGACCGTTCAATCTACCACTGCTGGGGAAGGCTGCACACTTCCAATTATGTTTTTCTGAATGGAAATGCAGGGATACTTGCTTTGAGGAATACGTGAGCTGACTAACTGTGAGGTTTTGCTGTTGAATTCTGTAAGCTCTCAGTTAGAGAAAACTTTTTTTTGAAATTTTCTATTTTTTTAATAAGAAGCTAAACATTCTTAACTTTCTGCCTCACAGGCTTTACTAAAATGTAAGGAATTACTTAACCAAACACAAGCATGATTTTCTTTTGAAAACTTTAACATAAGGATTTACTGTTTTCTGAGTAGCCCAAGCAGCACCACAACCTTCCAGCCCTCCTGGATGCCGAGTGCTGCACGCCCCCAGCCCGCGGGGCTGGCATGGGACGGGTAAGCAGGTCCCCTCTGCCAGGGACCACTGCCACCACTTTTCGCTGACAGTGCTATGCAGAACCAACCCTAAAGCATCAAGAATGTACGTAAAAGTTGTGGATCCAGGAACTCTTCTTCCAATGCAATATCCTCTAAGACAAGTCCAGATAGGCTGCAGAAAGGAGACAGTTTATATTATTTCTTGTTTTGATTCTTGTTTTTGAAACCCACAATGCCTGCTATCAGCATTTAGAAGCAGTCAGAAAATATTAACATTTCACTGTAACACACATTCTTAAATGAATGATAGACAACTAACCCCACTGCTAAGAACTCAAAATTTCCCCAAAGCTCACAATGGGAGGAGCCTTTGAGAAAAGCACATAGCTAGCTATAAACTTGAGGAAAAAAAACATAACTAGATATAAAAATTCTTCGCAAAGCATAGCATAGAAAATCATTGCTGCACTTCAGATTTCACAATATACTAACCACCAAAAATACTGTCTTTTTWAAACAAGATTTACTCTATGTTCGCAGAAATACACCAACAAAAGGAGCATCTGCAATACAATGTCTTGCATCAGCAATCACTTAGGAATATTTTAAATTTCATATTCGTCTACTGTAGAGAAGGCTGCAGTTAGAAATGTGAGTGTAAATACATCTTTTCAGAAGTTTGTTTTCCTTCTTGTGTGTATATGTGGGTGGTGGATGCTTGTAACAGTGACTGTGGGAAAATATGTTAGCTATATAATATAGTAAAGATGTTTGATAGTAATTCAGGAATCACAACATCAGAATTAATACAYTCAGTACCCCGTACAACTTATCAGATTTAGCAACAGAATCATTGCATGGGTTCTAATTAATTTATTCATGTGAAATCCAATAGAGAAACCTTTCATGAACAGATACTTCTTCAGTCACATGCCATTCTGTCAGTATTTTCCCTCAGCACAATATATTTACTTTAGTAGCACCTGTAAGCAATCTGACGAGATTAATTACGGCTCTCAAAATAATGYAATACATTTGTCTAAAGGTAGGCTGTAGCCATCCAGCAGGCTTAATGCGTTAAAAGTAATAGATATATCAGCCAGCTGACAGGAGAGTAACCTTGTGCTGTTTACATTTTTAACCTCAGAAATATTTAACTGAAAGGTCTGATATTTTTCTTGTGAGGGGGCACTTCAGGAATGGCATACAGCACACTCTTGAAATCCYTCTGCTTTGTAGGATTAAGCAGAATAGATTATGATAAGCCCTACTTTAACTGTTAATTGTGATATACCATCCTATAGTARTGATCATTCTCAAAATGGGAAAAGGCTTGGAAAAGCCTGAGAAAAGTGGCAAAGTAGTGAAATCATTAAACCAACCCAGCCTATACTTCTCCATACTGTAGCACTAGGCAAGTAGCTCCTAGCAATCTCACGTGCAAAGGGTGCTTTTGAATAGACTAATTAACAGTACAATTTCACCTGAGGCATTGTCACTTTGTGGAAAGCAGTTTTTAGTCAAAGGGAAATAAATTATATTCTTGRTACCTGATGATAAATAAAAGCTTAAAGAAGCTGATAATAGGGGTTGCAGTGATTAAATCACAGACATAAACAAATGAGAAATCAAACCCACTCATTTCCGCACCAGCTGTTCTCTACCTACGAACTTATCTACAAAAACAAATTTACCTGTCACTGGGCAAAAACAGGCTGTGCAAACTCTGCTTAGCAGTGCAGATTTGTGTCAGAGACGTGTCCTGATAGGAAATAAAGGAAACCCTCGAGCATAGATTTTCCAGGAAYACCATAGACCAAAGATGGCATTCCCAGTCCTTACCCCACAGACTTTGCCATTAACATGTACTGGCATGGCAAAGAACTGCATCTACCCTTCTCATCACCGTCTGACAGCACCTCCTGCTTTTCTGGGACAAGACTTGCTGCAGTATGGAGGCAAACACACAGGCAACCAGATGCTGACTTGATTAATAGCCCAAGAGCTGGGTAGCAGAGCTAGCATTGCACCAGCACCTGTTCACATGCTCAGGGCAACTCTGTCTATTTTAAAGCTCTCCTTGCTATGAAGATTGGATCTAGAGGTACTGAAGAAAACAAAAGGGCAGGATTGTGCAACCCAGTGCCCGTGCTTTACCCCAAGAGGAGTTATTCTCACCTCCTTTGGACTCAAACCCTGCACAGGGTCACAGCATCACAGAACGGTTCAGGTTGGAAGAGACCTCCAGAGATCATCTAGTCCAACCCTCCTGCTCCAGCAGGGACCCCTAGAGCASGGGGCACAGGGTGGTATCCAGGCGGATTTGGAAGATCTCCAGAGAAGGAGAATCCACAGCCTCTCTGGGCAGCCTGTGCCAGGGCTCTGTCATCCTCACAGCAAAAAAGTTTCTTCTCACATGGACATGGAACTGCCTGTGTTTTAGTTTACACCCATATATTCCAGACACCCAGCCTCACCTTAAAAACATTCTCAGCTATTACCCTGCTCTGCAGATTTCTGTAACTGCAATCAGTTCTGTTGGGAAAACCCATCCAGAACCCCAGATCCTCTCCTGCATTTCCTGTGTCATGCTTACCACTGATAACTGTGAATTGCTTTAAATCRAGGCAGCTCAGTTCCTGGTGCACCTTACTCAAGGACTCCTCAGGACTGCACGGCCCTACAAGGAAGCTGCTGGCGTTCAGTAACTAAATGAAATTACTATCACAGTTTAAAGCCTCAGCACTCACATACACAGCCAATGGCCTCTGCAGAGGAACAATAGCATCACACAGGTGCAAATCCACTCCTGCCCCATCTTATCTTGGGCTCCAGCTGACTGCAAATAACCCCAGTGCTGGCCAGGAGGAACGAGGCAATCCTGGTTGCAACTGGTAAGGCCAGAAACAGGCATGAGATCAAAAAAAAAAAAAAAAAAAAAAAGAGTATCATTTCCCCCAACAAGGCATGAGATCAGGAAAAAGTCTATCTCCACACCAAATATTGTGTGACCTGCCACCCCACAACTACATCACCGGGACAACTCAACAACTTCTGCAGGAAATTCTCTGTCTTGCGCCCAGGCGGAGGCCGGCATCCTGGAGAGGTTGGATCAGATCCCATAGTAKCAAATCAGTTTCAGCTATAGCCAGGTAGCAAAGCTGAGTGGGAAAAGCCTCTTGGTTATGTGGGAAAGAAGGATGTGTAATGCCTAGGTTGTAGCTGAAGTGCTTTTCTGGTAGCTGAGGATAAATGTTAAAAGATTTTTAAGAGTATTTAGGTTCTTTTTAGCCCGAGTTTAGATAGTAAGCAGATATTTGAGGTTCGGTGTATCTCAAGAAGTGAAAGTTTCCTCTTTAGAATTAAACAGATGAGTTGGTCTTGAACAAAACCAGGTTAGCCCTGACCCTGCTTCAACCAGGTGAGCCCTAGGCTGCTGGAAGGAGAAGAACAGGGTACAGGAGGGAGAGCATTTTTTTTTTTTTTGCTAGGATTGTGACAGTTTAGTGGTTGAGCTGCTTGAGCTGTGCCTCTCCTCCCACCGATCGCAAGGGAAGGGGATGTTTGCAAAGGTCCTAACATAAGATGGCTGCTGAAACATTTCTCTTGCTGCATCTCTTGTTAATGCTTTGTTTCTAGGTACCTTAGAGGACCTAAAGAGTTGCCTTCTGAAAAAAAAATCCCTTTCTTTAGCATTGTTCTCTCTCAAAATGCCAGGTTTCACAGAACTGATAATGCCACGGAATTAGATGTTGCTCCTTTCTGCTTTGAATATCTAAATCCCTGAGAGAGACTGGTTGTGTCTGGAGATGCTGTCGCTGGAGCAGCCCAGCCTGCAGACAGAGAGACTGAGATAAATGTCTTTTGTATAACAGTAAAACTAAAAATGTGAAAGACTCTGAAAGCTGCTTGACAGGTGCAATTGCTCACAAAATAGATTTTTTTTTTCTGTTTATTTTCTTTAATATATTCCTAGCACAGGCTATGGCTATTCAATMGTAAGAAGGTCAGACTGACTAATTAAACAGGGCCACTGCTCATCTTGAATTCTCTGGGCTGTGAGAATTCGGAGTGAAATTCTCTTGGGCTACCTCTGCCCTCCCAAAAGAAACCCATATGTGGCTRGTCTTTCTCCCTCCACACAACAAACCTGAGCCCAGTTTACTTCCATCAGTGAGTTATGCTGGTGTCCCTGCAGATTTTCGGTGTTCTGGCTGATCCATCACCCCACTGACAAGGTCTGGCTATTGATTTTCGAGATGAGCCCTTGCAGGTTGTTAGACATTACTGTCTTCCATGCACGCTCGGTGCACTGATATTAAAGGAGCCCTCAGCAACCCAGGCAGGCAGTGCTGGGAGTAGTTTCTGTGTCTGCCCAGGCTGCCCTGCAGAGACAAAGCCCCTCTATCCCTATATTCACAAGTCCCCATGCTTGTAGGAGAGATCTGGAGGATGTTGTAGCTAAGCCGCTCTCCATCATCTTTGAAAGGTCCTGGAGAACAGGGGAGGTGCCGGAGGACTGGAGGAAAGCCAATGTCACCCCAGTCTTCAAAAAAGGTAAGAAGGAGGACCCGGGCAACTACAGGCCGGTGAGCCTGACCTCCATCCCTGGGAAGGTGATGGAGCAGGTCATCCTGGCTGCTGTCTCCAGGCACRTGGAGGAGAAGAAGGTGCTCAGGAGTAGCCAGCATGGGTTCACCAAGGGAAAGTCATGAAATCATGCTTGACTAACCTGATAGCCTTCTACGATGGGGTGACTAGATGGATAGATGAGGGCAGAGCGGTGGATGTCATCTATCTGGACTTCAGCAAAGCTTTTGACACCGTCCCCTACAGCATCCTCCTSGGCAAGCTCCAGAAGAGTGGGTTAGATGAGTGGACAAAACTGGGAGGAATAGCTGAYAGCCCTGAGGGCTGCACTGCCATCCAGAGGGACCTGGACAGACTGGACAGCTGGGCGGCGAGTAACCTCATGAAGTTCAACAAGGGCAAGTGTAGGGTCCTGCACCTGGGGAGGAATAACCCTAGACAYGCCTACAGGCTGGGGACCGACCTCCTGGAGAGCAGCCCYGCAGAGAGGGACCTGGGCGTCATGGTGGACAAGTTGACCATGAGGCAGCAGTGTGCCCTCGTGGCCAAGAAGGCCAATGGGATCCTGGGGTGCATTAAGAAGAGCATCTCCAGCAGGTCGAGGGAGGTGATTCTGCCCCTCTACTCAGCCCTGGTGAGGCTGCACCTTGAGTACTATGTCCAGTTCTGGGCTCCCCAGTGCAGGAGGGATGTGAAGCTCCTGGAGAGTCCAGGGCAGGGCCACTAAGATGATTAAGGGCCTGGAACATCTGCCCTACGAGCAAAGGCTGAGAGAGCTGGGCCTCTTCAGCCTGGGAGAAGACTGAGAGGGGGCCTGATTAATGTATATAAATATCTCAAGACAGGGAGTGAGGAGGAGGGGGCTGGCCTCTTTTCAGTGGTGGCCAGCGCTAGAACTAGAGGAAACGGCCACAAATTGAAGCACCAAAAGTTCCACAGGAACTTGCGAAGGAATTTCTTGACAGTGAGGGTGACAGAGCACTGGAACAGGCTGCCCAGAGAGGTGGTGGAGTCTCCTTCTCTGGACATCTTCCAAACCCGCCTTGGATGCCACCCTGTGCCACATGCTCTAGGAGACCCTGCGTGTGCAGGGGGTTGGACTAGATGACCTCTACAGGTCCCTTCCAACCCTAGCCATTCTATGATTCTATGATCTCTTTAAACTCAGTCAGGCTGTTCCCATAAGCTCCCCATCAGCACCATTGCTACAACATAATTAACAACTTTMTTTTCCAACTCCCACTGCTTTCCGAATGTATCTTACAAATTCTTGTTATACAGTGGACTTGTTAATGCTTTCAAAATAACATGCTTATGTAGATAATTTTGTAAACATTGTAAGACTAATGATGAAAATAATTTAACATAAAACATTAATAGGTTTTATGTAAATCCAAACTTATAGCAATATCATTTTATTGTGTAGATTAAACTTGCAATAAACTGGTTGTTCTGTAGATTAAACTTGACATCACTTAGTTTTCCCACAGAGACGTTAATTAGCTGCATAAATTAGCAACTGTCTATCCAATGGAAAGAAAAAAAAATCACAAAGACTTTCCTGTAAGCCTGAGAGTAGTTTTATATATTTTCAAGCTCTCCAGAGTGCCTCAATTTTCTACGTTAAGTACTGAGTGAAGAAAGCACCCAGCTCTGTCAGACACTGCTCATATCTTTCATCACCCCAGTAGCCCCTGCTCTGGGTTCTGCCTTGATGAGCTGGTGAAAAGCGGTGTGAAAGCTAGTGACACCAGCAGAATTACTCTAGTCTTACGGTGGCTTGACTCTGAACTATATTTGTCCTTTTAGGATATATTTATTTGTCCTAAATAGGGTTGGTTGTCTTTTGAAAGAGGAGGAACAACTCATGGCAGAAAGGGTGCTTAATTTGGAGCTTTACMTACGAAACAACCTGCCAAATTGGATCAGATCTGGGTTCACTTATTGCAATGCCGTAGTGTAGGCAGGACTAGAGGCTTTAAACAGATACCAGATACCAGATACTCTCTGCTGTTCTGCACATCCCCAAACGTGGCCTCCCCTCAGCCACACCAYTTCCCTGCCAATTCATGAGGGGACTGCAGGAGACCCCCTGCTCATGACCAGCACCAGCTTGTTTCATGTGGAGACAGCAAATAGCTTCATTCCCTGCTCTGCCACGTGGGAGAGCAAACGTGACCTGGAAGAAACAATTCCCAGGTTTAAGCTGCTCTAGGCCTTGAACAGGCCAGGATGAGCTGCTCCATCACCTTTCCAGGGATGGAGGTCAGGCTCACYGGCCTGTAGTTGCCCGGSTCCTCCTTCTTACCTTTTTTGAAGACCRGGGTGACATTGGCTTTCCTCCAGTCCTCCRGCACCTCCCCCGTTCTCCAGGACCTTTCAAAGATGATGGAGAGCGGCTCGGCTACGACATCCRCCAGATCTCTCCTACAAGCATGGGGACTCATTAAGATTGAGATTCCCAGCAGCACTTAAACATCCAGCTCCCAAGTGCTCCATCCTTTGCTGTAGGTCCCTATTGGGATCCACCTTATAGACATGCTGCAGTGATGAATGTGCAATAACTGTGATGTGCTCAGATAGCAAAGCCACCCTTCAGGGAAAGGTGGCAAGGGATGCAGCCCTCCTTCTCGCCCTGGCTGCTGGAGACGCACAAGGCTTGTGCTGAAGATACCTATAAACGTGCTTCATTCCTGACCTCCACTCACTCCAGTTTCACTGATATTACACCCATCTTGTTATAAGAACAAGAGAAAATCTGCCCCAAAGCAAAGGGTCCTAATCTCTGAGTTTCATTYGCTGCCTCCCACCCTCAACATAGACTCACGACAGCTTGAATCTTAAGCGTTAAATATCCTAAAGGTTAAAATAGATTCTGTAATGCTATGTACCCAGAATGTCTCCTAAAATACAAAAAGTAGGAAGAATTGTGAGTCAAAAATGTTGCCAACATGTTCTCTACTGCTGAAGGACAGTGGGAAGGAGCCATTTTATTTTTTCCAAGTATTATAGGGTTTTTTTGAGCATCCATAAAATACCTTCCTGTTCCCTGTCATGTCTTGCATAGAATGGAATTACTTTCCACTGTCTTAGATAGGTTTTTCTAAATCTAGTTATTATAAAACAAGAACCATCAGAGAAAGCAGCTAAGGATCAACTTTTAGCCCACAATCCATCTCTGGCATTGGAAAGATGTATTGCCAGTCACTGCTCTTGTATTTACTTGGGAGAAATGGCAATTTTAGAAAACATTTGTTTTGATTCCCCAAATTCAAAATGTGAAAACTGCCATATTTTTATAGCACAGGTATCATTCAAAAATTGCCCTGTGACCCTTGAATTATTTTCTTTGAACTTCATTTGTAGGAGCTGGTGCCTATTCTCAAAGATTCTCGGTACTTACAAGATGGAAASAGAAAGACCTTACTGCATGCCAAGAAAGCTTCAGGATCGCTTATTCCAGCCAATAAAATAATTCATTCCACTTGGCAAGAATTTCACACTCTGGATTTGCACCCAAAGTGAGTGATTAAGTGTGGCACCTTCCCCTGGACACGGTGACTTTCAGCAAGATGGGCCATCCTACGTGGTTAGTGCCTAATTCCCCCACTGCTCCAGGATGGCTGCTGTATTTTATAGCGTTGAGGACAGCATGGCCTAGAGAAATGGAAGTCAAGGACACTGGAGAGGGAATCCTGGCTGAGCTGCTAACCATGAGCGCCGCTCAACCTTGGGCTGGGACTTGTGGAGCGTGTAGAGGATTTAAATGACTGGGTTGACCAGGGAAATGCAACATGGRGTGAGGACTCCAGTGTCATTTGCCAGCCTGCGTCCTGGGGACAGTGRCAGCAAGGATCCTTTGTGGTGGGGACAGCAGAGTAAGCAGCTCTTTAGCACAGAGCACTTATCGCTAGGCCAGGCGAGAGAGGCAGCTCTTAGTGAACAGAAAGTCAGAGGTTTTGAGCCCCACCATGGCTGCAGAAGGGCTCCCAGGATGGATGCTGGGCCACATCCATGATGCCTGTTGGGTAGGCGAGGGAGGCAGCTCTGGGCCTTGCTCCCATGCTGCTCCCGGGACTTGCCGCATGGCCTCTGCTCCCAATGCCACAGCTCTGCCCAGGCTCACCGTGCCAAAGCAAACCCAGAAAGGCACATCTCACGCAGAAGAGTTTGATTTACTATTGAACAGCTCTGCAGAGCACRCAGCTAATTTAAGCATGGCTTTGCAATATTCTCAAAAAACCTTTGTGCAGAGTTTCAAGGGACATATAAGAGACAGTGCTATGAGACACAAGCACTAAAATAAGGTTTGTTAGGCTGCTGGAAATACAGTTTCTTAATCTTCCACTAACAAAATTAAATCCAGGATCATATTTCTCTATGTGCAAGGAGCATGCCTTCAGTAACTACTGTGGCTGTTAGCCTCCATGAGCTCTGCTCATGCTATTTCAAAGGGACAGATGACATTCCTTTCCCTTTAGGTTTGCTGGTGCTATAACATGACTTTATTGGCTCTGGTAAATTGTTTCTTCTCAGTAATGAAGCTGGAGACAAGGAAAGGCAGAAGGGGAGGCATCCCTGCTGTGCTCGCTGTCAGCTCAGAGCCTCCTCGCTGAGAGCAGTGGCACCACCACCTCTGGYGCTGGCCAACCTCTGCGATCAGGCAGGTTTTCTTCTTGAAGCAATTCATCATGCTGGAAAATCAGTTTTYGAGCTTACTTTGTTTTTCAGCTCCCAATAATAACAGCTCAGCAATAACGGCAAAGTTTTAGTGCAGATCATCTGCTCGATGACCTTACAGGAAAGYGGTGTGTGATGGAGCCAGCATTAGGGCTTGGATTTTTAGTGACGTAGTAGGGCTAATCTAGCAGCACAGCAAGGAGTAATTCCACTATTAGGAATTCAGAATGGCCATTCCTAGAAATCCCCTCTCCTTCCTTCTCCCTACAGTCAATATTTAAACTGTATATTCACTTCGAAGGGATAATTACTGGTTAATCCTCTATGGTCTTTCGTAGCTGCTGCTGGGAAAGAAGGGACACAACCTTCCTCTCCCACCAAACAAGTTGAACTGTAAGCAGCAGGGCTTGGAAGCAGGGTGGGGTTTTCCCCCTGGCGAGTTAAAACATGGTCTTCCCGTTACGGCTGCAACAATTCAATCTGGACTTGAAGGTAATGAAAGAGCTTCCTTCATTTAGTCAGATATTGACTGATTGCTGTAATATACTATGTCAACAATTGCTGCAAGGGAACAGGAGCTGGCTGGCTCTCTTAGAAGAAGTAAAAATTGTATCGATATAGTGGATGTTTGAATCTGGTCCCGTGCCAGAATTCTCCATTGTTAGTTTTTGGCACTGCTAAATGTTTTGCTTATTAAGTCCAGCACTACGCACTTCCAAGAGACAGCAACCTCTCCRTTTTCTGTCCATCTTGTCAGCATTCCTATTTAAAATCCTCTTTATGGATTGGTAAGATCTGCCTCTTTCCATGCTCATTAGAAAGCTCACAGGCTGGAACACAACCTTGTAGAATTTTATTCCAGACTAAAAAGCTACAGAAAATTTTAGTTGTACACAAATAATCTGAGAACAGCTCTTGGCTCTGCRGTGGATTTTAGTTGCAAATCAGTTCCTGCTTATACATTCTGCTACTACCAGTCGTGTGTGTATAACTGTAATTATACTTTCCTTCCACCTTGGGCCTGTTCTACCTGTATAATTAGCCTTTTTGTATGAAGCTGAATGTATTAATTAATATAACACTGTGGAATTTCAATCCTTATTGTTCTTAGAAATTATTGAAACCTATGTAGTTATAAATAATTATGATCTAAGTGTCTGGGATTCAAATTTAATGAAAAATTAATCAAAATAGGAAAAATAATTTATATTTGCATTTCTACTAYGAAACAAATTGTTTTACAAGATTATTAAATGTTTTGTTAAAATATAGAAAATACATTTAATGAAAGCACTGTATTAAATGCTTAATCCCTCATTATCTGAGTTTACTAAAGTGTAATGTAACTACTTTTTTCAAAAATAGCACTTTTAGATAATGCTTTTTAAAAGACAAATGTAAATACTTCTTATTTTTATGAATAAATATAAGTAACCAATCRTGTCAATTAAATAAAAGCATCTCTTCTAAATTCTCTCAGTTTAGACACTRATAATTAACCTTCATTTTTGCTTGGTATCACTTTCATTTGTTTATCTTATGTTTCAACCAGCACTGCTATAGGTGCAAGCAGGCAAATTCATCTCATTTGGCACAACAAACACAGCTAGGCAAGAATTGCAGGCAATGACATCTGCATATCCTATTAATAGTCACATCACAAGAAGAAGAAGAAACAATAATAAGAATAAGAAACAAACCTCATTTTTTTCCCATAAAGGTTATTTCATATCTAGATATTGATTGTTTTCCTTTGGACTTTAATATTTTGAATTCACTTATTCTCCTTCAGTCAGCTCCTGGCCTGTTTTCTTGATACTCACATAAGTGCATTTTATTATCACACAATCACAGAACAGTTGAGGTTGGAAGGAACCTCTAGGGATTACCTAGTCCAACCCCGTGCTCCAGCAGGGACCCCTAGAGCAGGGGGCACAGGGTGGCATGAGGCGGGTTTGGAAGATGTCCAGAGCAGGAGACTCCACATCCTCTCTGGGCAGCCTGTTCCAGGGCTCCGTCACCCTCACAGCAAAAAAGTTCTTCCTCACATGGACATGGAACTGCCTTTGTTTTAATTTATACCCACTAGCCCTTGTCCTGTCACTGGACACCACTGAAATGAGTTTGGCCCCACCTTCTTTACATTCTCCCCTCTGGTATTTATACATATTGATCAGGTGCCCTCTCAATCTTCTCTTCTCCAGGCTAAACAGGCCCAGCTCACTCAGTCTTTCCTCATACGGTAGATGCTCCAGTCCTTTAATTGTCTTCGTTGCTCATCTCTGAACTCTCTCCAGAAGCTCCATGTCCCTCCTGTACTGGGGAGCCCAGAACTGCACCCARTACTCCAGGTGCGGCCTCACCAGAGCTGAGGAGGGGGAGAATCTCCCCATTCAACCTGCTGGCARYGCTCCTGCTGATGCAACGAGGATCCCATTGACCTTCTTGGCCTCAAGGGCACATTGCTGACTCATGGACAACTGGTCAACTAGGACTCCCAGATCCCTCTCTGTGGAGCTGCTTAGCAGCAGGTCAGCCCCTAATCCGTAATGGTGCCTGGGGTTATTCCTCCCCAAGTGCAGGACGCTGCACTTTTCCTTGTTGAACCTCTTCACAACTCTCCATCCTGTCCAGGTCCCTCCGAATGGCAGCACAGCCTTTTGGAGTGTCAGCCACCTCACCCAGTTATTATCCAACCTCTTTGTGGCTATTTCAAAAGTGTTGGATTTATACAGAAAATAGGTATTTTTTAGGGCAGGATACATCATGGCAGTTTATTGAAGATTTTTGAAAAGAACTCTTGTAGAAGTTGGGGTTGTGAAACAGGGARACAGAGGGTGCTTTTAGGACTAGATGTAGCTCCATTTTGAAGGGTAGCAGTACTGTGGATTATCTCCATGATTATATGTCTTAGCATTTTATGTTGGAGATATGAATCTACTATCTAATTATTTAGTTGATAAAGTGGATGCAAAGGGCCTTAGGAGGCACAGGGTCAGCCCTGAACACAGCAGCCAGACTTGCCATGGCTACATTTATCTGAAAACAAGCCCACTGTGTTTCTCTGGTGGTACTTCCGGAGACAGATCTGATTGACATGTGACTGAAGCTGTCTTATCCTGGAGAAACCACATCAGAAATGGTAAATGTATACAGTGTAGTTTTCRGACATCAGAAATCACTGTCATCATACCTCAGAAATCACCTGTAAGTGATAGCAAATGTAACCTCCTCTCAATGAAGAAGAAGAAAGAAGAAAAAACTCCTTTAGCTTTAAAATTCTATTAGGGTTGTCTTGACTGACTAGTTTCCAGATACTATGGTACTAGGTATCACTATGATGCCTAGACCTTGCTAAGTAGATGAGATATTTGCAAATAGACAGAATATGAAGTTTTTCTTATTTTTTCCCATAATTTTATTCCATATATGTGAGCAAGAAATAGGAAAATGTCATTGAGAGCAATTAATAGGACGCTATCGTTTTTGCTGAACTTTTATGAAAGAGCTTTCCTAATGCAGCATGAGGTGAATTAGTTCCTCACAGTGTTTTTCTGACAGTACAGAGTGTCTTTCAAATGTAAATGGAATCAAGATCCAACATACCAAGAATATTAAATAAGCTGTAAAGAGTGTGTAAACACATATTCTTTGAGCTATATGTCTTGCAGGATTCACTCAGCTTTTATTGAGAGTTTTCGCAAGTTCTTCTGGGATGCTCTGTTTCATTTCCAGAAGAATCTGCAATGAGGAAAGATCCTCCTAGCATTCCCGTTCTTCTTACACAACACTTTTCTATTATGCACTGACTTACCTTTCTGAATCATTTTAAAGGGTTTTTCTGCTTGTTTGTTAAAAGAGTCTGTTCAATGTCAAGCTTCGACAACATTTCCACCAAGAAACCACAGCTCTTCCCAGCATGCATGGCAAATTCCCTKCTAAAGTCCTGCTAAAGTCCAAATTTCCAAATGCAGGGAAAACTCCAAATCATCTTGGAAGAGTGGAAAGGAGAGTAGCWGAGAAGGTCAACACAGGAGAAGAGGAAAAGTGGATTAAGAACTTACTGGACATGACCTGAGGTCAATCAGTTTCCCTCTTCCGAAAATGTTCTTCTCATGTGGAGTGTGTTAGCTACCTGTAACTGTATAGATTTTACAGACTTAATCCTAATGTAGATAATAGGGGATATGGACAAGCAAAACCAGGATTGAAGTGCTCGTACAAACACTTGACAGGATTCATGGGATTTCTCCTCACTAAGATGATCTGCTCTGATCTATTCCCGTCAGTGCTTCTGCCACCTGTATCTCAACTTGTATTTTTCAGCAAAAGCTAACAATGCAAATTTCCATATCAGTAGAATTTCAGTCTTCTCCAAATACATATGGAACCTAATATTCATTTTTTCCATGAGGCAGTGTTAAGGGATTAGCTTTCATCTTCTGGCTTTCTAGTTATCTATCAGTCTAGATGTCTGCCCGGTAGCATTGACTCTGCAGAGCTGTTGGATGGTTTTGGTTGTGGGAGGTGTGCACTGTGATCAAAGCAGTGAGCCCTGGCCAAATGCATGATAGAGTGATGTTCTGTACTATATATCTCTGTACTATTTTAGGAGATTCACATAAAAAGAGAGATTCTCTCTCTCTCTCTTTTTTTTCCAGCTATCTCCCAGTGTACAGAAAGATAGCTGGCTATGTGAACTTGTTAGGATTAATCTAAGAGACAAAATCAAGCTTGCATTGTATCCTGAGSAATCTGATTCCTAGTGGATGCACAGGTTATACTGATAAGTACAAGACTGAGCCCATGGTAAAGAAAAGTCAATAGTCAATCTGAACAAATGTGAATAGAAAAGATACTTTGCAACAAAATATAAAATTAAATAAAGCTTTATAGTGGAGAGGTATCATACATTATTAATCTGCTTCCATATAAGAGGTTGAAGAGAGAAATTTCTGTCAGTGGATGAGGGCCTCAGATGGTGGTGTTTGTACGACTGCCAAAGAATGGCAAACAACAGCAGCCAAAGGGGATGCATTTCTGGAATTATGGCACTTTTCATTAGACAATACCCAAGAGGATTCCTCTAGCTGTGCAGAAATGCTAACTGTGATCAAATGAGAGCAGGGAAATCAGAGGGAATAAAATCTTCATGAATACAATAAAATGTGACTCCTGAATGCCTGAATAAATGACCTACTGTTGCTCACTTTCAGATGCAGAGGGCTGTTCCCATATCAGGGCAAGTAATGTATGATGGTGCTAAATCTTTTCCTCAAACCATATTTGATTAATTTCTGTAATATATTATTTATATATAAAAAAAGAGKTTTTTTGGTGATCTGCTCTTTGTCACTGCCATATTCATTTTTCTTCCAATGGAATTGTATGTGATTCATTGTAGATTCTCCAAGAGGTGCCTGAGAGAAGAATGATGCCTTCTCACAGCCTCCTCTTGTGCATATAGATACTACCAGTTCAGRGATATTTTGCCTCCCAGGCAAGATGAAGCATGATACTGAGTATGTTGAACATGTCAACAGACTTGATGCTAAAACAGTGGGAGGATGTAATTATTGACYGGTCAGTTATTGGTAGTCTGCCTTGGTCCTTAACCCCTGCTATTTCACAGAAGTGRGGCTTGAGGAGGAATTTGAATAAAGGGAAAGGCTGAGTCGTTCCAAATACTTCAGTGGGATCCTTCATTCATAGGGAAGGGGTGTTAYGGTCAGTGGACTGGTTGGAGGAGCAGAGAGGAGAACATCATTGCTGAGAGACACAGGAGACAGAGACTGCAGGTGGCAAGGAGCATTGCAGAGGACTTTAAGGGTGAATATCCACAGCCTGAGTTTCACCAGATCGATTCATATGTCATGGGACTGCAAGACTCAGAATGTCGCTTTCTTTACATTTCCCACATTACTTTACTTTTGGCTGCAGTCATGAATTTGGGCATTAGTGGTCCTGTAATTTAGTGCTTAATCTAATATGACTCGTCTCTTTTCTCTGATACAACTCCTGTTATTCATGCGTATTTAAATCAAAGCAGTGATCTGCAATCCATTCACTACTTCGGAATAAGAAAATGTGGTTATTTCCCCCTTGTCTCCCGGGTTATTTTGTTGACTCATTTCCAGGGAATATTCATAATATTTTGGGGAGGCAATTCTTCTGCTTAGATTTGTTTAACATGCTGCTCTTCTCATTTGATTCATGTCTCCAGAAACTATCTGGCACTTTAACATAGCAATTTTGTGCTTGTACTTTTCTGTTTGTGGTATTAAATAATCATTATAATGTCTCAAAGGATAAGAATTATATTGTAAATTTCAAATTCAAAAGATGCATTATTATAGACAAGGAAATAAATTTCTGTAAAATATGAGATGAACTCTATTATTTTTCTGAATTATAAGTAATCCGAAATGAAAGTATAAACTGACTGTAATGAATGCTAGTCAATTAAAGCAGGATAACAACCATTCACAGCTATCAAATATAAATAAAGTATTGGATACACAAATCACTTGCCCAGGCAAGAAACAAACAACAAGTTGATTTAAATTCAAATTACTCTTGAGATCGTATACAAATACAACTATATTCTGGCATGTAATCTGGCTCTCCTGGACTTCATTTCATCCTCCTAGAACATTAAGAAATCTAAGCAGATGCAAATCCTGTGCCATGAGACTGTGGAAAGAGGCAATTTTAAAATGGCAGCKGCCCTGTTCCACTGTTGATGGTTTGCTTCTTGCTCTTATTGCTTTTGGTTCCACCAAAAATACAAGGTGGAGACTRCTGAGTGTTTGTTGCTGTTTGTTTTCTGTCCATACCCTCAGTGCTCAGAAATGCCCATTAGACAATGTGGGGAAGGAATTATAAGAAAGTCCCTGCGCTATTCAAGGCACTGAGCACTTCTGCTGGAGATCTGGTTTCTTGGCTCCGTTGAGCACTGGARCACTGTTAAGCAGGGAGACAGGGAGCAGAGCTTGTGTCACCTCCTGACTTGATGCCCATGGGCTGAGAATAGCATTCTATGCATACTTATTAATTTATGATCATGTTCTTAAAGATTTCAGATCCTTCTACTGATACTGTTACACATTTTCAGGACAGAAGCATTGTAAGTTAAAACTAGCAGAATAAAACATGTTGGTTATTTATAAATCAGAAATCCCCCTGGTGAACATTTTTTTTGCTAGTTGCTACCTTTGTATTAACTGGATGTCAGCGTTTTGTTTCACAGTTAATAGAATTTAATTAAACAMGGTGCTTCTATCTTGAGATTGAATCCCGATTAATTTAGTAGAGAATGTCCAAAGCAAAAGACCAATGCTAATTGTTGCCTGCCCTATTAACGAAAAGCACAGCATCCAAGATGAGGGTGCAGGTAGGTCTGGGTTAAGAAGCAAGGAAGGAGGTCTGTTTGATGGACTGTCAGCTGGGAGATGATAAAACATGATAACCTTGAGGCCTCAAATAATCTGGACTTTTTTCTAAAAGGAAGGTGTTGATGGACATCTACAGTCTATTCTGAACAAGGTAAAAAAARAAGAGCAAGAAAAAAGTTTGAAGAAGAAATAACATTCACAATGTTTGCTCCTACATAAATCGGTCTGACCAGTGAATGCTAAGGGGATGTGTTAGGGGACAGGATGTTTGAATCCTATAAGAGAAGCAAGTTCAACTTGTTTTAAAGATACTCTAAATGATTCATTTTGCTGGAAAGATTTTATTACCATATTAAGTAGCAACATTTTATTTCATTCTGTGTATCTTCTCTCAGGAGCAAATAATTTCAGAACATTATGGTAAGAGCAATTCTGACTAAGATTACATTGTCTTACAATTTTATTTGCTTTTTAAGTTTCCAGAATGATCATGTTGTGGGATGAAACTTGTTGGAATCATTCATTGTTGAAATATWGTCGTTTTTAACTTCAGCTAAAAATATTTCTGCTTTCCACAATGACTAAATACAACAGTATCTCTTTTTCTGTGGATCTTGGTGATTTTCAGCCCAGGGAGCTGAAAAGGCAGCGAGGAGCTGCAGCCTCCCCAGGGCAGCAGTGGAGAGCAGTGAAACACGTTTAACTGTCGGCTTTCTCGTTTACTTCCTTGCCTCCCAGGCCTTTGCCATCACATCTAGACTAATCCARCTAAGC
This sequence comes from Eudromia elegans, assembly GCA_003342815.1. Lineage (NCBI taxonomy): Eukaryota > Metazoa > Chordata > Aves > Tinamiformes > Tinamidae > Eudromia > Eudromia elegans. Next base: position 694,422 of record PTEX01000200.1, on the reverse strand, counting down.
AGAAGCCACGTTAACTTCTTTGCTTTGCATGCTTCTTCCTGATTATATCAGTGCAAAAATTTCAAACGCATCACAGGGTTTACACAGAAAAGAAGACTGTCTTGACTGTTCATAGTCACTTAAATGACTATCTCACCCTTGGCACGGCAGTTCCTGCAGAGAGATGGGCTCTGAAAGCATCCTTTTGGCAGTCCCAAGAACCCTGTAAAGGCTGGGTAAAGTCCCACAGAAATCAGCTTGGTCTGGGGATGTGCTGGCTGAAAGGAATGCAGGCTCCACCCTCAAGCCTATATTAAATAGCTGAAAGGTGCCCTGTTTCCATACATAATCATTAATTAATTAAACTTGCCAGGTTTAGTGGAGTTCAGAGTCATTGTACTTGGAAGCTTGTCTCGTCTTGTCCTCTCTGTCCTCAGTGCTTTTTTCCCCTCAGAATTAAGTATGCCTGACCAGAGCCTTGATATTGCTCATCTTTCTCYAGAGAGCCCAAAGCAGTGGATGTTCCCTGGTCCAAGTCCCTGGTCCATTTGCATATGTCTTTGTCATTATAACAGTCCCATTTCTTTGTATTTTTTCCCTGCCAGTTCTTGCTTGAAAACATCTCCAGCTTGGCCAGCCTAGCTCTGCACCTGCATATGGGTGCTAGCTAGCATTAATACCAATTTCCATTCCTCATTAACTATGCTGAAGTGCATGTGAATGCTGCATCTCTGACAGTACCTCATTAGATGTTTTCCTATGAGATTCCTTTGTGATGGGAAAGCTGTTTCCCTRTTTTTGTCAGCTCAACAGCTGCAGTCCATCCATTAATAATATGATTTATACTGGTTGTCTTTACTGTTGTCTACTCCCTCTTACTTGTGACCACAGTTGAGATCTTTGTCTAGGTGGTCTCTGAACCATGTGAAGACTGTCTCTGTTCACAGATGACCATGTCAACAGCTTTCACTTAGTGTGACATCTGTCTTTTTTTCTTGCACGAAACAATGCAGACCACGCTGGACACACATTTGGCTGCCACCAACTGAATGTAATGTTTGTAATTCACAGTGGTGGTTAGCTTCTCATCCGAATTTGATCTTCTCTGATATATTTTTCTAGAAAGTAGTCCTRCATTTTGCCTGCTCTCATTTTCAATCCAATGTCAATTCCAATGATTTCAACAATAGTGACTCATATCCCATTCCAAATCATATCATATTATATCATTATCTCATGACTCAGAGATGAAAGGGAGTCACTTGCACTTTCGAGGGGCATTAATTTTTGAGATAGCATTTGAGATGGTRGAAGTCTGATATTCAAGTTATTTCAAAATGAGTTAATCATTAGCATGCAAAGTTCTAAGGCTAGAGTAGACCAGGCTTTTCTGTAGATGTTTCTGCAGATGTTTGTAGATGTAGATGTATAGCTGTAAACATGCTCTCTTCCAGTAATCCATGTTATTGTTCTAAGACCCTGTCTCAGGACAACAAAGTTTGTAATGGGTCAGAACAAAAATCTACCGAGAAGGTGTGTGAGATTCAACATGGTCTTGTTTCTTTTTGCTGACCTAAAGTTCTCTCTGCCTGGGACAGCTGTCAAGACCAGTGGTCTTGTTGTTTTTAGGGGAAGCCTTCCTGAAATTCCTTTGGGAACYGTTTGCTGAGTTCAGAATGAGCCCGCACTATCTGAACTTCTTTCTTAATCTGTTACCTGGGCTGACTGCTCGTTTTTGAGCTGTCAGTCTTGTGGCTTGTCCTGCAGTGCCATTCTGCCTTTACTGGATCCTCAAAAAGCCCCTCCTTTAATGATTAATCAAATGTCATGTTGTTGGTCRTGTCTATGGTCTTTGCATTTCTGTTTTGTATTGTTGATTTTGCTTTTCAGTTTTGTGATGAATTACAATCTTTTGCAGCAAAGAACACTTGTGGTATGGYGTGATGGGTCTGAGATGGTTATGAGCTTCATTATCCAGCAGGTAAGCACTGTTGAACAAGCTACAGAAAAAGAAGGTCTGGACTACAGATTAGAGTTAGGGGAGAGGTCTAAGCAAGAGGGGCATAGCTGAACACCTATTATCATTACTGCAGCCCAGCTAATACTTTCATTATTGAAGGCACCAAAACTCATGTYTCGGAAAGCTGGCCATGAGCATTACACTGAAAATGTGTCACCATGTCTCACCAGGCCACATGCAGGCCAGCATCTCTGATACCTGGGTGGTCAATGTCATCCTCCTGTGTATATAGCAGCTGGYAGTTTAGCCAACATGCTGCCCAGCAAAAGCTTCTTGTGAGAAGTCAAGAGCCTTGTTGTTTGCAGGTATTTTCCTTGTTGTCAGTGCCAGTGAAGGACCTCCTTTTATGYTGCCATGATGGATTTCTCTGATTGCAAATTTTTTGCTGCTGTAGTGCAGTTTTTGTTGGTATGTTCTGTTGGGTGTGAAAGGAACTGAGACATAAAAGCTTCTTCTGTAGGTCCCCCCAGTGTCCTCCTTCAGTTGAGGATTAGCAAATTCCAGGTATGGCATTTCCATACCTGTGTATGAGGATCCTCCTCTAAGAGTGTGCTGCGGCTGGGAAGTGAGCCCTGCTTCTCAGCTTTCTCTACCCAAATAGAGAAGTCTYCCATTGGCGACTGGTAGCCACAGATGTGCCAAACTGGCGCAGAGAAAYGAACAAGAAACCTGAGATTTAGGGCCCCTTCAAAGCCATAACATTAAAGGAAACACATGAAAAGCTTGTTTTAATATTCTTCGATAGCTCCTTAGTTCTTAGAGCTTAAGGGGCAAGGGTTTCTTTTGCCAGACTTCCAAATATAGTTGACCAAGGCTTATGGAGGATGTTCAACCAGTTTAGTCTAGATAACAAAATTGGCTTGTTCCTTTACAGAAAAGAAATTTAGATGCTCATATAACCTCTGTTTACATTTACTGCCTCCCAATACTCTTTTGTTTCAATTTGATCTCTTTTCTGTAAAGGAATACAAAGAGAAAAAATATTACTTATGAATTTCAATATGAAAATGATATATTGAGGCATCCTAACTATCATTAATCATTCAGAAGGCAAGAAAAGCCAAGCATTGGAAATGTGACCTTAGATCCTCCCTGCTATGTGCATGTTCTTTATSACTACCTGCAAGGTCACATACTTTTCTTAATACAGTGCAATAATTTAATTGAGTTTCCCAGATTTCTAGGCGGATGGGGGTATGGTACCAATTACTACTTATTGTGCACTCCATCTCTCCTGGAAGCAYGTATCCGGCCACCTGGTCATCCTCTGCATCCTCTGCAGCTGCCTCTTCCTGGGCAGCTCCTTCCTGTGAGGTTTAGGYTTTGGRAAAGAGGAGGAAATAATCTCAATCYTCCCTGTGCTCTACTCCACTCAGAGACATAGACTGTGTTTTCCCTGTAAGAGGAACTTCCTTTCTGGGTCCCACACCCTGAGCTTTGAGTATGCTTGTAGCTTTGTACTCTTTACASAAGCAGTCTTGTCCATGTCGCCATATACTGTAAAACAGGACTGCAAAGGGAGGACAACAGATATGCCTCTGAAGWCAAACACTGATAGATGCAAAAACTTTGTGGTTAAGATCTATTGCTGCAGAAAAGCAGGCAGAGAAGTSTCTCAAGCCATCGTTTAACTCAAAAAAATTCAGACAGGGTGACTAGAAAGCATCAGCTTGAAATCCCACCTCTAACACCGGCGTATCTCAAAGTGACTTTGTGTGCAGAGAAAGGGAYACAGCTTAGTTCTTAGGCCCCAGACTGGAGAGCAGTGCTCAGATGAAACTTTGCTGCTGGCACTCTAAGAACACTTTGTACTTTCTGCCAGGTGCCTCGGTGCAGGAACTATGCACAGGAGAATAGCTGAAAGAGATTTGATGTATGAATTGGAAAGAAACGTTTTCTGTAAGTACTTACTGTGAGATAGTTTTGAATTAACTCTTTGCTGCTTCTTTCTCTGATTGTAGAATCTGGAAAAAGATCCTTATTTACTTCTGTTTTTCTCTTCCTCTGCATTGTTGGYTGCACTGCTTATTTGCTAATACATTTGTTTGTTTGCTGCTACTGTTTCAAGCAATCAAACTTAACATATATCTTGTCAACAGAGAAAATGTTCTCATGAATTTTAAGCTGGAGAAAAAACTTCTGTTAACCCCTGTAACTTGAACCGGTAAAATAAATATCTGGTCTATAAAGCATTGACATATTTTGAGGGCTAAATTCAGGTTTCTAGAGCTAGAGATTGACAAGGGACAAATGGGTCATCAAGAGAACCTCAGAAGAACAGAGAATGTCACCACAGTAAGCGCTGCAAAGGCATTAATCTCATTTCCAACCCTGCTGAAATAATTGTTGGCATGTCTGCCCATAGTACCTAACATGCTTCATATCAAGGTTCTCTCTCTTCCTCTAGTGTCTCCCATCAATGTGCTTTTTCCCAGGCATCAAGCCTGATATTCAGTCCTCCAACCTGAGCCAGGTCACTTCCCTATCTSTGTTTTAGACATGTTTCCTGTTCTGAGGTATCTTGAATTCCCTTCAGTGTAAGTAATTAAAGAAAGCTTAATTTTTACTGTAGGCTCATCCTGCATCACTATCAGATTCAAATGGGAATAATAAAAGATCTGGAATAGAGCGTGATTTGCTAGCAGTGATGAAATCTGTAGAAACATTAGAAGTGATTGAAAAATGAGCATAATTGTGTGCTTATACATGCTCCTGAGACTTGGGATTTGTTTTGTTTTGTTTTCCATAATAATAATTAACAATAATAGCATTTCAACATTTTCAATGGCTTAGAGGAGCCTGTAGAACCACAACAGAGCTCAACTACATTCTTTATCATATCTTTGGAGGTAACTTTGCCATATACTCGTTGGGCAGTAGATTTGTTTCTTTTCCTTTTTTTTATGTCTAATTTAATGGCTTCCATCACAAGCAATATCACAGGAAAACAGGAGGTATCATGCTTTAAAAGGCCTCCTTTCCGGTTTACGTTTTTTACCAGAAATTTCCTTCTATGAGTCTTCCTCAAAAGGAAAATTTAAACCTTGGAAAATTTTTCTCACCTATTTTCCTTCCTCTTTTATATAGATTCTTCCAYGGTATTCATCTCTGCAATATTTTCAGTTGCATGTTGAAGGAACCTGACTAACTTCTGTGATGTCCTTGCTCTTGCCTCCCTTGTTCTGGGAGAGAAGTGTGTTCACTGGAACACGCTGAAGTGGTTTTGAAACATAATACCTCAAAAGTGTGTATATTTGTATGTGTATAACTTTTTGTTATTTTGTTAAATGCACATTGCACATAGAAGTGGGAGGTTGTTTGTGAGGTTCAAGGGAAGGGGAGACTGTAAAACAATGGTTGCCCTGTAGGAGTATTACATTTTGACTAAAACATTAAAATATCATTTTACATGTTCAGCCTCCGGAATTATCTGAGTGTTCCCAATACACTTTCTCTGGGATCAGTTAACACWGCTTTTAGCAATTAGTTGCAATTTACTTTCAAAAGTCATTGACCATGAAGMTTTGCAGCTAATGGTGAAGAAATATAAAATACAGTGTGGAGAATTTCACAGGAACCCCTCAGAAAAGWACATTATGTTTTCCATGAAACATTACGGTGGGAAGAGTAAAAGCACCAGCATGTTACAGGTAGCTGGAGCTCTTTAAACGTAGGGATTAACTGAGAGAACAGCGTCCTGCTCGTGGCTGYGTACCCATGAGGCAGTGTGCAAAGCTGAGTCAGGACATGCGCAGCACAGGGGCTGTTGGTTTTTAGTGTGCTTTAAAAAGTTTTGTGTATGTTTTAATGAGATTTGTAGTGAGTTTCTKCTTACTTCCATCTTTGAAGCCATGTTTTTTTGGATCAGGGACTTACCTGGAGGGATTTGGCTGAGTCTTTCTAATGAGAAATGCTTAACTAGAGTTAATCTAGAGAAGTGTTTGCATGGTGAATGTGATATTGCAGTTTTGTTTAGGATTCATGTTGCTTTGCTTTCTCCTTGTTAATGAGGAATAAATCATTTTGAGTCTCTTCTTTTGCAGCTGTTGGAGGGAGGCAGCCAGCAAAGCAGGGGAGCTCAGCTTTGAGGGTGACAGGACCAGCTCTGGCCTCCACTGTCTAGCTCCCAGCTACGGGATGTGACTGTCTGCCCACCTGTGGTTGGGAAACGAGGTGAACTCTGGAGACATTTAAAATCCAGATTAATAAAACATGGGGGCATCAATCAGCAATGTCACTTAACCACCCCACAGMACTTTGTGTGCTCAGATTGAAAAGTTATTTAGAAGTTGTTTGGGAAGGTTTGGGAGAAGAAGAACTTAATTATATGTACTGCTTTTTTATTTCTCAGGGTTTAATTATTGAGTCTTTCACGGCATGAGCTGTATCCTAAGGACAAAGAGAAAACACATGCAGAGACACTTGCCTGGAGAGGCTCTTTCTGTTGGTCAGAGCTGGCTCTGCTGGGGAATCCTATTACGTAGTCCTTCTCACAAGATGATTAAACCCACTTTTTAAGGTTGCTGCTTTACTGACTAGAACTGCTAACTTTACTGCTTAAGTTTATTAATAACTAGTACATTATTAGTAAGGAAAAGCCTTAATATATTATAAAGAACAGATTCTCCATATATAAAGAGATTGTGTATATGGAGAGATTGCTTCAAAGTCAAATATCTCTGCATCTGGATTACAATGATTGAATTTTTAAAACTATATGTATCTATACATCTACATGTATAGATATTGCCTGGAACAACAGATAGAGGTTTACAGGCATTTTCAAAACACTCAAACTGAATCACTCATGCAATCTCTAGTAACCCTCTATTTGCTCCTTCTGAAACCTAAATAGATTTAGGAATCTGCCTTCAATGCTCTGTAGCAGCTTGGAAAACTGAGAGCATCCCCAAAGCTGGGGGGCAGAACGTTTATTTTCATCCTAGAGATGCAGAGCTAAATGTTCTACCTTTGTGGTTACAAAAGCAATTCTACAAGGTTGTGACACCTAGTGAAGGGGAACTGATCACACAGGTAAAGTAAAAGCTATAATGAAAGTATGCAAGGAAGAGAAACTTGTCAAACACTGGAAAGAAACTGACCTTCTCAGTCAACATATTTCTCCTCTATATCTATATATTTCCATGACTAAATGTCTGTGTATATTCCAAGCCATTTATGCTTCACCAGTGAAAGAGAGAGTGAATTCATTAAGATGAATTTCAAAATTGGGGACCAGACTTGAGCTATAGGCTTTACGAAGGATCTGCATTGGAAGCTGGTGGGAAACGGTCAAAATGGGGATGTTTCTAGCACTTATAAAAAAAAAAAAAATCATTGAGAAGAAACAAGAAACTTCATGACCTCAAACAACTTCCTAACATTTCTAACATTTTAGCTGATGTCAGAACAAAGTGAGTAGTTGATCCTGAACCACTTCAATTTAATGACTGCCAGGAGTATTCAGCTCTTCAGTACATGGTGACCTGCTGTATTGCAGTGGAGATTACTGACTTTTCTTGCTAAGACTGGACTCTTTAGTCCTCTGCAATTTAAATATTATTCTATTCCCTATATGATTTTTTTTTTCTGTCTGAAGCTGCCTTCTTGAGAGCTACTAATCCAGGATAAATTGCCTGTCTTTCTGGTCCTGAAAGTCAAATTTGTTAAAACTCTGGAAAGCTAGTAGAAATAAGCTAGAGCTCAGGGGGGTTTGCAGATTGCATCTGGGTGGTTTTTTGAATCACAGAAGAAAAGATCAGGTACAGCAAATGAGATAAATGAAACCCATCTTTTAGTTGTCCTCCTCCACTTCTCTACTCAAGTTAATACCGTATTTGCATAGGCAGGAGGTTGGTAGCTATGCAGCTCAAAAATTACCTTTCTCTCWATGTTAGTACCAAAATGTCATCTTCAGCAATTTTAATTACACAGTCTGTGGATACTGAGTCCTTGTCATTTTGGATGAGAACTRTGTATGTGGGAATGGGAGGAGATATGTGGGCAGTGTCCATTTTGGATGTGTTTTCTTCAGTATAAATGCCTACCAGAGCTGTGTTAGAGACATGTGCCTCTTCYTCACTTCAGCTTTTCCAACACTTCCTGCTAACAAGCTATAATGTTTAATACCCAACTAACACTAAAAGACAGGTAACTTCTTGTATTGTGTGAGCACAACGGGGCCAGAAGGGAGTCTGGTTACTAAGTGAGATGGGAAGAGGACATGAAACCTGCAGCTGGGCACATCTCATCTCATTAGATTTGCTTAATGGTGTCTAACTAAGTCAGGTGTCTCTGCACAGCTCACTGTAATCAATAGAAGAAGATATGTGGCATCCAAAACCAGTTCTATCACAAAACAAGTAGGATTGGTGTCCCTATGGAGGTGTCTGTCTTCCTCCACTGACCAGAGAGSAAGTCTAGATGACTGCGTAGACCATTACCTTTTAGAAACCTGTAGTTACAGGAGATGGGTCTCACCTCTCTGTGCATGAATAGCAATTACAAATGCTGGTAGGATGATGGTCTCCAATCTGCTACAGTCATAGCAGATGATTGTACAAAGCACAGTTGTGCAAAACTACRCAGACAGTGCAAAAGAGAAACAGAAGATCTTTTTGGTGAAGACAGACTAGTCTCCATAATTGATTCACTATCCATATTGAGAACAGTAGAGATGGACAGTACTTTCCCAATTTCGTTAAATTAAATAACTAAGTAAATAAAACCAGCATCTAGTCCCATACTAGTGCCTAAGTCTTAAACACTGTTCAGCCCATTTTGTGCAGCCTGTGCTGGTTAGATCCAGAGGASAAGATGCTAATACCGCTGAAAAGCTTCCATTTAGAGCCCTGGTTTCATGCTAAAGAGAAAYAGAAAGCACAGGGACCCTTGCAAGAAATTACAAAATTTCTGAATTAGTTTGGCAGACTTTTGAATTTTTTCAATTTTTAGATAAGATCTGAAAAAGCAWCTGAACAACTGTATGGGTCTGCACTCCTACAAAGTTTAGGATAACACTCATGGCTGGCAACAGGACTGCAGATCTGCCCTCACCTTTAATTTCTGAACTGCAAAATCAACCATTAAAACATAAAGAAAATGTCTTCAATTCATTGGTTTTTAGAACAGTAAAGAACAGTAAGTCTTTTTTTCTCCTAACAGCTCTATTCTACCCTATGTTTGTTTTTGTTCATGCTCAGCCTGCCACAAACTATCCATAAACTGCATTTGCGATGAATTATTTTATGGCAGATTTATTAGTTGTATTTAACTTGTTTTACCAAAGTGACTAATCRCTAATTTCTGTGCATTTGGAACCCTTTTTATTGTTATTTGGTTATTTAATTTTAACCCTAGAAAGATGTCTTACAAGGAATTTTGTTGAAACAAATTTTAAATCACGTGAGGAGTACCTCACAGTACTTTTTTCCTTATATTTACTTTCCTTCCTCACCTTCACTTTATCAGGGAGTTTAAATATTGTTTGATGCAATTATACATTAATGTAAAAATAATTTCCTTTGTATTAATGAAAAAACTTCTGCCAGATCCTTTTAACCAATTTTATCCTTTGTTAAGAGGACATTTTATTTTTTAATCAGRCTGGAATTTGCATTTTCTTAATTTGGAAATCACATCACTTTGGGTTAAAAATACCCAAATTTAATTGGCTGAAATGGGTGAAATAAATTAGTGAATGCTAAATATTCAGCRAAGTTGAAAGATATGTAGTGGGATGAGTGGATTTCCCAAGGAACAATGCAATATCTGACAGAACATTTTAGAAGATATGATTGGTACGATGGAAACACTTTGCTTGCACCACTCAGTGGGGCTTCAAGGCCTTACAAAGATTGTAAAAACACGTGGATCTGATTGGTATTACTTAACATTTCATTTGAAATTTAACTTATCTTGAAAAACATGAAACTTATGGTATCTTGAAAAATATTTAACATGAATTTATTAACTCACTGAATAGTTCTTCCAGAATAAGCAGCAGGAGCTAAATCCCATGAAAGGCTTGTGAGCAGACGGGTATGGACAATGCAAGGCCCTGCTTGGGAATGGTCCCAGCGGGGAAGTTGTGGCAGGCTCTAACCCCAGCAGGGCCGGGCTGGCTCCTTCCTCGGCAGCAGGGAGATGGGGAGATGGGCAAGGCCTTAGCTCCTCTGGTGAAGAGGTGTGGGGACACTTCACTGAAGGCAGAGGGATCGTGCCTGACCCACCTGTGGGATGAAGGCCTGTGCAGTTGCCATTTTCTACTTGCCTTTTCTTCCCCCATTTTCGCTTGAGGACCAGCTAGGGGCATTGTCTGATGATAGACCTAGGATAATCAGCACCACTTGTTCTCTAGTTCTAAAGTTACAAATCTGGACAGAAAAAAAATGGATCCCTTCTTGCTTGACCTTCTCTCATTAAAAACTGTATGAGACACTTGGATAAGTATTCCAGGTATTCCACCAATCCAATATTCTGTCTCAAAAACTACAGGGACCAACTTTAACAAGGATAGGGACCTCAAATGTTTGGCTGCAGATATCTTTGGATTTAAGCTATAGCTGAMTAGCTACCAGCTATATAATTTCCAGAAGAGACCAATAAGGCAAAAACTKCCCTGAATCCCATAGGTCCACTGCACAAAATTAAATTCCGGCTCTGGTTGGTTGGAGGGAAGAGGAGAGTGATCCTGACTGTGAAATCATGGGTTTTACCATCCCCTTGCACAGCAGCTCTCCGCTTGGCAGCTTGGAGGGGTCCAGGAGCTGGGGCTGGACCCCTGGCTATGCCTCCCCAGGCTGTTCGTGGGGCATCTGCAGCAGCATTCAACAAATGTCCAGCTCGCACCCCAAAAATGGGTATGGGAAACAGCACCAAGAGAGACAGGGAAGAGTAGGGAGGCCTCCCCTCTTCTTCCCTGTGAAATCCTCCTGCTCAAGAGAACTGCTTCGGTTCAGCAGTTTTGCTGGAGCGCAAGGTTTGTCCTTGCCCATTTGAGCAAAAAGCACTAAGCAGCACATAAAAAAAGGAACAACTTGCAAGCCTTAAGACACATCTGAGGTGTGCAGTCCCCTTTATCAGACTCTTGATACAGCAACAGCAGCAGCTGCTTCAGGGAACACTTTATGCCCAAGATCAGCATGTTGCAAACTGTAGCGCCAGAGCCTCCAGAGAGCCATCAGCTAATACCAGAATCACAACTATAATCACACAGCAAGAAGAAAGGGATTATGTTCTTTCACAAATTGTTTTGCAATATTAAAAATATTCATTTTTAAAAAGCTTCCTCCTGCAGGAAGTAGGTTCCACACAGGCATTTGGAAGAGAGCAAAAAGCCTGTGTTTGATGCTGAAGTAGAYGGTGACAGTGTTGCTTACAGTTAACGGGGCCTTCAGGAAAAGCACAAGAGCAGAAGCTAGGAAAGTTCARGAGGTTAAAATGAAGTCTCTTTGATAGCATTTTTACAAGACGACTCTCCAGATGAAATGATGTGAACTTCTGCTGCTGTTATTAAAATGTGAGAATAATTTTTTCTCTTTAACTTCAAATACCCTTCACTGGAGGCATATACATTGTAAATGTTGTCTTTATGCAGCACATTTTTGACAGCGTTTTAATTATAATAATTAAAAACTATTTACAAAATCAGATTAAAGCTACATCAGCCTATGACTTTCAGTGTTGAAAGGTTCTTGGTGGCAGAGCTAGTAATAGTTTCTGRCTGAAGAAGTCTTGCCTCTGCAGCACCAGCAACTCCAGTCTGAAGGAGTGTTTTGTGTCTGCAGAAAATTCCAGCGTATTATGTTGTCATGCCCACGATAGTGTAAATGACCTCAAGCTTGGAATAAGATGCAGTAGCTGATGTATCAATTTAAATGATTAAGCAATGAACCAGGGACAAATCTCCCCTGTCATTTCTGTGTCTGCCTGCTGTGCCAAGTACACAAAGAAAACATGAAGACATCAGGATGAGATGCACTTTCAGTCTGGGAGCTTTTAGGGAAATTACAGGGTTCTGCAGAATTTCATTCCCCATTAGGTTTGACTAGTGTTGGAGTGGAAAAGGAAAGATCCCTCGTACCTTTTGTCCCTTATGAAGATCAGCACGCTGTGTTTAGCAAGAATGCTTTATCTAATTGAGAATAATTACTCTGTAAATCCAAGCCTGCCATTTCCTTTTTGTGCAATCCTGTTTTAGTTTACCACTGATACCACTAACATGTGCAAAGTAAAGAGTTCTTGTAAGATTTTATTCATGCTTTAAAACACTGAGAAGATGGACCTTGTTCTAATCCAAGAGAGAAACAAATAAACAGCTTCTAAATGGGGATACCTTAAATTCTATTCCCAAAGTACTAAACTTTTTGCCTTTTACCAAAATGTAGTACTGCATGGGTCAGGCTCTCTGTTGGAGATGTCCCCATCCTCTGTCTGTTGATTTAGCACTGAACACTCATAATTTACTGTGGGTGCACTGGAGGTTTCTGATTTTAGTCATTGCAGAATATCGTCAGATCTAAAATGTTTTAACAAGTAGCATTCTCTGGTCTATCCTCTTCAATCAGGCCAGTGAACATGGACCTTTGTSAGTCAGAAAAGAGAAAAGGACGAGGGATAAATTTTTCCAAGCATCTAGAGAGACTCACCAGGGGTTGCAAGATGCCTCAGGAATAAATATGCCTACAGAATGGGGAAAGTCAGCAAGGCTGACTCAAGGAAGGGAGTTTAGGTAGATGCCACCCTCCATAATATGTTACTGAGWGCCAGCTTGCCTGTAGGAACCACTGGCCTGTAGGAACCACTAGCCTATAGCGTCATGTTAGAGATACAGCCTGAATCTGTTGTCAAGCTGAGTATTAGCATCCCGCTCTCCCCAACGGATGAGGCTTCACTGGTGTTTTCATAGAGTTCAGTTTTCTGAGATTTGAGTAAAGCAATAAGTGTTTTCAATTTTTGTGAATCATGAAGTCTGACCCTTATGTCTGAGGACTTGGTAGGGATCAGAGAGGACACTGCAGGATGGGAAGGATGATTCAGAACCTGGTTCTGCTCTGGGCTGTTTTGCTTCTGCTCYTGAGCCTATAATGCTACAGCATGTGCCCAAAGGCCTTATTTTGGCCCCCACATCCTGGCAAGTCCTTCCAATCAGCAATGCCACATATAACGAGTGCTCACAGGTTTCAGCACATCTGTGTTCAGTGGGAAGCTGTGGAGATCTTCCAAACCCGCCTGGATGCCACTCTGTGCCCYGTGCTCTAGGGGTCCCTGCTGGAGCAGGGGGTTGGACTAGATGATCCCTAGAGGTCCCTTCCAACCTCAGCTGTTCTGTGATGCTGTGATTCTCTGTCCAGCATATCCTGTGTGCAGAAACGCTGCATACAGCAGCACCATGCACAGCCTTCATGTCCTGCAAATCACTTCCAAACACTCCAAACAATCCAGGGAAATATTWAGCCTTCAGCGAGAAGCCTTCTGAATAATGGTTGCACCGTACTGTAGGAGAGATATTTTCTAGAGAACAAAGAATATTTTCCCAGCTTCAAAACASCACAGAAACACTCCACAAAYATTTCAGTGAAACTCGCTTTCTGAAAACACAAGGCTGGTCTGTTTCCCAAAGGTAAAGTGGACTAAAATCTTCTGTCCAGTAGGGAGAATTTGCACTCTGCATGAGAGCTTGGCTGATCTTGGCTGATGCCCCTTACAGCTGCAAAACCAATAATACTACAGACAGACAAGTCAAAAGAGGGTTTTTACCAAGGACCCCAGTCGTGAAGTCAGACTGTGGAGGTCTTCTGGCCAGCAGTGCTTCTGGCCAGCACTTTYCTTGATGGAGGGAGATTATCATCCTTTCTTCTATTTCTGTCTGAAAAAAAAACCCCAAACACCAAAACCAGAAGCTTTTTCACTCTTCATTAAAAAKTCCTTATGAGGTCCCAGGGTCTTCCCTAGCTCCAGGCTGCTGTCTCTCCTGCAGGCTAAGAACCTGTGCCAAGCAAAACATCCCAGTTAAATCAATGGAAGTGCTGCCTGAATGAGTCTCCAGCCATGTAGATGTTAAGCTGAGTGGAAAGATCCTTACATGATTGATTTCCCAAGCCTCTCAGCATCTGGGTATCCTGCTCCTCAAGCCTGCGCTCAGGGCCCAAGCCAGAACGCAATTATGTGCAATTTCATCAGCACTGAACGGGAGGAAATAACTCCCTCCCAGAGTAACTTGTGATAATGATGCTCATTCAGTGCAYGTGCCTCGTCCAGAGCTGCTGCACCAGACTCATGCTGTTGATTTTCTGAGGTGTTATTCAGCACTGCTGTGGGTCGGCAAATACGTTCCCATCGGATGTGGGCATTTTTGGTGTGAGCCTTCAAATGTGGTGTTTCTGAACTTCRTTTTATTCATCCCCAAACAACAACACGTTTATTGTTTTGCTATATTTTTCCACTTATGCAGCCCAGAGAGCTGGACTGTCCATCACAGAAATCCTCTTGCAAACACAGCCACCACTGGAACTTCATAGATATACAGCATCTGTGGAGAAGAAAAATAAATCTCTCCTTTGCACAGATTACCTGGAAATTAAAAAGAAGAAAAGAAGAATTGCAAAGAATCTGAAGCTGGAATTGGTAGTGCAGCTGCAGCTGCATTTYTTTGCTGTTGCTGTCCAGTAGCAAAGCTCCCCAAAGAGTCTTTGCAGCGACACCCCCTGAAACCCATATGCTGGTTTTACACAAGAAGAAGCAGGGATGTAGCAGCAATCCATGGCAGAGAAGCATCCAGCTGCTTTAGCCCCACTTCCTGTATTTGATTTTATATATATTTTCAGCTCTCTCTAATGCTGCTAGAACTGCAGAGGAWCCTCCTTTTTCTGTCCCCGCCCAGTGTTTATGGAGGGGCCCAGCCACTCAAGGACCAATCTGCCCAGATAAGCCCTGGTAAGAAAACCGAATTCTTTCTGCCCTCCCTCAAGGTAGTAAATTTTCTCATCTTTACCTTGTGACCTCTCACTAACAGGAGAAACCTGCTCATTCCCAAATTACGTGATTTCTTCCCCAACCAGCTCCTAGAGGAGAGCCATTTCCAGGGATTAGCCTGCCTGCAAACCAAGACTGCAGGTGMCTTGTTTGTCCCTGCTGTGAAGAGCAGCAAGCTGCTGGCTCAGCACAGCCAGCAGCAGGAGCTGAAGTGGGACAGTGAAATAGCAGGTGGGTAAAGCAATATTGCACTGGCAAGTGATGGCGGGGAGACCAAGAGACACCAGAGGAAGCGGCAGGGCAAGCAGGTCGAAGAGGGTGTTTTCTGAGAGTTAGGGGAGCTAAGGTCTTGTCAAGAGAAATTTTCAAGCAATACTGGCCTATTTTAGAGGAAGCTCAATCTGTCTGGCCTCTGGCTTGGTAAAAATAACTCCATTTTTCCACTTCCTGCAATATCGGCTTTGCCATAATCAAAGATGCAATGCTGAATTTTCATCAGCACAGGGAGATGCCCAGAGAGAAGCACTTCTATTTTTATGCAACAAYCATCAAAGCAGCTCCCGCTTTAGATGACTGCAAGCAGAGTACGGGCAGAAATGCCATGCTCCTCTCACTGCCCTTTGCAGCTCAATGGGTTTAGCAATTCTCCCTGGTGCAGCCCCTGTACTTTGAAAGTTATTCACAGCTCTTCCAAGGCAACAACTGCCCTCTCTAAAGATGTAAACAAAATCCAAATTAATTATTCAGTATGGCTCAAGTCATTTAAATAATTGAGCATGAAAGTCTGGAAAAAAATGCTATTGGTAGCTTTCCCAACAGTCAACTTGCCAAAGGGAACACTTTATTTGGAGGGAAAAATGTTCCTCTCCTACTCCACAACTGAATTTATCTGGGTAGTTGTGAACAAGGCTATTAACCACCTTCGTGCTGCTATATCTGACTGAACATTCAGGGAAAGACATCAAAGTGCCCCAATATCAACTGGAAAGACAACACAGGGAAGCACAAACAGTCCTGGAGATTTCTGCAGTGCATTAGTGATAATTTTTGGACACAGATTGTGGAAGAGCCAAAGAGGAGAGGTGGGCTACTGGACCTCGTACTAACAAATASAGAGGGATTTGTTGGAGAARCRAAGGTAGGGGTTAGCCTTGGCTGSAGTGATCATGAGTTGGTGGAGTTCAGGATCCAACGAGGAGGAGGAGGAAGGGCTGTAAGTAGCATTGCAACCATGCAATTCAGGAGGGCCAAATTTGGTCTCTTCAGAGACCTACTTGGAAGAATCCCATGGCCTGGGACTCCAGAAGGAAAGAGGAGGGCAAGAGAGTTGCTTAGTTTTCAAGCAGCACTTTCTCCGCACTCAGGGTCAGTGCATCCCTATGAATAACAAGTCAGGCCCAGGGSGAGKGGGGCAGGAAGCCTGCRTGGATGAGCAAGCAGCTCCCAGCAAAACTCAAACAAAAGATGACAGCACACAAAATGTGGAAAAAGGAACAGGCCCCTTGGGAAGGTTTTAGGAATGTTGTCAGGGAGTGCAGGGATGCGACGAGGAAAGCTAAGGTACATTTGGAATYAAATCTGGCAAGGGATATTCAAAATCACAAGAAAGGCTTTTTCAAATATTTCAATGCCAAAAGGAAGATTAAGGAAAACGTGGGTCCACTGGCTACAAAAGACTCAGAAAAAGCAGAGTTACCGAATGCCTTCTTTGCTTCAGGGTTTACCRAGGACAGTCCTCTGGAATCCCAAWMGCTAGAGAATAAAGAAGTCTGGAGAGAGGAAGGGTTGCCCTGGGTAGAGGAAGATTGGGTCAGAGAGCACTCAGGGAAACTCAACACCCACAAATCCATGGGCCCCGATGGGATGCACCCCAGAGTGCTGCGTGAGCTGGTGGATGTCGTAGCCGAGCCGCTCTCCATCATCTTTGAAAGGTCCTGGAGAACGGGGGAGGTGCCGGAGGACTGGAGGAAAGCCAATGTCACCCCGGTCTTCAAAAAAGGCAAGAGGGA
>PTEX01000200.1:624224-677114 GCA_003342815.1 Eudromia elegans | reverse complement strand
TTAGATGAGTGGACAGTGAGGTGGATTAGGAACTGGCTGAATGACAGGGCCCAGAGAGTGGCAATCAGTGGGGCAGAGTGTAGTTGGAGGCCTGTGGTTAGTGGTGTCCCCCAGRGGTCAGTCYTTGGTCCRRTCCTGTTCAATTCATTCATTAACGACCTGGATGAAGGGATGGAGTGCTCCCTCAGCAAGTTTGCTGATGATACCAAGCTGGGAGGAATAGCTGAYAGCCCTGAGGGCTGCGCTGCCATCCAGAGGGACCTGGACAGACTGGACAACTGGTTAGTGAGAAACCTTATGAAGTTCAACAAGGGCAAGTGCAGGCTCCTGCACCTGGGGAGGAATAACCCCAGGCACCAGGACAGGTTGGGGACTGACTTTCTGGAGAGCAGCTCTGCAGCTCAATACCTATTCCTACATGTAGTCTGAAAAGGAAAGGACAGACATGCACCCTATGAGATTGCACAAGCAACGAGAATGTCTTGCTTGACATACTGGTTTWGTTTCTCAAAGCGTGCTTTATTTTACCAGCACATTATTCACTTGGCTTATACCGAACAGCTGGGAAGCCTGTGAGTGTTTTTCAATAAATCTTGTTTTCTCAATGTTAATATTATCTTAATTGCTAATACATTGGAAACTTTTCCAACACATTTGTATGAGAAGGAAGAAAAAACAGATAACTGATATTTATATTACAGTGGAGTTTGACATCCCATTCTCTCATAACTATGTCCTATTTCCCAAAAAGGATAACTGGGTACAAGATTCTTGCTTATATCCTTTATATATCTAGACCTAGCCCCAGTGGTGAAAGATGCATTTGCTTCTGCCTGGTCTGCAAAAAGTAGTGTCTGGATTGTGGGGGAAAACAGAATTCCCCTTGTTGCAGCTTGTGCAAATCACCTCTAACCCTGTCGTGTGCACCTCTGAAAAGAGTCTGGCTCCATCTTTTGTATTTTCTTCAKTTGGATAGTTGAAGATAGCAACAAGATCTTCTTGTAGACATCTCTTAGAAAAAGTGAACAAATCCAGCTTCCTTCACCTCTTTATCCTTCAGGTATCTTGCTTGTCTTGGTGGCCCTCCACTAGACTTGTTGCAGTGTGGCGATGCCTTCCTCTCACTGGGAAACCCAAAACTCCAAGCATGGTCTCACTGTTGTGGAAGAGAAAGGAAAAGTCAATTTCCTGGTCCTGCTGGCTAAGTGCCTTGCTAAGACAGCTCAGTATGTAGCTGGCCTTCCTTGCTGAGTATGAAAGAGCAGCAAGCACTCGCAACTTATTTCCCAGTGGAATAGCCCAGTCCTTTCTGCAATGCTGAAATTTCTGCAGTTTTCTGGCCAGTCAGCCCTGTGTCTTTCCACTCTAAGAGGAGGATTTTGCTTTTACCTCTGCTGAACTTCCTGTGACTTCTGTCAACTTGTTTCTCCAGCCTGTTGCAATCTCTCCCAAAGTGCAGYATCCCTTTTCTTCTGCTTATCTTCTTCACTAATCCTGGTGCCTAACTTAGACTACCGCAGCAGCAGTGGTGCTGTGGGTCACCTGCGAGAGCTGCCATGGGCTGTGAAATCTTTGTGCTGTGCTGAGGGACTTGGTTTAGTCAAGTGAGCACCCAGATCACCAGACTCAGACATGTCATTGCCATCAGCCTTGAACTGTAAGCCGTGTCAGTGTTAGCCTTGCTGCCTTTAGCACATCCTTCGCTTTTGTCACTCTATTAAACTCAACAAAACAAAAGGAAATAATCAAAAAAAAAACAGGAAAAAAGTCCATTTGGAATTAAAACAGCTGACAGTAACAAGGTGCTATCCTAATTCAGATTTGGGCTTGAACAGGAGCCAGATCCAACAGGAGCCCAGAGCCAAAGGTCCCTGGAAGCACAATGTCCCCCTGCTCACCGTGAAAAGCTGTGGAGCACATGGGGAAGGACATCAAAGGCTCTGAGGATGTAGAACATCAGCTGAAATGATGAGCTATGCAAGTGCTCAGGGACTGGATCCTGGCATCTCAGCCACAGTCTAGTCTAAGAGTTSAATGACTGTGGCCTCCAGCGGCTCCTGAGGCAAAACCTCTCATATATGTGTGTATACATTATATATACATTTGCACATAATCTGCCCTCCAATTATTATATACACCCTCTAAATTATCACACTGCAAACTGTGGCCAGTCTGTATATCTGACATAATAAATGACAGTTTAACTTCACTTACTGCAGACACTGTGAGACCTACTTTAGAACAAAACTGTGATTTGTGATCCTGCTCAACAATGGTCCTTTCTTCCTTTATCTTGTCTGTCTGTCACTGCTTGAAGTATTCCTTCATCTTGGATAGTGAAAATGCAATCTGATAATTGAATGACAGACCACTGCAATCAGCTTGGTGGAAACTTATATTCAAATATGCACTCACTGACGTATTCAGTCCTCAGCAACTCTATTATTAGTTTCGTTAAAGTTATTTAAATGCAGATGTGAGTTAGAGCAAGAGCATGAAAGACAATAATTTTCCCTCTAAAGGGAGTGTGAGTTAAGCAAAGTTCATAAATCCAATGAAGACTGACTGAATCAAAGCAAATGCTCACACATAAYCTGCTGCCAGAAAAGGACCAGAAGTGGTGACGCCCGTTCCAATAATTAAAGTGTTCTGTGAATCAGTGCATCGGTTGTTGTYGACCTGAAAATACCCCAAACTGCACCGTGCTGCTTGAACTCAGGTGCTCTGTGCCGGGGTCTGGATGCCAGAGGAGATGGAGACCTGCCTGCTGGAGAGCCCTRAGCACACCCACTCCCTCTGCTTGATGGAGCTTTTGCTTTGTTTCGTCCCTTTTCCAAACTCTTTTCTTCTGAATGGTAATTCCGGTGATGAGATTCCTCCATGCAGAGCTAGAGACACCTTCGAGATACATTCAGAATCCTTTTAKCAGTGTTAGAGTAGGTGAGAGATTCTCATTTCAGCTGTGACTACGTTGYGGAATAAGGCAAAGCACCATAATCTGCTGGCAGCAAAACACTGCCTGTAAATTTATATTCATCTTACCTCTCAGAGTCATAGAATCAGCATAAGAAGTGGCAAGTGAGGACCTGCAGCCAAGCCAAGTCGTGTTGCCTTTTTTTCTGCCCAGTCCTACTCAGCCATCCCGGAGGGCTGATGAGCCCTTGGCAKAAATAGCTCTGACTTTGTTTGGTGAGCAACTGCTTGCTTGCTTGTGCCCCTTGATCATCAGTGACAGGCAGTAACATTGATCTGACTGTCAGCAAAAACAAAAATGACTTTTCTTCAGGTAACAGTGCTATCTCAAATCCCACCTGACTTTAAGTTATGTAAGGATATAAGGYAACCAAGCTCTTCAGAACCAAAATCAAAGCCCCCTCTTAATTAGATCATGCCTTAACCTAAATATTCTGAGCACTGAACTATGTATGATTGAAGTTTATCTTATCCTGTGATTTGAAGTTATCTCCTCAGTCACTCAAATCGAAGCCAGAGAAGAGCTGACAAAGCTGATAAATTCAGCGACAGTTCTGCATGTTTGCAAGCAACACCTCTGTGCGCACCAGTTCCGTGTCTCTGCTGAGCCCAGCCTGCTTTACCAAGTGCTAGCTGCAGTTCCAAATCTGCGAACCAAAGAAGAGTGTTCTTGATAGTAYCAGCCTGTTGCAAGTGTGGTTATTATGGAAATGGACCTGTGAAGTTCATTTTGAAGTCTCATTATCCGTGTACTGAGAAATGCTAAAAGGACTTCAAGTGGTGTTATTCCTACTAATGGTTCCATCAGCAACTAATGGATTTATTTAGATCCTGTTACAAATTCCTTACAGTGCTAATGATATTGTGYCTTTTGTTTATTGTTTTCCTTTTACATATATATTTTTGTCTGAACAGTTTTTCTTTCATCAAAATTACCTGAGAGGGGCGCATTACAGGGATCAACTTGGGATCTTGGTCATTTCTAGTTTGTGTCATCAGGAAAAAGGACTACTTAATGGAAACATCACCTGTGCCCAGCCTCAGAAACTGGCTCAGAAATGTCCCCTCCCGGTGCCAGAAAAATGAGCATGGCGACAGACGCGCAATTCATTCCTCTCATCAATTAAACGCCAGAAACGCTGCATGTTGCCGACTGCTTCTTTCTCTCCTGTTCGGGAGGGAAGCCAGATTAAGTAGGTGAGCGGGCAAGGGACGGAGGCCTGCCTCAAYCACCACCTCTCTTTTATGCCTTACCGCTCCTGAGAATTTCARGGGATTTATTTAACATTTGTTCGAGAGAGCTAAAATATTAGCACAAGGTGCAAAGCAGAATTTTCATTTTACAATAAATTTCACTATTTTGAGGTTATTTTCATTCTGAATCGGAGCAAAAAGACACAAGAAAATTTCCAGGAAGCAAATATGTGCAGGAAAGACCAGATAGGAAGTGGCTCAAGTAAAATGTTTCATTTCAGTTTGACTTATCTTCCCCTCGTCCCCAGGAATATGATTCAGCATATTTAGAAAYGTGTAAGTAATGTCAAAAAGAAAGGAATGTCCCTGACAGTCACAAATGGTGAGTAGGGGACAGGCAACAGAGATGGAYAAAGATGATCTGGCAAATCCTTGCTCTACTCTGGCATGGCTGGGCTCTTGCTATAAGGTAGGGACATCTCATTGCTGTTCCCAAAAGGAATCACCAAAGTCTGCAGAGCCAGATCTTTAGCAGAGTGAATCTGGCCCAGCTCTTTGAAGTCAGTGGAGAAACAGTGATTTATAGCCACCAAGGGCCTGGCCCGAGGACTCTAAAAGAGCATGGACATCTTAATTACATATGGAAACAGCCATCAATTCCAGACTGCAYAGAGAGCCAGTGGTTATAATTTAATCTAAGTTTTCCACTGTTCATGACATTCTATGACATCAGCAGATTATTTAATTATAGCTCCCTTTCCCTGCCCAGTGTTATATATTATTCCTCCCTGCGAGGCTAGATGAAATTAATTAAGAAATAAGGTGTTAGCCATTAGTTTGAGATTAATTGTCCCATCTGAATAAGGACAGAATTATCCTTGAATGTGTCAAAAAAACCCATCTCCTCCTACCCCTCAAAAAACGTGAAATCGCAAAGGTATCAAGATGTCCAATTARGTCCATTTTGTAGTTTTACTTTTCAAGATGGGAAGATTGTTTGAATGTTCCCCGTTTACCAGTAGTCTTCTATTGGCAGTTTAATTGCTGCTGGTCTGTCTGAGAGTGCACAAAGTCCTGGCCATTTTTAGCACGAGTTTATCTGTTCAGCCTGCTGCAAGTCTAATCGGACCTCAGTAAACACTTGCATTTTGACTTCTCGGTGATGAATGGATGCAAGACTTTAAATAGAAATATGCTGATGTTTCATACCAGCAAGCCACAAGCCACATGCCTCTTTTGCTTGTATTTTTAAAACCCTCTTTTAATTGCACAGTCAATGACGTGACAGTCATCCTACTTGAATGGCAGCACTTGGCAATTCTGCAGCTCCCCTCCCCGGCCAACTACTCACTTCTCTCTGAACTGAAATTAATGCAAATCTTACAGTACCCTGGCAAGTGCATCCCTACCACTTATAAAGCCTAACTGAAAGCTTTAAATGCTGTTAGATGAGTAAAAATATCTTTGCATGCTGGTGGTAAAAGTCACATTAAACAAAACATCTCATGCAGTATTTATGAGGACAAAAACAAGGCCTCTTTCTTGGACCCTTTTGTTCTCTCCTTGATCCCCAAGGTGAAGTGCTGTGTTTGCAGGTTTTGTTCCTGTTCACGGGCTGAAGAGAACAGAGCSTTTCAGTGTCCCAGCCTCCCAGCTGGTGTTTAACAAGTCCAGTTGAACTGGAGGCCGTGCGCTGGCCTGGGGCACGGTGGTGATTTTGAGCGGAGATCGCTGCCAAGTGGGATGTTACATAACCCTGCAGAAAGCTTCTCGCAAAGATGGAGCCGAGCTGTGAAGGGACGGAGGAGRCAAATGGTGAGGAATCCACCAGCCTTCGCAAAATCTGTGGAATGAGGCATTTTCATCCGGGCTGGAGGCCTTGCAAAGCTCAGGCTGCCTGCTTTGGTGATGTGTCATTCTTGCTCTCCACACTTCAGCCCTGTTTTTTATCCGAAATCTGCTGAGGTCTTTATGGAAGCGATAGAGGAGGTTAGAAACCTTGTATTTCAACGCACTTCTATATGATCCTTTTTTTCTACCTCTGCATAAGTGCAGTCCCAGCAGCATGCAGATGTGCAAGGGCAAGAGAGCGGTGTGGCAGCCAGCCCAGGCTCAGGCCTGCTTGATGGAGGCACCAGCACACTCTGGTGCGCCTGACGTGTGCTAGCTCCAGGCTGCAGAGTGCTAGACTGATGCACACATCCCCAAGGCTGGTTTGGCAGAAGAACTGGGCAGTAGAAGCAACAGAGAAGTTGAGATGGCAGGTTTGAAATAGCCATGAACAGCACTGCACTGACCTCCCCTTGGCTTGGTAAGAAGGACCGAGAGGCCACGGCCCCCACCTAAGCATGCTGCTTCCAGCCCAACCCTCCACATGGTTAAGAATTTCCAACAGGCATTTGAAATGCAAAATCTCTTCTGGAAAGGACTTCAGCCACACCTACAAACATTAGGAAAACTCCCATCCCCAGCCAGTGGTTAATACTGATGATTCGTTCARCAAGTGTTCAAAGAATGGAAGAGCAAAAGCCAACAACATCAAACTCAGGGCATTTATTTTCGTATTCTCACGTATGTGCCAGATGTTCTCAGAGACGTACTATTCTCTTTAACCAAGAGAAAAGCTAAATGTGGTCCTGGAGAAGCTTTTCACTGTGACAATGACCTTGTGGATAGGGTTTTGGAAACAGACAGAAAAATAAAAGTGAATTATTTTTTGTTCCTTGATTATTATTTCTTCCAGTCCTGTGTGGRAAAAGGACTTTCTTAGCCYCATCARTGCTTGTCTAATCTGTCAATCTCCTCCTCCCTCAGAGGACTCTAGAATAGCATTAAYGCTGGAAAAAAAATGGGATTCTTTYCCTGCTCCTTTTCCCTCTGTGGATAGGTATAGGCATTTTCTAGTTTGCTGCAATATCCTACTTGTTTCYGCTCTTTGCTTTGGGCTCTGAACTTGTCATTTGTTAGAGTCTATCAACAAACACCGCAGCTTTGCATATCTGCTGCTGCTGAATGCCAGGGCTTAATTTGAAACTAATGTTTCACTAAGAAATGTGCAGAAGTGAGTGTAATGATGGGGTGTCAGCTCACTTAGAAGCTGACTGCAGCACCACTGTCTGAATTCAAGACTGTCAGTAACACTCARGCTCAAAAGAAACCTGTTGATCTGAAGAAATTCAAGTTTAATTAACAGCRCTTTATCACCCCAAACTCTTCAAATAATATTTGACCTTTAGAGAAGAAAAGCCACTGCCAGTCAATTGCTAGATGGTTTCTCTGGCTAGATCTTTCATATCTAACTAGAGGCCGTGGGGCAATCAACATCTTGCTGTGATTCACATGACACCACAGGAAATTGGTGAAGACAGGGCTATCCTGGTGGTATTAAAACTGGAATAGGCTGATTTGCTCACAAATCAGTTTCTGCAAGTTAAATAGAAGAAATAACAGGGCTAGGAWCACATACCCCACACAGTCCCATGTGCAGATTAGAAAGCTCCTTGTGCCACTGTGCCTCAGCATGCCCAGCTTCCTGCCCAAGTCTTTAACTCTTCTTTCTTTGTGAATGCATCTTCTGATAGTAACTTTGGACCTTCGCAAGGCAAAACACAAGCTCATCTACCATTGGTGCTGGCTTCAGCTCAAAGCGGCTTGGCCGGTTCCACACTCGCAGCAGACTGGGGCCAGAAAGGTTTAGTTAGGGCCACTGGTCCTACGGATGTCCTATGGAGAATGGCCATAATATTTCTTTTGATAACTTCTACAATTATCTGCTGGCTGAAGTAGAGTACAAATTGGCATATGATCTGAGAAGTCATAGAAGTTTAGTAAGATTATGCTTTCATTTATGTAGTTAGCTAATCTTCCCCAAAATCCATTTGAGGCAAAAGCCACTTCTTCCATGAGCTCTTACCAATCCATGTTCTAAACGTAAGCCTTAAATTATTGAAATRTTCCTCAACTACTTCTTTGAAGAAGCTGAGTGATCCTTATTACAAAGAATTTTTACCATGCTATGTTTTTGTTTTGCATGAAAATAATGCTTAATTAGAGAAAAAAAGTTTTTTTTTCTTTTTTCTTTTTTCAATATATGAGTACCCATGGACTAGGCATTGTGATGCAGGCAGTCCTGTGATACATTATGTCACAGCTTGCTGAGAGCCTCTCATACGTCTCAATTGTTTTCAGGTTAAAATTTTGCAGAGATGGTGTCATGTTTTGAAGCCAAAGCCTAAGACCTATCACTAGGGAGAACAGAACTGCCATCTGCAGTTAGTGTCATTTTGCAAGACGAAAATCTGTAGAGACAAAAGAATGATGTATCGCTGTTGGGACTGTGGTCTTCCTGGAGTGAATGTGTGAATCACTCTGTGTCCCCACGGACACCCAGTCCTGCCTTTCTTTCTGCRGCCTGGGCATTGCTGGAGACATGGCCCCATCTGCTATGGGAAGCTGCTGCCCTGAAGTGCAGAGTGCCACTTTCTGGGCAGCAGTGATATGCGTCCTTGATGGCAATAGCCCTGTTTGTACAGCGGAGTGCCAACACATTCTGAARTGGCACATCTGCAAAATGAGATGCTGTTTTGCTATGTAGCCTCTCACACAAGAAGAAGAACCCAAAGGCAGACACGCCGTAACTCTGCTAGGGTCACATCCTTCCCTCTCTAAGGCACTCATAGGACTGTGAAACCTTTCCTTCATTGGAGGGAGAGGATCCAGCACAAAAAGACTTGAACCTCACTAGATTTCTGTAATTATTGTCAAAATACAYGTAAATAATAAAAATGTCTATGGAAAGCTAAATAAGTGTCTCTTGGAAATACTGTCTATACCAAAATGTCTCTGAAAGACTTGTTGAAATAATGGGTAAAGTGATTGCTTTTGGTTCTTCTTCTGTGAATATTTTTCAACAAGTCCTTCAGGCTAAGTGTAAATTTATTAAGACCATGTTATGAATGATCTGTCGTACTGAAGTATTTTCTTGTTTATAGATAGGTACTGTGCATCTTGTGCTCACTGTGTCTACTCTTCTCCGCTGAAACAGATCAACGAGCTATAGTAAATGCCTGGCACTGCTCACAGTTCTCAGCGCAAAACATGCTTCTCCATACGAAAGGTTGTTCCACATCAATTGCACAAATGTCATCACCTTTAAAATCATGTAGTAAATAATAAGGACTACTAATATGTGTGAGCTAATTTGAAATAGTAATTACACCTCAACACTGTAATATCTGGAATTATGAATAAAATAGAGTGATTCCTACTGTTTCTCAGATTCCTACTGTTTCTCCCTATATTTTTAGAAGACTTTCACGATATGCACTATGGAATCCTGTGGTCTTTATAATTTTGTATATGTATTTAGGTGGGAAAAAATCATGAGTCATAGGAAAGCAGCATACTTACTATAAACTGAAATATATATGTACCTCTCTGCAGAGACTGGCTTCTATAAAGAAGACCCCTATCTTGCTACAGTTATAAAAATCTCTATAATAGAARTTGCCTCTGGGAGTGTCTCAAACATAATAGGTGGCTATTAAAGGATATTATTCTGGGAAATGCTTCCCAGACAAAGGACTGGACCCACCATGGGAAATAAACTTTCCTAGATCCGGTTATAGAGGATCTGATCTTCAGCTTTCTTGAGAAAATGAAGTACCTGCCTTTWTATAAACAGCAATAATTTGTGGGAATAAGTAGGCAAGTTCTTGAGTCTGGAGCCATCCAAGCTAGCCCGTTAGAAGTGCCCGTGGGGATGGGCTTAAGCCTCATGTCTTTCTGAAACACAAACATCTTACTGAAAGCAAAAGAGCAGCCAGGTCCTGCTCCCCGTCAGCATGTCCCTGGGGGCTCCTTCCCCTCCCGTGGTTGCTCAGTGGGAGAAATAGGTCCACGCCCTTGAGGAGACCTTGCTCCCCGTGTCTCTCCCTGAGATGTGATGGGATCAGCAGGCCTGGGCTGAGCAGGATGCTGACTAGCAGCTGTTCTGCTTTGGTTGGCACACAATGAGGCGGAGCAGGGGAGCACCCACCACCAGATCTGAAGCTGGGGGCACTCACTGGAAGGAGGAGCTGTGAATCTGGGCAGGATGCTGAGTCCAGGATGCAGCTGCTGTGGGTTTACCCCTTAGGAAAAGAGCAGGGCCAGCCTCCTCAGCCTCCCCAATGCCAACCCGACTGGCAAAATTAACTACTCGGAATGCAGGTGCCTCCCAGCAGTTGCTCTGATTAAAATCAGKTCAACTGCAAAGTTCCTTTGAGGTTCTAGACCCAAATATCAACCAGCAAAAGTTTTGCACGGGTCACCTATCTAATCAAGAAGAAAACATGGTGACTCACCGGGCAACCGGTGCAAGATGTGGTAGCTGCAGAGTTTACAGACAAATCAAAACTTCTTATGGCTTCAGTTCAGTTCAGCCAATCACTTTATAAAACTCCCCACCTTCTTGTTTATTGCCCCTGGCCAGTAAGTATGCCTCTTTCTCTGAAGGTAAATAATATTACCACATTGTAATCAATGAATCAAATGCTTGTCTCAGGGAAAATGTGTGCATTAGTTAAGGTTTTGCAGCTATTTGGGCGTTGGAAAATAGATAGCTTCCCAAATGTCCAGCATTTTGCAGCAGGGCAGACTTCTGTGTTTCCAATTGCTTCAGCACTTCTGTTTTAAACTTGTGCTTTTAAATGGAATAAAAGACACACTGTTCAACCATTTTACCAAGTCTAGTACAACACTGAAGTCATGTAATTGAAGGCAGCCTTCCTTTAAGCACAGAAMTATCAGGCCCAACAAAATCTCTCCAGAAACTTAAAATGCTTCTATGAAGGAAGTACTCAGAGTTACTTAAGCCCATTTGTCTTGGGGAATTTATTTTTAATTTTCCATCTCAAGTACAGCTATAATCCACATAGTCTCAATTCAATTTGCTGTTTAATGGAACTGGTTGATTGAATTTATACATTTAAAGTAAATTMAAAAAACTGATTCTCTCCTCAGACAGCTGAAGTGAATAACTCCACTCAGACTGACAGAGCTGTGGAAATGTAAATTGACATAAATTAGAGCCACAACCTGCTTTACTTTGTTTTGCATAGATCAGTTAACCCAGGTTTATCATATAGGCACATTCAAGCAGAGAAGTATTTAAAGAAGTTTCTCTGGTCTGCGCCATTCAAATGATAAAACCCAACCCTCTGAGAATTCCATCTCACAAACCTGCATTCATTTCCCCCAAATTCATTTCACTTATGTTCCATTAGGAGTTTGCAAAATTAAAATTAGCATCCTTTATTGGAGCATAAACAACATATTTCCGAGAAGTCTTGGCCTTTCTAACTCCATTGTCAGGTGCTTTCTCATTTGGCACCATAACATTTTGGAGGTGCCACAGGGAAAAATAATCTTTCAAAAGATGAAAAACAAAGCCTTTTTGCCTTAATTTGCAAATCAGCATCGTTGCATAATCAGTAAAAATTCTCAGCTAGAGCAGTTTATGGGAATAATTTGCTCCTCTGACCTCCCTGCCACTGCAGTGAAACCAGTTTTTATAAAATGATAAAAAATGCTTTCAGAAAGCTCTCTGATGGAGAGTGGCTGCAGTCCTCCAAGTGYAGCCCCTTCCCCAGCGGCCAAGCGTAGAAGGAAGGCTCTGTTGTGCCAATGGTTACTGAATGCGTCTTCTTTCCGGAGCTCTGTGCATCTCACCACCTAGCAATTASGGCAGAGGATATTGTGCATATCCTTAGAAAGGGCCATGAGCACATCGAAGTGGAATGGAAAGCACAGAGTGAAGATAAGCTACTTCTTGCAAATAAGAGCAGAGAAATCACCCCATAAGACTTTTCCTGTGTCCTCAAGGCCTGAAAGATGGAAGTTGTCTGCAATGGGACTTGACCCAAGCCCTTGTGCAGAACATGGTGAACACTGACAGAGAAGGACTAGTCTCCTAGGATGTTCCCACACTGATGTACCATTAACTAAGCTAGTAAATAGGCACTAACAAAAACGTAGCAGCAGCCTCTATAGCACAGGTGCAGAAATCCTCATGCCTGTACTACGTGCTTTCAAAGGYTGAAGCTGCTCTTTACTTTTGGGTACCTCCCAGCTCCTCAGGAGCTCCTGTAGAGATTTGCCAAAGCTTTCCATGACCCCAAATGGCTCTGAGGCAAGGGCTAATACTTCTCTAGCCAMCAGTCTCAGCGAGATTAGGCTTACACTTACCATATACAATTTTTCCCATAAAATTGATTTTCCTGGTGATGCAGAAAATTGGTCACTAAGAATTTGGTGGCAACCATGGCCTCACAAGGTCTGAAGCTGATAACTCTGGAAGCCCAGGCATTTCATGTTTCCCTTAGGAAAAGAGGCTTCTCAGTGACCCAGCCCGATCTTCCAAAGTTTATGGGATATCTCAGACAGGGAAGGGAGAAGCAGGAAAAACATCACAGGTAAGCATGTGGACCTCCACACCGTRGAGAGTTTCTGGCTTGAACCTTCTGGGAGCAGCTGCTGTGTTGTACCCATGTGCTCATGTCACCCCRTTCTAATCAGGAAGGACTCGGACCGAAAGCAAAGCAGGCTACTGTCATGTGCCTGGGCTCTGAACAAACAAAAATAAAAGCAATACAGAATAAAATAAGAATGRAAAAAAAACCCCACACACATTAGCAGACCTCAGCCCTTTTATGTGGCATGGACAWGACCAGAGAMACCATGGTGTTATCTCCAGCCAGATTTCTAGCCCTGTTTCAAGGCTGGTGATTTTTGTCCTTACTGGTGCTTTGATATTCCCCCTCCCTGCTCTGTCATGGCAATCTTTTCCCATMTAGTGCAAAACGAGCTGCAGTTTAGGTAACATTTGCTCAGATAATGCTGCAATTTCTTGAAAGCGATTTTGGATTGTGAGTAACAGTGAGTCAAGGTATC
Source organism: Eudromia elegans (assembly GCA_003342815.1). Taxonomy (NCBI): domain Eukaryota; kingdom Metazoa; phylum Chordata; class Aves; order Tinamiformes; family Tinamidae; genus Eudromia; species Eudromia elegans. The sequence goes on along the minus strand of PTEX01000200.1, from coordinate 664,016 downwards.
CATGAGCAGAACCACTTTTGGGGAAAAAAGATGGTTTTGCATTTGCTAGTTTGCACATGCTGTCTGACTCCAGAAAGCTTGTTTTGGTTCCTAAAATCTCCCTAGGCTATGCTTCACCCRTGGTTTCACAGAGTGTAATCACCTTTCCCATTACTGCACGTCTACTTTTCTGCTGAAAGACTGAGTTTATGTTTTTTCTGAGGAATATTTCCTCAAATAAGGGAACTAGCTCATGGATTAGCAAGTTATTTTAGGGCATATCCAGGATCTTTACAGACGAGGACTGTCTCTCAGTCCCCAGCCACATCTGATATCTTGAGGGAGACTCACTCCAAAAGGGTTTTTTTTGTGCTTACATTACATACAGGGACATGTTTGCAAATACTTGTCACATTTTGCATTACCTGTGATACACCACGAGATGATCTGATGTGAGCATTAGAAATTTTGCATCAGCTTTAGTGTCAGGGACTAGGGTGATAAAAGAAAAAATAACATGGAAAAGCACCAGTCTACTCGGGAAACCTACAGCTTGTGGGTTTGTAAACCTGCTGTTCTACAATAAATTTTTTCATGAAACTGCCAGGACCTTCTGATTGAATAGTACATCTGGTGCTTTCCTGCAGTTTGTCAGTGTTTAAAGGGAGGTAAAACTCCATTTTTCTTTTATAAAACTACAGGAAGAAAGGAAGGAGGTTCTCTTTAAGCTCGTAGGAATGAATTTGTCAGCAGAAGRGTACCTTAACCTGTAGTAAGTCTGTGCTGACAGAAGAGAAATCATTTCAATGGCAGTATGTGATGTTTGTGGTGGCTGGCAGAGATACGGATGGTGACTGATGCTCTCTGGATACATCTGCCCAGCTGTTACCTCCTAAATAACTTCTGTTRTGGGTTGGTGCTCCTGACACAACCTCAGCTGCAAGATGCCGGTTGAYGCTGGGACAGACGTTTCCAGAGCAGGATATGGGGACAGGCCCAAAGTGTGCAGGGTACAGACACGTGAGCTTGCTTTAGGCACATGAGCAGGGGCTCTGAGCAGTCGGGAAGCACAACCGGAGTCCTCAACAAGTCTAGGGTCCTAAGAGTGTGATTTGGGTTTGTTCTGATGGATGTGCAACGGGGATAGTGTTTGTGCCCTAGTCTGGGAGGTGAGATTTCACACTGAGGCTTAGACTATTAGACCCTTCTGGCAGAGCTTTGTCACTTGATCGCTGTGCTGCTTCCATGACCTTGAGCTTTTATTGATGCCTTATGCTCTCTTTAGTAAAAATAAAGAACACCAATACCAATATTATACAGTATAATAGTATATTTTTGATCTATTTTATTTATTTTTCTAGATCAGCTGCCTGTTGAAACAGGTCCATAAACTTTTTCTGCTCTAGAGAATTACAATAATTCAACAKCTCCTCCTAATATATTACAACAGGAAGCTGACTAAAACTTATAGTTTAGTTTTAAATATAGAATAATTCTTAGAATTCTACAGACTGGGGAATTACATACTGTGCTTTTTAACATGACAACTMTTGTTGCAATTGGGGAGTTCAAAAMCAASTTGAGCATTCCTAAATGTGTCTAATTCTGTAAGAAGGACCGGATAGACTATTTGCTACTTTATTGTATTTACCAATATCATGAGTTTGGACAAGCAATCAACATTTTGGCTGGAAACCTTGCAAAGAAACTTTGAAATTTTCTTTTGTAAGCACATGGCATTGGCATGTAATATAAGTTTACTTAAAATTGACTGAATTTTCTACATAGTTCTTACTGAAAAGTTTTGTGACTAGAGATTTCTGAATTCTGAGTGTCCTACTAGAAAAGATTGTTTTTACTACAGTAAGAAAAAAAATCTGACCCGGAATTGTGAAAATCACCAATATCTGTAGATATTCTAATGCTTTCATCTGATTTGGAAATTAGCTTAGTGAACATCTTTATTTCAGCTAYTGAAAATCCCTGTCATCAGCCCTAAATATTTCTGTCACTTCCCGAAAGGTCTGTGGTGTGCCCATGGGACTGGGATGCTAAGTGGTGCCAGGCTGCCTTGTGCTGTGAAGTATTAGGCACCTCTGGTTCCCCACTCATCATAATAGCCCTCTTCTAAATATTTTTCAGCTCTTCAGCTTTCATATGTCCAATCCCTGTGATAACAGATTAAATTGGGCAGTTCGCCTAAGCACAAGCAAATGGACGTCCTTGGCAGAAAGAGGAAGATGAGCTCTCTGGTGTCCAGGCACCTTTGGAGGAAAGTGGCTGTCACCTGCTTTCTGTGCTTTACTACCTTGCAAATGACAGCTATGGTGATGTGGGAACATATGGGTGGATGGGCAAGAGCCCATCCTGAGCCTGAGCCTGTCCTTAAATATCCTATCTAGGACATAAGTTCCTGTCCCATTATCTCAAGCTCACACTCCTCTGTACTTTTCGTCACTGTTTTTTGGTTTTATTTCCAAACTGGATCAGCAAGGTCGGCATGCCAGAGCTTTCTATTGGCCAGTGTGGCATGCTTCTTGTTGGAAAGCCTTATATGTGGGCAAAACCYGTAAATATAGCAGCAGCATGAGCCACCTTCCCCTTGCCAGTGCTTGCACATACTACATAATCGAATTAGAGCGCGGTCCCAGGACAGCACTGTGGGGAATCGGGAAAGCCAGGGTTGAGCAGTCAAGTGTATGGAGTTACGTGGGTTTCCAGGCAGTGCCTGTCCCTGGTGTTTCCCTTGCCCTCTGCATAAACTATACGGTAAGGKCTCTGCCCCTGGTTAAAAACACGAAATGACCAGAATTTCAAGGGCAGATATGAAGAGACAACATCTGGGTTCGTCAAGTGCGGTTGAGGCTTCAGAGGGAGATGGAGGAGAGGAGGATGCTGCCCTCTCCTCAGTGGGCAGCAAGTCCTCAAGCCACCGCTTCTCTCAGCAAGCAAAATAAGCAACCAAAACCTGAGCGGGRGGAAAGACAGATCAGAAAAGTTTGGGACAATTTTAAACAATTGAAAACAAAGTTTTACAATGGGAAGTGTCAAGAGAAGCTAAACATAAATGCTGCCATCTGCACTGCTTGTACTGTAAAGTACAAAATGTATGTCTRGGTTTGCCAAAGGTTCAGCAGATACTTCCTCATCTCAGTGCCCTGAAATGCAGCACTGATAGCAAAACAGTCTCTGACAAATGGGACTGTGTTCAAAACTCAGAAATGGAGCCACCTTATGCTTTTCGGGTGGACATGTTTGTCAAAATACTGTGCTGGTTTTATTGTAGCAGCAGTGGAGGCTGAGGCTGTTGCTTAAACTCCCCATCAAAATGTTAAATATTGAAATATATACACTTGCTTAGAAAAGAACAGAATTCCAAATCAAATGCCTTGCCTTCCTAACATCAGAAAYATGTATAGTTTTGCACCTAGTAACACAGACTGTGGTCAAAGATGCCTCTCACACTACATCTCTGACGTTCATAGTTGCATACCAAGTAACACAGCTCATAASCAGTGCTTGTTCCCAACACTTCTGTGATACTCACTGCTCTATAGGTGATTTAGTTAACATGTATAAGTTCACAGAGGTAAATCGAGACAGTAAGGTTAACATATAGTGYGGCCTTTCAGGCTAAGTAATGTCTTAAAACAAAAAGCTTAGATATGAATTAATATTATTAKCTGTAATAACTTCCAATTTCAAAGTACTTAGCTTTTTAAATCAACTTGTATTGAATAAAGATTTTTCAAATTAAAGATTCTTTGCAAAGCAAAATTTAATCCACGGCCAGTTGTGTTAGCAAGACTCTTTCCAGATGCCATCAGCATTTTCATTACAAACCCAGGCATTCTCAGGAGATACAGGCTGGACTGTATCCGTATAATAACGTAATAAATTATTTTTGTGGTTAATTAATATCTGATACAAACACTAGTGAYCTACTAAAGGCTATCTCTTTTTTATTTAGAAGTTAGACACCTAGTCTAAACCAATTACTTGAGTCTTTTGTACTCAGTGGGGAGAATGTGGCACATCCAGAGAGTGGTTCATGCCCTCTGCCTGGCCAGTATTTAATTCCTTTATCAAAAATTAAATGTTCCCAACTGTGTGAGGCAGCCCTAAGGATCACCATGAGGATCTGGGAGGCAGGTTGTGGATGGACATGATCTGTGGGATAGCACAGTGGGTTTAGTGATCTATTATTTATTTGCCTGTTTGTATTTCTAGTCTCCTAAAAGTGGCTCASAACTGTCTCACCTGTGGGCCAAAARCAGATGCTTTCTTACTTATTTCAGGGTAACCRAGTCCATTTCACTTGACAGCCTCCATCCTGCTTTCAGAACTGAGGCCTAGGCTCTTCTTTCTGCACGCAGGTGCAGGACTGGGGTCATGATCCCTGACAATTTCAAATAATTTCAAAATAATTTCCAGACCCTGAAAACCTGCAAGTTGATGGAAAGGATTCTTATTGTTCACCTCTTAGTTTCTTAAATATATAGGCCTAACCTGAAAAAAAATAAAGGTAGTTTCCAGATACTTTAAWGCACAGAAGCCTCTGGGCACAGAAGAAACCTGGCAGCATTGGTGCAATCTCTATTGCGCTATGCGGCAGCYCTTTGTACCGAGCCTTACTATCACCATGTTTATTGCTAAAGTTTRCAGGAGGGGAAAAGAGACATCTCTAGGCTGTTCAGAAAATACAGTTCCAATTTGATTCCAGTGTGCTACTCAGCCTGCTGAGCTTGCTCTCCAGCACAGTGTTTCACTTGAGCAATTCCAGCCCTTTTTCTCTGAGGGGAAGAAATGACCAGGAGTTAGAGAAGCTTTCCAGCTTTAGCTTGGATCGGCCGCGTGCACAAAACCTTTGTATTGACACTGGTTCCCCTGCAGTGTGTGTAGAGGTGCATTTCAGAAGCAGCTCAGGTGTCTAAGGTCTTATACCGTCACAGATGTGCAGCCTTTGAAGGGCAGGCTGGCCAGATAAGCTTTCTGTTCCAAATTAAAGCTGAATTAAAAGCTGGGACAAACTCTGCAGAAGATGGGAGATGCTCCTACGGAAGCAAGAAGCAGCTGGTTAGGGTAGCTGGTAGCTGGCACTTCTTGTGTCCCCCAGTGCTCAGCTCCCAACAAGGCCCTCTCCCCAAAGCTCCCTGGATGCTCTCTGGGGTATGAGGCAAGTTGTCAAATCCTGCAGTAATTTAATGATGCTTAAGGTACCAGGCACTTTATAGTGCTGATACATTAGCATGCATAGAATTAGCTGATGATGCAGAATCCACTAATGTTCATCCATTTACACCTTTTTGCTTTCAAACTGATAATGTAGTGGAAACCACTCTCCCACCTACTCTCCTCCCTGGGTTTAGAAAGCATTTTCCTACGTTTAAATGGATGCTCGTTAATGTTACAGTAGAACAAGGGCCTGCTAATAACCGTGCTTGATCGTGTCCAGTGCTTCACCAGGGCAAGGGGAAAAAAAAAAAAAAAGGACCACAGCAGAGAAAGTAGAAAAGGTAACTGAAAAAGCCTGAAACGTTGGGTGCAAATGGAGTTTCTTAGCGCAGGGCTGCTCTCTATTTACGTGGCCAGAGGGCTCAGTGGGACCTGATCTACAGCTCAGGGTGGCTGGAGAGCTATGTCAACTGGCTGTGCTGTTAGTGCACCCTCACCCCACTCTTCAGATATGTAGGTATAGATAAAATATATATGYAAACTTCAAGGAAGTGTTCAGGATTAAGTAGCTCTGTACCATAAATTAATGCTTACTTTAGAAGAAGCTCTAAACATCTTCAGAGGGAGCTTTAATCTCTCTTTGAGCTGCTGCTTGGCCTGAGGGTCTGTCTCAAGCTCTTTCTTCCTTGCTTTGTTCTTCTGCTTTTCTGGGATTTTATAGTGGAACGCAAGGAACACTGGAGAGTGAWGGAACATATTTTATGGGTGGAGTAAAGGCAGGGATAAAGGGGCTTTCTCCTTCAGAGGATTGTGTGAAGATTCTCCCAAGGCCATTGCCATCAGTTACAAGTGTCAGTGAAATCACGGAGGATTTGATGGTTCATGGAGGATGTGGGATATGCACAATCCACTCCTCCAGTACCCATTAGTGGAGAACAGTCACTATTTCTGGCTGAATCTGCTAAATGGCTCTGCCCACAGGCAGCAGGCAGTGTGAGGCGTGAACAGAGGAGGAATTATTCTTCCTTCTAAGATCACATAAGTTGCCCAGTGCATAGTGAATCCCTTGATATTGCCAAAGGAAAGTGCTTAGATTTAATACTAAGTTCTGCCTCTTGTAGAATTGCGAGGGGAATTGCTAGTGAGGGGGAATTATGTTCATTAAATGAGGCCCTGGCAGCCTCATGGAGTCTCATGCACTTRGTTCCCACTCCTGCTGAGGCCAGGATTTCACCCACAGCTATCCTGCTTCTGTTTGCTCCAGAATGGCACCTACACAACCTGCAGGTGTAAGGCTCTGCCAACAGCCAAGGTCAGGCACGAGGGGATGTGTTCTGGGTGCAAGGAGTGAAAATGGTTGCGGGCAGGCCACAAGCTAGGGAAGTGCAGCAGCGYATCCAGCTTGCTGCTGTCTCCCGTGGCCAGGAAAGAGCTGGACAGACTTCCAGAGCTTGGGTCCTTCAAGGGCTCTGCCCTGAGCACATACCAGGCAGCTTGGGAATGTGAGGGGTGAACTATTCATGGGAATTTGTTATGAAGTATTTAATGAGATAGATTGTTCTGGCTGATGGTTTATCCTCTGTCACCTCTCCTATTTCCTTCTAATTGGTACCTTAATTGCTTTTCTCCTACTTGTCCCTCAATTAAAGCGTCTCTTCACTTTTTCCTGTCTTTCAGTAGATCGTTTAATTTTCCTTATTTATTTCCTTATTTATTTTGTAATTAACGATCTGGTTCTTTCTGCGTTTTCTAAACTCATTGCTTTGAAAACTTAAGTTTTCCATGACTACTTTTTCATTTTCTTGGAGCAAGAAAATGAAATACATTTTACATTTTCTCCAGACAAAATGAATTTGACTCCTTGTATTGTCTCCTCTTCTCTAATGAAGGCAGAGTAGCTTATATCACWGACTGCATGAATTGATTTTCTGGGATTGGGTGCTCCTTCTATTTCAACCATTTGGCAATGCAGGTACAATAAAATGAGATCTCTTTTTGTTAGTGATCTTTTCCTGCAGGATAAATCAATACTTGCAGTAACAATTTGTGGGGTTTGCACAATGCCAATGTTTTCTATAGTTTTCTTCAATCTCCAGTTTCCACTCTCTTTTCCACAGATATCCTCCTGGCTACATACAGCAGTTATATATTTTAGTCTTCTATGGTAAAGTGAGATAAACATGAAATATATATACTCACTGAAAAATCAACAGCGGAGATTAAAAATGCATTAATTAGCACTACTTTTAGGCAGATGTAATTTATTCACTTCCTTGTAAGTCTGAATCACTGATTTGCTGTGATTCTTTCCAGCACTACTCTATATCTAGCTGTTAGCCACATCCTCAGTTTGTGGATGGGCGAAGGCGAATATGATGCTTTACTGCTTACTTTCTTATTTTGCTTAAAATGTCGTCTCCACAAGAGAATATTATAATTTTATTCTCTCAGGAGCAGAGTCCTGCGCATCAATATGAGCAGATTCGCCCAGGGCAATTCCCTCTCCATGCTTCCTTACTGCAATCCCAATTATTTCTGCTCTGCTAAGTGGGATTGCTTCTCATTACGCTAACAGGGAGACATGCATTTCAGTGGTGTGAAGTATGGCCTTGTGCCCTGCCTGGGAATTCTGCTGCGTTTCAGCRTGGGGATGCCCTCAGCTGACCAGTCAGCCTCCAGGTGTGTCATATTCTTCGGGAGCTGACGGATTAACAGTGGGCGAGAGCCTCCTGAGAAACCAGGTAAACATTCAGTAATCAAGTCTGCAACCACATGGTTCTGTYAACAGCTAACCTCAGATACTGCTGMAATCCGAGCACAGGCACAGATTGCACTTGCACACAAAAGAGGAAAAGGGAATGTCTTGGAATTCTATTGAAAAGAAGGAAATTTTCCTTACCCGTTTCATTGTCRTTTAAAACATCTTGTAATACATGTAAGACATGTATCCTGCATAGATGATTTCTCTTTAGTGTAAGCCCACAGTGTCATGCTGCGGTAGCTGTTTGTCCTCAGACACACTGTGCAAATCTTTGTCGTTCSTGTTTGAATTCTACCATGTATTTGCCAATCGGTCATCCAAGCAAGGACAGTTCTTGAAGTACATCTTGCATGTTGGTCTTGCCAGCTCCTTAATGCATCTCAACACTCTCTCCAGAATGTATTTGGGTGATTAGTAAGGTGAGGATTTGTTTAATTTGGCATTAGTGAAACAGTATGGAAAATAAAAAATGTAAACTAATACCTCTATGGTTATTCATGGTAAAGTCATGTAGCTATTACTGATAACATATAATTCCATTTCGTGAGTGCTTTTATGACTAGTTTTGTTATTCATGCAAACGGTTGTAGCTCCTGAGTGTGTCACAGATATTAATGTGCATTCCTCCTTATCCGCTGGAACTGAGATTAGAGTCACTTCCCACTCTAGATTTGCCTATAAAAATATTCAGGCACCACTTACAGAGCAGAAACAAATGACCTGACCAAGCCATTGCGACGCTTTATATGCAATACTAAGCTAAAACTTGGTGAACCACCTGAAATCAGGATCATTCCATAAACATTTCACAAGGAGAAACAGAGCAGTTCTTCAGACGATTTTTAAAGAGGAATTTTTAGTGCAGGATAAAATCTTTACTGATTTTTTTTCCAGAATCTGCCGGTCAGCCTAGCATTTCCAAATGTTCTCATTTACATTAGTCGAGCCCTTGGAATCATTGCCAAAGACTAATTCCATGAATATAGAGTACCATGCTATTTACTCTTTCCCAGGTGTCAGAACAGCTACTGCACCCACACCCAATATACCTCACAGAGCACAGTTCATGGGCTGCTTAAATGGCCAGTTCGAGCTTTCAGTTATATTATGACATTTTGATTTAAAGAAAGTCAAGCAAAACTGCATCATTTCCTTCTAGATGAACGTCTTGCCTCCAGTTTGTAAGGAGGGATAGCCGCTCTGCAAGGAGCTCTCAACTGGCCTCTTTAATGTCTTCTGTAAAATCATTATTTTGTGTATAAATAAATTAGATTAAATAGGTTTGTCTTCAGTGAGCAGTAGAAATACTAATATGCTGGTATAACTAATGTAAAATAAAACTTAGAAAATTAGTGGAATGCATTTTGTGGGAAAAGGAACCAATGCAAAACAAAATGGCAAATAGCAAAGAGTTTACAAACGCAAGGACACTTTCCTGCCTACTAAACCTCCATCTCTAAGGTTTCCTGAGGCAGAAGAACTGCCTTTATATCAAATAGCCTTCAGTGGATATTTCTGCTATYGGGTGTGCAGTGTGGTTGGTTGATAATAAACCCATATTGGTTTTGGCATCTACAGCTTTCCAGGGCAAGGAGTTCTATGAGTCGCCTCTATGTTGTACAAAGGACAAACTCCTCCTGCTTTTTTTAGCCTTTCACTTGCTGGCTACCCCTCAAGAAGAGGACTCTGCCTCTTGTATTTGGAGACATCCTTACTAGCCAGGCCCTACTCTCCACTTAACAGAAGACCATTATCTCCCACTTTTCCGGCATCTCTTAGAACCTACAGGCTCCCTCACTTGCCACCCACATGGAGTTTCCCAGACACCATGTGTCCTTCTCTTCTCCCTGGCCCCAAACCAGGCTGCAAGGTTCTGCATATCCTTCCTTCTGCTTCACAAAAAAAATCAAAAGACAAAACACAGATCCAAGTGGACAATTTCTTCAGCGAGCAGGTGAATAATGAATTCTGTTTCTTTAAGCTCTACTCTATCTTATTCTGCAGCCTTTTATCCAGTGGAAACCAGTAATTTCAGTCCCTAAGTTACAAAAAGCAATTTGTTTTCCTGAAACTTAAGGATAATCTTTGAGAGGTCAATATATTTGTCAGATTTGATTGCAATTATGATCATCATATAGAAAAATGCTTATAGTGGACTGAAGGACACACATGYAGCAAGATCTTACAAGCTTTATTTCCTAGGAAGCTGAGCTTAAAACTCCATTGGACTAATCGTATTGCACAACTCCAAATTGCATTTTTCAGATGATCTGTTCTTTTACCAGCAGAAAGCAATATTAGGTATGTAAATTCTTCATTAACTGACAAGATAACAGCCTGCYAATACAAAAGCATTTCTATTTTACATATGAAAGGTAGGGGTTTTAATCATTTTAATAACAAAGCTTTGTTTATCTCCTCTTTACTATTGTTTTAATGGTTCAAACCTGAGAAATCCTGAAATAATCTAGAGCTAATAAATGAGTAATTAATACACTAATTATTGCATGTTATTTTTCTTCAAAATATCAAAGCTAACCTAAAATTGACAAAGAAAAGGGTATTCTACGGATGAAGGTATATGCAAGCAGGATAAGTTAATAAAAGGAAGAAACTGATTGTTTGGCAACAGTATACGGGTGAAAGAGGCGGGAGACAGGATCTTATTGACCCCAAATCTAAATCCTCTTTAAATAAAACTGAGATCATCTTTGTTAAAACAGCATTATGCTACATGTTGGCACATTGTAAATTAYCATAATAGCATAATACTACTCTACATTTCCATTTTCAAATGCCATTTGATGGTTTAGATCCAAAAAACATTGACTAGTGTCTTTGTTTGTCTTCTCTGTTAGGCGGTTTTCTGTGACATATTTGTAATGAGTTCCCATGTCCTTCCTACCATGTTAGCCACGGTGAAGCAGTTCGGGTACTTTTGGATCAGTAAGATTTTCTTGTCTCTTGTCATAATTTCTGTTGCGTAGCTAACGTGAAAAAAGGCTTTGAAAGATTTATTTCASAGTGATATTTTTCCCTCTTTGCTTTAAAATTTTGGACAGTGATCAGTTAGTTGGACATGGTGATGAAAATGACATCTTAGAAATTGTGCATGGAAGAAACTGTTGCTTGTTTTAGGAATAGGGAGTGAAGCTCTGAAAATTAATTTAACTTTTTTCACCGACACAGATTGTTTAAGTTGAAAAATGTTTTATATATTTTTATTTTGTTCTTCTACTGTGTTGTTTTATCCTATCCCATCCCAGCACATAAAGCAATGTGCAATTTAGCTAACACGGCAGGCTAATAAAGATTTCAAGAATTCTCTCATTTTCTCACTTTTTACCTACTCTCTGTTCAAACAAAACCTTTCCTGTGAGAATATCCACTAGATCYTGCATGTATGGATGGTCAGTGGACCATGGACCACATTAGCATATTAGAAAAGTGCACAGAGACATCTCCAGTGACAGTGCCRCCAATAATGTAATTTTCTTGACACTTTTCTTCAGATAAAACCAGGTTGTCAGACTCCATGACGTAAAGTATGAATATGCTGAAAAACACTAATTTCTTCCCAAAATGGATGGAGTACAGGGTAGCTGAAGGTCTAGGAACAAACAATCCAATTTTTTCCACTCCTGTTTATTCTGATGTAGATATAATCTTCAATTTGCTTGTCCTTCCAGAAACCTTAAAATCCAGTTTTATAGCCCCAAGGATAAAACAGCTGAGCACTGGAGCATTCTGAGAAAATGGGACTTCGTGGCTATTTTGTTCCTAAAACTGAAGATGAAGTCATTCTCCAACATGTAACACGGTCTTGATTAAAATCTCTATTTGATGCCTAAAGTATTATTCCATATAAAGCCCTAGATATGCCTAAAATAAATTCTATCATTTATCATTCCATCATCCTACCATCAGGAAATTCTATCRTTTTCTTATATCACCAAATATGGTAATTAGCCCAAATAAGAAATTTTAAAAGTACATATTATCCCCTGGGATAGGATAATTGTTGTGTGATTATATATTTAATAATGGTAAAATACCTTTACCTTGGCAATTTGTACATTAATGGATTTCTATGTTACTATATTTCTGTATTGCTAGTTACACAGCTGCTCTGTCTCACAGTGAAACTTAGCTGCCGATCACCAAGATGTGGGARAAGAACCACAGAAGGATGTAAATGGTGCCTCTTCTGGAAAACCATTGAGAATCCATGATTCAATGTGCATCAAAAGGTGACAGAACTGGGCTCCTGCAGGAGGCAGCTCATATCTCCTATCCCACATTGGCTGCATCCCATAAGCAACCTTAATTCTAAAGGCACGGCTGAAAAWTACCATCCCTCAGAAGAAGAGGATTAGAACAGAGCAGGAAATTTCTGTAATAGATCTCCATAAAACTGGAAAAATACTCGCTCTATGAATAGTACCGTCTTTTGTAAAAGAAGAAAATAATCATATATCTTTTTCCTTTCTGGTACCTTTCTGCTACCTTGGTTTAAACACACTAATTAATCTCTCTGGCTATTGTGTCATTTCAACAAAGCCCGGGGCAAATTGCCCCAGGCAGTAACATTAGCTGTAAAGTTATTATGTCATGTATTCACTTTTTCAGAAAGGATAAAAATCTGATAGGATGCTCTGTGTAAAATTCAAAAAGGCTGTCACAGCTGCCTCCTTCTCCAAACCATGCCTCCCATCTCTCTGCTCAGGAGGTAGAGTATGATCTTCCTACACTCTTTCCATGTCTATCATTCCTACCTTATCCTCCCATCTACTCCAAACAAAATCAGCATCCTYTTGGAAGGATTTTTTTTCTATCTGGAAACATAAATAAACCCAGAGAGATCCTACTAATCTGCAAGAGTGTTAAGCAAAAAACAACAGACCTTTACCGTTTCAGACCAGAGTGCCTGTACAGGCAGGTCCTTCAACCAGACTGCAGCACTGAAAACAGGGGAGCATCAGAATTTTTATAAAGCACATTATTTACTCTGCAATTCAGGCATTAGCGGGGAGATCTGGAACAGAAATGGCAGTTGACAAGAGAAAAAAAAAAAAAGAGGAAGTTAGAGACACTCAACAACGGCCTATATCACTGACTGTGTTGTCCATCTCCAGGTGCATCCYTCATAGAATAACTTAAGTTTGGGAAGTGCCTCTGGAGGTCTTCTGGTCCAGCTTTKCCTCAGAAACAGGATACATCAGGGCACAACAAATGTGCTCTACACTTGTTAACTGTGCATACATGTTTTCAAGCACTTATTTGCATATATGCATGTACAAATGGAAAGGAATCACTTTCTGCAGCAGAGGTGTAATCCACCAGGCTGATTACAACACTGTAGTTTCTGATCACAGAAAATTAATGTTGTGGTGCTAAAGATATACAAATCTCATCTGTTGTAGGTATCTACCCCTGCTGGCTTTTGAAGAGATCATATTCGTGGAGACTGTATTCATGGAAATGCCTTTTCCAGTGTAAGCTGCACCCCCCTCTCAACAAACTCTCAGTGTTCGCCTCAAAGAAGTATCACTCTTCACACGCAAGTCTAAACTGCRCTTCTGCCTTTAGCTTTTAACCTGCCTTGCTCTAGTTTTAACTCTTATGTCTTGCAGATTCCTGAAGAGTAGGGCCAATCATCTGGTGCAAACCCTGGTCCTCAGGAATGGGCGTGCAACAAGAGCAATATAAAGAAATGACATGTCATCCATAGGTGATTTTTAACATGTCTGTGACCAGTTAGCAGCATATTTCTCCTTTAATAAGGTGAAAGAATCTCTTTCAGAGTCCTTTTMTAGGCAAGATACTGCATGTAGCTACTTCATGATTATCTCCATGCTTTAATGCTCTCCATGCTCCACCTCCTGCTCAGGCACAGATGTCACTTCTTTCTTTAATAGTTGTTGGGGAATATGGTACTTGGTAAAGGTCCATGGAGCACAGAAGAACCAGAACTGCTCACAATATTATAGTCTCTCGTTTTCATGTGCAGCTGCACCACAAATCACTGAGTCATTTCTGTTCAAGAGAAGGCACCAGATAATTTTAAGCATATTTTGACATCAAGGGGACTAACTAAAGTGGTGCTTGTGCCTTCTGGCCTGGGAATGCTTCCCTAATCACTTGCCTTATCTCTATTAGCAGTCACAGATTTTTTTTTTCTTTTTTTTTCTCTTTGAAAGGTATAGAGGAGAAAATGTATTTGAAGTAGAAGAAATAGGATAAGACAACAAAATTATGCTAGTCTTTGCTAAAATTTTTATTGACATTTTTAGAAGAAAAGGCTTTTACTCACCTAACGTTTGTATGTTTTCTTTGTTTTCTGTTGCACACTTGACTACATATGCAAGCYATAGTCTGCCCGAAATCACAGAATGGTTAAGATTGGAAGGGRCATCAAGAGATCACCTAGTCCAACCCACTCACCGCTGCTCCAGCAGGGACACCCAGAGCACGGGGCACAGGGTGGCATCCAGGCCGGTTTGGAAGATCTCCAGAGAAGGAGAYTCCACAGCCTCTCTGGGCAGCCTGTGCCAGGGCTCTGTCACCCTCACAGGAAAGAAGTTCTTCCTCACATGGACATGGAACTGCCTGTGTTTCAACTTATACACATTACCCCTTGTCYTATCACTGGCCACAAACAAGAAGAGTTTGGCCCCATCCTCCCTACATATACACATTGATCAGGTGCCCTCTCAGTCTTCTCTTCTCTAGGCTAAACAAGCCCAGCTCGCTCAGTCTTTCCTCATACGGTAGATGCTCCAGTSCCTTAATCATCTTCGTTGCTCTACACTGGACTCTCTCTAGAATTTCCACGTCCCTCCTGTACTGGGAGCCCAAAATTGCACCCAATATTCCAGGTGTGGCCTCACCAGAGCTGAGGAAAGGGGCAGGATCCCCTCTCTCGACCTGCTGGCAAYGCTCCTCCTGATGCAGGCCAGGATCCCGTTGGCCTTCTTGACCATGAGGGCATATTGCTGCCTCATGGTTAACTKGTTTACCAGGTTAACTCCTGGTGCCTGGGGTTATTCCTCCCCAAGTGCAGGACCCTGCACTTGTCCTTGTCGAACCATGAGGTTCMTCTCCACCCAACTCTGCAACCTGCCTAAGACCCTCTGGATGGCAGCACAGCCCTCTGGAGTGTTGACCAATCCA
Organism: Eudromia elegans; assembly: GCA_003342815.1. NCBI lineage: Eukaryota > Metazoa > Chordata > Aves > Tinamiformes > Tinamidae > Eudromia > Eudromia elegans. Next base: position 648,928 of record PTEX01000200.1, on the reverse strand, counting down.
CCTCATTTGATGTCATCAGTGAACTTGGTCAGGGTGCACTCTGTGCCCTCGTCCAAGCTGATGAACAAGTTGAACAGCACTGGGCCCAGCGCTGACCCATGGGGTACACCGCTGGCCACCGGCCTCCARCTAGACTTGGCCCCGTTTATCACGACCCTTTGGGCTCTGCCATCTAGCCAGTGCCCAATCCACCTCACYGTCCAACATATAAACCTTTACTTTCAAAAGTTAGTATAAAAAAWTTAATTATATAGTTTGACTCAGTAGATAAGTGCTGTTGTGTTCCATCTTTCCCAAGCAAAATATTATCATCAAGGAAAAAGATTAAGAAGTGGAGAAAACTGGTAATGTTTAATGAAATACTTGAGAACATGTGAAAAACAGAATATATAATGTGTCCCGAGGTAATAGACTTAAGATCTATGAATAATATTTTTGTCTTTGATGTGTTCAAATATATTGGCCACGTTTCTCTTCATTTGCTGGAAAAAAAATGGGGTAAACAACTCAAAATTATAAAAATCATAGCTGGTGTTTTTATGAGTTATATATTGGCACATTAACATGGAAAGATGTGGACATTTCATGARTAAAGGCAATCTTCATTCTCAGATGGGGAGGAAACTGTCTATTACTCCAGCTTTCAACTGCAGCATGTTTATTCAAGATGTTTTCTTAGACATTTTGATAGAGAAAATCTTATATTATCCTAATATTATTACTAAAGAATTTCACTTAGCTATGGACGTATCTATTGGTGTTTTCTCTTTGTTGAAGATATTGCAAGAAAACAGAGAATGTAAAAACCACGGCATGCAGATTGTGGTTACCTTACAGAATTTAGCTGCAGAATGAGGATGGTCCCTTTTTCTTTTCTATTAGTTTAATAAATATTTATCCAGCATTTAGCACAATGAAGATCTCTACTACCATGACTGGAGGCCTAAATCTGCTACTGCCTAGAAATATTAACCCCTACATGCCTAAACAGCCATAGCTAATATTCCCAAAATATCTAAATGTTTGCTTCAGGAAGCGTAACTTAAATCCAAACCATGCTCAAACACTAACTACTTAGATATAGAAAGAGTTTGGGACTCTCTACACTTCTCTGTGATTTAATTCCTAACAGCTCCCCACAGATGAGTCTTAATCTTCCCTTAGATTCTTACATTGCTATAAAGTAAATATATGAGGATGTATAGATACAGCTGTGGAAAACACTGATCTGGCTTGAGCACCCATGCAAAAGGCCAGGAAGACAAATGCTGGACTGGAGTCCCTATGCACCTGAGAAGATTGTCAGCACTGTTTTAAGAACATCAGTGTTTCTCACTCTAGTTTCACTGGCCTGAGTTTATTGGTCCTTTCAGCCTTGTTTTTCTAAAGCTAAGAAGGCGTAACTCATGCATTGCCCAGTGGTTGCACACGAAATATGGCAGATCTGTGTGTAACCTTCTTGGGTTGGATAAAATGGATGACATYGTTTCAGTCACTTTAAGACTGCAACAACTGTCCTCAGCGCTTTGGCAGACCGTTTGTAACTCCTTCCTTTTGGGGAAAAGCAAACAGCCRAGTCAGGTGCCTGACTTGAAGATGGTCAGGACAGGAGACCTCAGCACCTTCCACTGACTGTCTCCATGTGGTGCCTGCTCATGCACTGGATGTTTAAATCCCATTTTCAAGTGTCCARTTCTTCCTGGTTTTGCACAGGAGAAGTAGGAATCTGTATTTCATCCCTTTASGTGATTTAGTAAGCACTTAAAACTTGCACATTGTGGTCCTTATTTTTTGAATACCCAAATCCTATACAGATTTAGTACCAGATCCAAAAAATGTAGTAATTTTAGATGAATATACAGTAGGATTTCTCTTCTGTAATATGGAATACATGCAGTTACATTTTACCAAGTTCCTTCCTTGCTTTGCTGACTGCAGCCAGGCAGCRTTGCTTGCAAAGGCAAACGGCAGATGCGCCGCCTGCGCACCCAGCTGCATGTGCGTGTCAGGCACCCAGCCCCACGTGCAGCTGCGAGCGTGGAGGGCCAGGCAGAATATCAAGCTGGCAGGTTACATGACAGCACAGCCGCACGCACTGCTGGTAATTTGCTCATCATTTCTGCATGAATTCATTATTCTGGACGTCCTGGGAATTAGCTGCCCAGGAAACCATTTAGAGTGCTTTTTGGCAGGTTACACAAACTACCGAAAAATATCTGAATGCACATATTGCACAGTGTCTTCGGAAGCACGGGCACTGAGGCACAATGTGGCCTTTAATCAATCCTTAATGACCGTGGAATAAGTCTTGAGGCAACTGCTGATCTGCTGAATTGTGATACTTTTGCCTTAATTGGTGAATGCTATAAAGCTAAAAAGACCCACCTCTTACTGCAGCAACCGAGCAGAAAGAGAAGGATTTTAGCAGAGACAGATGCCTGCTCACATCTGCACCCTGTCACGAGCAAGGCAAGGTTGTGACCAGAAACAGATCCCAGATTGGGAATGACAAAGCCACTGCTACGTGAAACCTGAAGGCACTGAAAGCTTTAGGTTCCAATGAAATGATGATCCAGGAATATCTTCATTTATGCATAACTAAGACTCAATTTTATCACCTTTTTTCTGCTTTTTTTCTTTATTTTTTGCTTTAGATTTGCAAAAGAAATAATTTCCTCTTTAGGACTGACTGAGCTGCTAACTGGGCAGTAATTGGTGAGTGTCTCAGGCAAGTAAAGCGATGTTATTTCAGATGAACACAAGCCAAAAATGATCCCGGAGACACTGGTGCTTGCAGGCAAACATTGTGTTTGCTCTTGCTCATTGAGAGGAGGGAATCCCTGAACAAGCTCCTTCTAATGGATGTGAATGTATGGAAAGAGAGGATAAGGAAAAGGTTCTTAAAGAAAAGAGCAACAGAGTTATTCTCRTTTTTGACCAGAAGGTACCATCCAGGGATGTTTTCCAACTCCCAAGATAACACATGCTTCCCTCAGCTTGAGCTTAACGCCGTGTGCTTGGCTGAATCCAGACGTGGGGTAGGAGGAGCAGCACCCCGAGGCAGCTCCTCGGAGGCTGTGCCCGGGCGAGCAGGACGGGCTCCCGAGCCCTGCACTGCACTGGGGAGGTGGCTCCCTCTCTGGGGAGGTGCAGAGCAGGCGGTGCTTTCTAACACACTGACTATGTCAGGCCTGTTCAGACAGCCCTCCCTTCGTGTGTCTGTCCACTTGGGGCTTCGCAGCCCACCGCTATCATCTTAAACACTGGCTTACTCCCTGGAGGGGCAGTGCAGACTGTGAAAGGACCTTAGGGATCCCTCTGGGGCCGGATTCAGCTTCTTTCTCCCCTCGTGTCCCTCAGGATGGTCATGTGTAGGCAGCTTCAGTGCCAGAAGGGCTCCTGGTGCCAGCAGGATGGCCAGGCAAGGCCTGAGACGTGTTGCTGGGTCTCGTGACCACCACATGTGGACAGGGAGTCCCTTCCTCCTTAGCTCATCAAGCTATGAGAACCTCCTGCCCCGTCGCAAATGCTGCCAAGTCTTGCACCTCGTCATCCAAAACACCAGAAGCAACAGAAGCAAATAATATAAATTTCGCCATATCTGGCACTTTGCATCCACCAGTGGGGGCTGAGGGTGAGGAGAGGGCATCTTTGATTTCCTGGGGCATGGAGGTGGTCCCCAAGGCTGTCTACGAGGCAGCTCCTCCTGGGGTCGCGCGTGGGCTCCTGCCCTTGTAAAGGGTTCACCGCAGGTGAGGCAAGACTTTAAACTGCTCGGCACTCCGCATGGAGCAACGGGAAGAATCACAGCAAGAGCACGGAAAACCTGCTGAAAAATTCTCATGTTTCCGTAGCATCCACCAGCAACTCAGGCACCTTGTTCCTCAGGAGAATTTCTAGGCACGAGCACAGATAACCCTTCTTGGTTTAGGCAGTTCCTTTCTAAAAACTTCTGTATAATAATGAATCCCCATAAATCTATTTTACACATTTTTTTATGTTTCCAGCTAAATGGTTTGGCAAGAAGTGACCTACTTAAAAATGAACTTGTCACTGACATGATTTTAGAACTTGGGAGTTTTTCTTTTTAATAGAAWGTATTATAAAAGTTAAAACTGGAAGATATGACAGCAAGATACGACATAGATATTTCACATTAAGTGAGCATGAAATACTGTCCTTGCTCTTTTCTTCATTTCTCTCTCTCTTTTTTTTTTCCTATTTTATTTGAGCATCTCAGCTTCTTAGATCTCCCGCTTATTTCCTTTTCCTCCTCAGGCGATTTCATTTTCTCCACTTCACTTCTATTGCACCATACACAATGCTACATCCATTACATCCAAGGCTAAATTCAGGAATGTTTGTGAATGCCATCCTGCTTATACAAATTTTTGTGAGATGTTTCAAACACACGTTGAGGAATTTAGAAGGAAGGCTCATARCTATTTTAGTGTAAATAAGAAGCAGAAAAGCCATAAGCAAAACTGTTGAGGACTTCAAAGATTTCTGGAGGTGTGGAGAGCTCCTGTTGAAGATGTGTGAGGAATAAGAGATGGAGTGATAAGTAACACATGCAGAAAATAATAAGTAAAAATAAGAAAATAAAGTAGTGCTATGGATTTATAAAAGCTGTTTAACATGATTAAGAAAAAATATTTTTTCTGAAATTACCTTTTATCAGCCTTTTATCTTGCAGATTTCTGAAACTGTTTTTTAAATGTGCTATTTTACTGTGAAAACCATTAATATTCAGTGAACATAGAGCCATATAAATTACCTAGTTTCTAAAACAGAGTAAAATAGAGGATGATTCACAAGTATTTGATTCCAAGTTAAGAATCTGTTTAAATTAATTACAGATCATGGCAGACATGGGARGCATTAACCCCTCTCTCTTGATGCAACTAAGACCTGGAAATTATGAGGCATCAGCAGAAAGTTCCTTCGGAAAAACAGCCCAAACCTTCCCTGTTGCAGAAGGTCTGGAAGCAGAGAGGGAGACAACACTACCCAGCCTTGTGCCAAGCAAACCTGTTTTGTTGTAGCTCACTTCCGAAGGACAAAAAAGGGAGGAAAAAGCTGAGTGAAATCACCAGTTGTGACATGAGATTGGGGCTGGTCAGCCCTCCTGCATACCGGTATCTCCGTGACCTGAGCTGGCCAGCAGCAGCTGGGACAGCAGAGGCTGGTGTCAGGAATGATGGATAAATAACTGGGTGCTCATAGCAGGTTAAGTGACCAGCTTGGATGACCCTTCCACAGAAGACAGAAAGCCAAGTTCTTGAGGTCTTGAGAAAAGGTTGTCTCTCCACAGAAGAGTTTTACTGAAGATGTGGTAGGACTAGATAAAAAAAAAWTAGCTTTTTCCTTCAGATGCTGATGAAACAAGCTTCTGCCTCCCTATCACCCTTCCCTGTCACTGTAGTTTCCAAACTAGCTTAGGCAACTGAAGCAAAAAAAATGAAGAGTGAGAGCTCCAGACTCAGAAAGTTCAGTCTGAATCAAATCAACTGATTCATAAATATATTAGTAATCTAATAAGTATTCAGGAGACAAACAGGGTCTCTGCTTGCATCAGAACAAAGCAATGTCAGCAGTTTTCTTCCAAGAGTGATGAACCCCTATTAATCCAAAGCGTCTGCTCGTTGGCTGCTTGAGTGCTTTGCTTTGTGAGGAGACTTCCCATTGCAGACTTTCTGGCTGCGCTCAGGCCAAGGATGCTCAAGTCTGCCTGAGCTTCTGAGAATGTTCTGTGTCGCACTGTGTGGCTGCCCTGGACGTTGCAGATCTTCTGGATTTTGTCCAGGCTGTGGCAGATGCCCAGCCCTTGGGAAGAGGGGAGCAGACATGGCTCTCTGCTCCCCCTCGCCAGCTCCCCCTGGCTCTGGCACTCGCAGAGATGCTTTGGGACRGCTTTGCTTCTCTGCAATAGCCATACAGTTCAGCTTACATGTTTTTCTCCTCCAAAGAGATGTGATCTCTCTTCCCTAGGGAACTCCATTTATTCCTCCCTCAGTTGGTTGCCTGGAAGACAGCCTTGACTGCAGTGTTCACATTCAGTATCTTAACACCCCACAATTTCTTTTCATTTCATCTTATCCCTCCAAACTGAACCCCTAACCTGGTAGGTTTAGGCTCCCTAATGGGCCATGCATCAGGGTGAATGATGCTCCCTCTGGATGAGACCCAAGTAGTATTAGCAGCTTGGCAGGACGGAGAGCAGTGTGGGGAATGAGAAAGACAACGGGGAAGAGAGGAATGGGGAAGAGTGTTTCCTCTCCTTTCCAAAGCTAGAACCAATGTTACCTTTGCAGCCACTGTGAGACGATTAAGCGCAAGCTCAGCCTTCGTTCCAGCCCAGAACAGGGCATTCCCTGCGCAAGCAGATCTCGTGGCTGTGGCTGCTGCCCGTCTGTGACCACAAGCGACGTAACTGACCCTGTGCTGTCCGACCGCGCAAGCRTAAAGACAACCTCTGCTAAGGGAGGGACAGAGCGACGCGCAGCCCGAGGCACCGCTGTCACGAACGGCTTACCTGCCCTAACGCGGTCGGGCACGCGCTCTCCAAATGACAGAGGAGGAGATTAAAGTGGACAAGTCTGTAACGCAAAACTGGAAATACAGGTGAAAGTAATTCAGGGATCTGGCCACACTTGCATAATCAACCTGCTTTTGTGAGTTCTGCTAATATTGCTAAAGCCACTTGGATGCTTTCACCAATAAGAATACAATGTCAACATCAATCACCATGTTACAAAGACTCCTYATCTGTGATCAAAATCATTCTGTTTACCCTAGAGACACATACCCATAAGAAATTTAAGAGGTCATCAATCATGGTCTCTYCTTCCAGTGACAGAAACCTGCATCTTCTGAGAACGCTTCCAGTGTGCTGCTCCGGAGAGAAACCAGAGATGAAACCTGGTCTTTTCACAGATRTCCTCACATAGACTGCATCTTGTCTTTAATTCTGGAAGCTACATAAAATAACTGTTCCGAGACTGAGTCTCTGTTATGTGTAGATGCCTTTACCCAGGTGAACAGATGAAAAGACATCTCACAGGTGACACTTAGACTCTTGATTTAGTTATCTGGCATGYAGTTATATAGCACAAAGCCAGTGAAGAACAATGCCACATGCTTCCATTTCATCTCCAGTGCTCTGAAATCTGAATTACTTAAATAATTCAGATTTGCATTCTTCCAAAAATCTTACATGGTTACATTTTAATATGCTATTTTTTCACAGTATATTAGCTGTTGCTGATAAAAGAATCGCTTGATACTTATATAGCCCCTTATGTGTCTTRTCATTACACTACTGGACTTTCTACTGGAAAGCAAAACATAATCATAAAATTCAAATAAATGTTTCACAAGGATCATCACACAGGATGCATCATTTTAAATGCATCTGAAAAGCAATTCTCTGAGGCATGTTTCATAGGCAATTGCTTCCCAAATAGTTTTCCATTAGGGCTGGGATTCAAGCCACTGCAAGTGCCTTTAATCCAATTCTTCACTTGGTTAGGGAAAAGCCTCGATAGTAACTCCAAAAATTTCCTTCTCTGCTGCTTCCACAGGAAATGTTTAACCCCGTTAGAGACTACCTTGGACGTAATGAACTCTAATTCCTGAAGAAAAATCATCCTGAGGATCCATTTATTTTTCTGTGTGAGGCAAGGGCAGTTTTTTGGCAGAAGCAAGGGCCTTTTGCAGGTATTGATAGCACTTTACCGTGCTCTGGAATAGCCACAGGAGCAGGATCCAGGCAGCCCAAAGGCAAGAGCTTCATCCACTTCCAGCTYAAGGTGTAGGGCCCCCATCCAAGCCTCTCCATGGGAAAGACGGGCAGAGAAAGTCTTCCTAGGAGCTGGTGCTGCTGTTTGGCTGGAAAGCTGATCTCTTCCTGAGAAGTCGGTACCACAATGTGCCGCTATGGCAGGTCCACAGAAGATGAAGCAGCTGATTTATTTTAGAAACCAGGAAAGAGAAAAGTGAGCTTGTCCTATTAGTCATTTATTTCACTCCCACCMAAATTATTAGATAAGTCTGAGATTACGTGCTCAAATTCATTACAGTCRCTAAAGGCAAGAACGGGCTGAAACACGTGCCTTTTGACTTTCCATCTCGTGCTCTTTCCCAAAAAAGAAAACCTCTATAAATTTCATAGATCGGCCATTTTGCCTCAAATGCTGATTTACGGGCCAGATCAAACTTAYCATACTTGTCACAGCGTAGACTCCTGGGTGATGGAATCCACTCCCAGGGAAGCGGGCAGTTCTCGGGATTTCTGCAAGCCCTGAGTTTTATTGACACGCGTGTGATTGACGTGCCTAGCTTGATATGCCTGACCTTTTGCTTGGCTGTCATTAAGGTAAACAGAAACGGTGTAATGGAAGAACACAGCAAATCAATGTTCCTTGGAGGGCCCTCAAAGTTCACAGGTCAGACGGGTTGCTGTGGAGGTACAGCATGAAAACCCAGTGGTTTGGGTTCCCCAGTGTTACTAAACAACACCAGTTCTGCCGCCTGTTGACAGGCGGAATGAGGAGGGTTCACACCGCCAYCACTGCCATCCCAGCAGCGGGGCCAAAATCAGCTTTACCCTGTGAGGAATCCCTCATGGCATCCTCCAAACTAACCCTTCTTTCCCAACCACACTCTCGGGGAGCCTGCGTCCCCTTCGGAGGGATCCTCAAAGGGCCACAACTTTCTCACTTATGTTAGAGCCCAAGAGCAGRAGGTGTGAAGGTCCCCGAGGACCTGGGAGTCTCAAGCCTGGCTGGTCTTTGAGAAGACGCTAGGGACTGAGGTGTATTTGTGTTTAATGCAGAGGTCTGGAGTTAATAACATTTGTAGCTGAGAAACGAGTCCTGGATCCTACCGGATCTATAGGATTCTATTTCGATGAACTGTCCTCGAAGTGGAGTTCTGCCAAGGCCACCTTCGTGGTCGCACCCTGGAAAGCCTCACGCACGAGCAGCCTCGGGCGGGTGAGGTGCAGCCAGCGCGAAGCGCAAAGGAGCCCGCCCGGCAGCAGCAGCAGCAGCGCGGAGCTGCCGCGGGGAAGGGAGGAAGGCCGGGAATCCTGGGATCCTTTCCAAGAAAGGCATTAGCGCCAGCGTAGTGCCCGGCTCCGCGCCTGCCGCCTCGCTGCCCAGTGCTGGGATTGCGCTGAGCCCGGAGCACCCCGCCTGCCTCTCACGCACCCCGAACACTGCGTGGCTGGGACCGGTCCCTGCGCCCCGCTGGCCTCCCCTGGRCTTCCCCTGGGGCCGGGAGCGAACGTGAGGCAGCACCGCTTGGCTACAGCCTGAGATACCCCCTGGCCGGTGCCTTCCCTGTGCCCAGTGGCACCGCTCGCTACCGTCGTCCCTGTGCCCGCCAACCCCGGGAGCAGCTCGGGTGAGGGGCCAGGGCTTCCCTCCACCCTCCGACGTGGGAGGAGAAGGGAAACCTGCCTGAGCAACCACGGGGCATCCGCGGGGCTGGAGCCGCCCCAGGCTGGGGTGGTGGGAGGGAGAAGGTGGTCCTGGCATGGCTGGGATGCCGGGAGGGGGTCCCAGGGAGTCCTGCTATGGCCAAGATGCCGGGAGGGGGGCACAGGGGTCCCGCTATGGCCAGGATGCCGGGAGGGGGACACAGGGGGTCCCGCTATGGCCAGGATGCTGGTGGGAGGGGGCACAGGGGTCCCGCCTGGCCGAGATGCGAGGGGGAGGGGGCACAGGGGTCCCTCTTGGTCGCGATGCTGGCGGGAGGGGCTGCGCGGGGCTGTCGCGGGGGGAGGGGGCGGTGCCACGCGTGTCACGATTGAAGGGAGGGGGCGGGGGGGTAGTCGCGTTTAGGCAAATGAGGCGGCCCCGGCCCTCCCCGCGCGCGGTCTATAAAGCGCCGCGCCCGCCCGCCCAGGGCCACTGCGCACGGAGCGCCGCCCGCCAGCCCGCCCGAGGTGCGTGGGGTCTCCGGCGGGTCTGTGTGCGCGCGTGGGGCTGCGCGTGTGCGCGCGCGGAGCGGGGTCCACCCGCACGTGTGCGCAGGCGGCGGGGGTGCGCTCAGTGCACAGTGAGTGCGCGTGGGGGTGACCCGCGTGGGCAGCCGCGGTGGGTGTGCGTGTTGCAAGGGTGCCTGCCTAGGGGAGGGTGTGGGTCCCTACGCGTTGCGGGGTGCGCGCATCTGTGGGTGCGTGCGTCCCGGCGGGCGCGGTGCGTGCAGCCAGTGCGTGCCTGCAGCCGCGTGCGGGCGTGCGTGACGCGCGCGTGGGTGCGCGTGGGTCCCGCGGAACGGCTCTGTGCACGCGCCCGTGCGCGGCCGCCTGAGCGCCGTGTCCCCGGCGCCGGTGTCGCCCGGCGCGGCGCGGCGCCGCCCCGCAGGTGGCCGCAGGACGCCGAGGCGCCATGAGACTCCCGCTGGCGCTCGCCGCGCTCCTGCTGGCCTCGGCGCACGGGCTGCCCGAGGAGATGGGCGCCAGCGACGACCTCAGCTACTGGCCCGCGTGGCCCGAGGGCGAGCGGGGCAAGGTGGGTGAGCGGCGCGGGGCGCGGGGCGGGCGCGCGGCGCCGGGGCTGAGCGCCGCCCCCCGCAGGACGAGCTGCCGCTGCCCTTCGAGCACCTGCTGCAGAGGATGGCCCGCAGACCCCGGCCCCAGCAGTTCTTCGGCCTCATGGGCAAGCGCGACGCTGGTGAGCGGGCACGGCGGGGGCTCCTTCCCCTGCAGACCTCCCCAAAGCTGCCGCTTCCTCCCCCCGCGCACCCCAGGCATCGCGCGGGACAGACCCGGCTGGAAAACAGCCAAGGGTGAAGTTGCACCACAGCGTTAGGAGCATGGCACTAACTGAGCCCGTAAATGCACACGTGCAGGGGACGTGGCTGTGACACCTGCACAGAGGCYGCTAGATCCCCCACGCGCCCGATCGTTGCGACTGCGGTGCCGGGCACCCACGGTGCCGGCCTCCCTCGTGTGGGGTGCGAACCCAGAGTCCAGCAGAGCAGCCTGGATCCAGCAGACCCAGCCTGGGCCATTTTAACTGAGATGAGGCTCTGTAGTCTGCTCGAGGAGGGATGTGGTCATGAATGATCCCCTTGGTTTTCCCTACACTGAATATGCATGGGGTTTCTCTACTTGTTTCTTCAAAGGATCATAGAAATAGCGTGTGCATGTGCCAATCCTTTTTCAAGAGCTTTTTCCTTTCTTTTTCTTTCCCTTTCCATGCAGGATATGGCCAGATATCTCACAAAAGTAAGTTTAAAAAATTTGCAACATCTTAAATAACTATTAAAAGACATTCAAATGGAGAAGAGTATATTTTAGTGCATTGTCCAGCTAAGGACTAGCAGCACAGGTAGTAATGAAATATCCTCTCAAAGGACAGAGAAGCAGCAGTAAAGTCTCAAGCTGGTGCCTATCCTGAACTCTGTGAGCTCTGGGCTCTCGTTCCGTGTTAATGTGTGAATGTTGCAGGAAAGCTCTTGCTTCCCTGGGGTCCGTTCTGCAAACCTTTCTAGTGGGCAAGGCGGGCTTACTGCCACGCTCGCACTGCAAGAACCAAGACAGCAGAAGCTGGGAGATGGGAATAGCGACTCCCTGCATCCCCGCGTGCCGACACGGATGCGYGCGGGAGATGCGGCAGTGGGGCCCGCGGCGATGCCCGGCTGTGCCGCAGGGCCCCGGCGCCGTGCGGCCGTGCCAGCCAGCCTGGCGTGCACGGTCAGGACGCGTGTCCGGCCTGGCCCTGCGCCGCGGCCGAGAGGGCGTCAGCAGCGGGGCAGTCCCTGCTGCRCGCACTCACGGACGGCCTTGTTCTCCACGGTCACCTCAAGGCTCCTGGATGGGATCTGGAAGACTTTCTAATAAGYTAAAATTTATCCCCCTGTATTTTGTCAGCTGTCCCCAGAGGTCCACGTGTATCCCAGTGTTCTCTGTTAGCCGCTAGATTTTATCAGCGGGATTATTTATTTGAAGAAGAATTAAGGAGGGTCCCGTCCAAAGCTCATGACAAATGGCTGCTGGCTAAAGCAAAAAAAATGATGGYGGCTCTAAACTGCTTCAGCTCCGAAGTTAATACCTGTGAGGGCGAAAACTCATTCATCTTGTTCTGTAGATGAATTAGCCAAGCAAAGCTCCCTCCAAAGAGAAATTTATAAACTGGCCTCACGTCAGCCTGCRAAAAGAAGAATAGCTCCTTTTTGGTCCTTATCAGAAACTGTAGCTATCACTCTGTCTGATACGTGCTATAGGCCAAGKCTTGGAGTAATTAATCCTCTGCATAACCAGTGCCTCGAGGAGTAATAGTGGGAGGGGATGGTAATATTTGGACTCATGAATATTCCAAAAATAGAGCTAGACTGTCTAGCTCAGCCATGTCCAGACACAGGGTCCCACTGGCTTCCTCTCGAATAAGGGAAGATTTCCACTAACTTGCCTGTACTTTGGTCTACCCACTCCCTGATCTGAGAGTGATGTGAAAAATTAGTGTGCGAGATGAACAGTTTCTGTGCCGTAATGAGAACACATTATCTTAAAAGCCTGCCTCATTAAAATATACTGCAACATTTCCAAATGTGTATTTTTCTTTTTCAGGGCATAAAACAGACTCCTTTGTTGGACTTATGGGCAAAAGATCTTTAAATTCTGGTACGTATATTGCTAAATCAGATATGTGGTAACATACAGCTGCTTAATTCTGTTATCACCCCGTTTCGATGGATGAAGCAAGGTTTACACGGTGCAGATCYGGAGCTCTCTGAGTAGGGATCAGGATATTCTTTCCTAATCTGAGTATCTCGGGTTCACTACGCTCCAGTGCCTGTGTGATCAGGCCTGGTTTGAGCTGCCAAAATGCAGGGAAAATCAAGTAAGAYTCCCCAGGGCACTTTCCCTGCTCTCCTTATCCTAATACTATTTATGTTCTTCCAGTCCGCAAAATGATATTAAAGAAAAAAGAATTRCTGGCACATCACGAGAAGTTTGGAAGCTTAAGTCATAATGCTCATTTAAACTTTTAAATCTCCTCAGCTGAAGGTACTCTTTCCCCTTCTTAGCAGAGCCTTATTTTTGATAAACTCAAAGCATGAGCTGAAAGAGYTGCTGTTACCACCCGCTCCCTCTGCAGCTCAAACAGTTCGACACTCCCAGCCCCTTAGAGCTTTTAATTTTACTGGCAAATAACAAACAACATGGTAAGCTTTGAACGCATCCTGTGAGCTCCTGGTGTTTTCCCCTGTGCTCTATATGGGACAGAAAGCTGCTCCTTCCTGTGGGCAACCCCTCAGGGCAATTCCGAGCTGCTGGTTGCTCCAGCTTTCCTGTCAGTTAATTCCTCCTAGAAAAGGATTTTTTTTAAAAAAAAGGATTAAAAAAACCCCCTAATGCCTATTTCATGTCTCTGAAATAATTCTCACTGTTTTGTTAAATGAATGATAAAAGTTAAATTACTAGCTGACACCGTTATATTATGTAGATACACGCTGTGATCTATATTCTGCAATTATGGTTGTCAGTAACTTTTATTTTCAATTAAACCCTGTTCAGACTGGTAATATTGCTCCCTGCATCACTTTGCAAATTGCTATGTATCATGAATAATTTCGTACCATTTTATCTGTGGTGGCAATAACTATTAAATGCATAATACCTGTAAATATATCTGCTATCATAAACGTAAATAGACTGGAAGTGATAAATTTGGTTGGTTTCCATTGGGATTACATTTATATTCATACAAGAAGATATAGCRAAAATGTTTTCAAAAAGGCAAGGATTTGATTGCCCTAATTTTCGAAAYGCTGGTGCGGTTAGAACACTGTTACCTGGCATTTGAGTATTTATCTCTGTCAGAGGGGAGTAATGAAATTTTACTCCATCAGGCTGTGTAACACCTGCCTGCTAGGTACAACAAGAATTCACTGCTTTCCTGCCCAATTCCCTGAGATAAAAATGGCAAGAAGTTCCTTTTGCTCCTATTGAGGAGGAGATRGTCCCGAGCGCTGTGTGATCAGGCAAGATCAGGCATTTGCCTCAGGCTTCCTGCCCCTCCTAGSTGTTAAACGTTAAATCCCCACCAAAAAATGCTTAACGGGGCAGGAATTAGCCTCTCCTTTCCTTGATGCTCTAAGGTAGTATTTTTTTTTCCTCTTTAATTTTTTTTCTTCTGTTATTCAGCACCGCCCTTGAGGCCCCTGGCATTAGCAGGTTTATGCCGTTAGGTGCAAGCGCTGATGTTAGGTCTCACATGCCAAGCCAGGGTGCTGTAGCCCTGGGATCTCCAATCCTCATCCGGCGCTGACCGTCCCCACGCAGCAACTACACCCATGTTAATGCTCCCCGTGGAATCTAGAAAAACCCGACACGCAGWAAGGGTGCCGAGAGCAATCCATGTGGAGAAGGAAAGCGCAGCGCTAGCGGAAGAGCCCAGGTCTACCCCCAGCTGCATGGGCTGTTCGCGTCTGCATGAGCTGATGGTCGGGGGGAGGCAGTGGGCTCTCTAGTCCCACCGTTCACTCGTGCTTGTTGCAGTCCACGCAGGGCTTCACGACGTGCCTCCTTCTCTTTCGTTTCCTCCAGGGTCCTCCGAGAGGAGCATAGCACAGAGCTACGAGCGGAGGCGTAAATGAGACATTCCCGCGCGTTATTTATTAAACTTCATTTGTTCCAATGGCCCATGCAGTGCAGTGTAAGCTAACCACTGTATGGAGCGATTATTTATTGAATAGTAGTTGACGGGGGGGTTATTTGAGTTGTACATTCAATAAAATGATTATTTTTCATATTGTGGCAGCGATACACGTTGTCTAAGTGTGCTGTGGCTCTCAAAGGACGGCTCCCCTGGAGCAGCAACCCTGGTGATGTCTCACAACAAAGCACAGTGTTTGATATGCCCTGTAAAGTTACGTTCGTTAAACAAAACCCAGGTTCTTTTGTTCATGGAAAGCAATTCTATCAGCTTCACAACAAGTGCAGAACAAAACTGATGTACAGTCTAGTGCCTCAGTTTGTTTTCATGGTTTATAATGTACTGTAATTTCTGTATCAAAAAATATATTTGTATCACTGCAGCATGTTTTATGTTTTGTGATGGYGCATCTATACATTTCAAATGGGGGAGCGGGGAAGGGCTGAATGTGAATCCAGGGTCTTCATTTCACAGTCTGGAGTTTTATGAGAGTAACATTTTAAATAAAAATGACTCTGGGGATTTTGCAACATACTCTTGTTGGTGACAGTGATGGCGTTATTTCCAAAACTGGTCTGGAGTGAGAAGCAGATCAAAGGAATTTTGCATAGCAATGGGAGMAAGAAGAGCTGTCAGTTTAATGCCTCCCTTCTGCTGAGGGGACGTGAGGATCTGGWGAATTCCTTGGGGGCTGTTAGAGGAGATGGTCATTCCCAGGGTCACACAGGGTCCTGCACATCAGAAGCCCTGCAGAAACCGCTTGAGAAGTGTGTTCTATAAAAAGGGATCGGTGTATCCTGCAGCTCCTGAGTGGGTTTGCAGTAGAATTCATCTGCTATTAGAGGTTTGTTCATTGAAAGATTAACTTTTAATAAGTAAGTGCTGCCTCTCAGATTCACAATGAAAACACATACTGACTTGAACCAGTGCATGGAAAGAGGAAAAATGTGATTGTAATTACCACTTCAATTAAAATATCTGTTTCTAGGAGAGTTCCAGAATGTCACATATCACTCATCAGATGCCAAAGCATCCAGAAATTTATTTTCTTTCCACCTGCTAAAAGCTCTAGTGCTCCATTTGATGCTATCACATTAACTTTGATCACAGATGAATCATCAGTGAAAACAAAGACCAGAAACAAGCTGAATTTCCAAGCAGCACAGAGTTATCTCCTTGGGCTGTTCTCCGTTTCGGAGGTGAACTGAGAAAACRCTGTTTTCAAGTGAACCCAAGGCATCCTCCCAGAGCAGGTGAGTGTAGGGCCTTGTGCTTGGTCGCTTTGCGGCCCCTGGGCCACCCTGGGCCTCAAGTAGGTCCTGCTCCCACCTCAGTCCCGACTCTAAATCCTGGCATCASTTTGTCATCTCATGAGGAAGACTAGGGCTACGGGGTGGGAAAATGGAGCTGGGCCCGTGGTAGGTGTCACACTCGTGTGACAGCCGGGGGTTTCTCTGCAGCAGCAGGCTGCCAGCAACTCGTGTCTCCAGGGCTCATTTTCAGACCTAATGAACTATGCCAGCTCCCGCTGCGCTCCGTGGGGAGAGCAAGCTAATTGCTGGGATGAAGGCATGACAAAATGAGCGCAGAAATGTGTGCTGAATAAAGCTCTGCGAAGGGTAAAAATAACAAACAAAGGAATAAACAAATAGAGGCTGTCTCCTGCACCTTTGAAGGCCCACAGCAYGCGGGGGTCAGAGCATGTCTTACAGGGGGATGGTGGGAGAAGCAGCAGGAYGCAGAAAGCCCCACTGCCCGTGTAGCTCACCTGCCTGCCCCCACTGCAGCACTCACATACAGCGCCAACCGCACACAACGCTGAGGKGTTTGGAGCACAGTACGGGCACTTGCTTTGATTTGGTGGCAAAATAATGTCAGGTTTGTGTTAATTTATGTTTTGAACAGTAAGATTACAGCTGACATCGACATATGTGCTTGTAAGGCAGATAGATATTAAGGTACAAATAAGACAGATACACTAAAAGATAAAGCTCAAAATGTTCCACTTGATTCTATCACCACCACCAAAAAGATCTTAATATTTCAACACATTTTTCAAAGTGCTTCATTTCAGAGGATGTCAGGAGCAGTAGCCCACCTCTCCAGCCTGGTTCAAGAGCAGGCTGGGACTCAGCAGCACTCTTAGGAAGCAGAAATTCTGGTTTCCTCCTGCTTTGTCTCCCTCTGGCCCGAGGGGCTGCTGCATGCAGTGGCTTTGCTGGGCACGGCTGGTCCCCCTCCAGCCCTCTGAGCTGAGCACGAGTTTCCCAGAGCTGCCCCTCTCTGGTAGCTTCCCAGCRCGCCATGTCCAGCTGCCGGAGCCACCACAGGCACCCCGTGTCCCCACGCCAGGGGAGCAGCAGCGCTGCAGGGCTGGTGRCAGCCGCCTGTGCTGCTGTCACATCAAGGAACTCACGTTTTGCTGCATGCTGGAGGAGGCCAGCCCCAACCCGTGCATACCTAGAGCAAAATAACTCCAAGAATATTTCATAAATTATTAAAGTGGTCCCTAAGAAGGCTCTTYATTCAGAGCACACCACCAACAGATCCCTCAGAGGTGCCAAGAGCCCTTMCATAAAAGCAGACTTTGTCCCTATGCATTTTTAAGCTATGGCTTCAATATCTGTTTTAGCATGAGTAGATATTGAGCAAGTCCCAGTACAAACTTTTGCAGCAACCAAATGTTGTCGTGATGAGCTGGAACAGTTCCCTTAGCCATAATATCAGAGAGAGCATTAATGAACTCCTCTCCACGTGCTGGCACAACCACCCGTCGCAGCTCCGTGCCCGGGGTCTGCGGGGCTCTGCGTGTGGCTCCGTGTCCTCAYGGCACCTCCAAGGCAGCTCACTTCATGTAAAGTGGTTGGTACTGGAGCTGGGGTGCGTGTGCGTGGAGGGAGTTGCTATCAGCACGTGAACACACATCCTTGAACGTATCTACACCCTCAAAGTAAGGCAAACAGAACCTCTGCACATTATTTTCTTAATGCTTGTGAAGCAGCATAGACTGAAACAGTCGTTAACAGGAGGAGGATCTGGGCTCTATAAGCCTCATTATGGCATTCATTAAGTATCATCACCCTTCCTTCGCTGATGGAAGCCAGATATCTATCAGAATAAAACAGGAGCTCCTCYGTTCAGAGCTCAGAAACTCCTTCTGAAGCAGAGGCATACAGAATGCTTGCAAGAGAAACATTAATGAAAGAGTAAATAACAAAAAAAATCACAGTAAAATGCCATGGGCATCTCCAAATTAAATGTTATCACTGTTTGCTGTATATACAAGAAATGAAATGTGAACAGACTCCTCAAAGGCCAAGGACCTTCTCCTGTGGTGCTTCACCCTTCCACAGCAGCTCCAAGCAGCCCAGCAGGGTGCAGGGGCTTGGCCAGAGTTACAAACAGCAGCCAAGCTAGAAGTGCAGAGTTTATCTTGCACCTTACTGGCCACTACTATAAAAGTGCTAGGTGAGTGCACAGAAAATTATGAGTAATAATAAGGGACAAGGCTTAAACAAAAAATTATATACAAAACACACACACACACACAAAGGCAAATAAAGAAGATTTCTTCAGGAAAAGCAAAAGTTTTTGCTTCCTCCTCCCATTTAAATACTTCTCCATTTAAATAATTTCCTAGAACACTATTCTAGAAATAGAGCTGTAAAAAAAGACATGAAGACACAAATCTGCACCAACATATATCAATAGACTTTTATCATTGYTTTCTACAGGAACTAATTTGTGCTGAAAACATCTAATTGAGCAACAGAAGAGTATCTTTAGTAGTAAACATTCCACTTTRGCACATGAAAATGCATTTTATTTTCCCTGACATAATAGTCAGAGAACAATAGGAACACTGCAATTCAGCACACCAAAGCATTCAAATATAAGCAATATTCTTTGGAAGTAAATCTTGCTTGGAAAAGACACCCATTTATTACTGAAGGAACATTCGGAGAGTGTGGCTACATTAGGACTGTTCATTCAAAATCACCTGTTAAATATAAAATCTAACTGGATAGGGAATCAAATAGTGATGACAGATTTTCTGCATATCTGAGCGAAAAAAACCAGGCTGTATTTATGTCTATTCTGTTATATGGTGGGTACAACTGAGAAACCAAGTTTGCTATGTAATAGAAGAGARATATTCTAAGAGATAGTAATCTCTTACTAGTAATCTCTACTAAGAGATTACACATTAATCTCTTAGCAAATGAAAGATTTAGCATATGATAGGTGTAGTTTTTGTAGTTTTTATTACTCATATGATAAGTGCAGTGACAGAACTCAATGTCCAAGACCCATGGAGCATTTTAGTGATGTTTAATTTTAATATAGTTTACARCTGAACTATATAGCCAAGATATAACTTCTTTTCTTTTCTTCCTTTCTGTCTTTTTAATGCTACTACTTCTTCCAAAACGTGCTCAAGAGACTCCTTGAGAAAGATTACCAGTACCAAGGCGGCACTGTCATAGCTCTCTTACTGGAAGTTTTTGCACAGGTACCAGGTACTCGAACCATGTGGTTAGGCAAGRTATTTTTTTCTTCTGAAGAAGACGAGATAAAATTTTTGGGCTGTAAGTTAAGAGGAAAAATTTCAAAAGATTCTGAAAGAAGCAGAAAAAGAAATTGTAGGTATGATCTTCTGTAAAATTTCAAGTTTWTATATATACAAACACACTTAAAAAATAAATGTATGTGTATATGTTTATTTTTAGGAGTACCTACTACTGTCAACACTCCATATGTTAATATACTAGAAATTAATCACAGAAATTAAGTGAAAAATATATATCACAAGAAAATTTTTAAAGGAAAATGGTTCTTCACTACAAATGGTATTCCTAAAGATCATCCCTATGCCTTAGAATACAACTTTTGCTTCGARCTTTCAACTATTTCACCAGCTATTAGAATTCTAAAGAAAAAGYTTTCATCTTCCTTAGACAAAAACATAGTCTATTTTTACAGCCTCAGTCATTATACTTACTCGCACAGTTCCCCTAAGAACACCTCTATATGCTAAAATAAGTGTATTTATAAAGCATACTTGTTTTTGKAATTTATCATAAAGACAAGAGGAGCTATTCTTGTTTTCAGAAGAATCGAATTACTTCATTTTCATGAAATTTTATCTCACTTYGGCTCTTCTGCGATCAAGGCAGCCCAAAACAGGACCAGAGACTTTGTGAGAATTCCCCTCAAGGAGGTGCCATGAACCACTAGATTTGACTCCACTAGGACACAGATTTGGGCTGCATAAGCAGGTACTCGTTTTGTACCTTAAAACAAGTGTTTTTGATGTTTCCCAAAGTGTTTTTTGTTACRTAGATAATGCTGTAGTAGTAGTAGTACGTTACAGCATGCAGGAGCTGCAAGGGCATTTTGTTTCTTCATCCCTTCTTAATTTCCTTTTCTGATTTGCATGCTGATTTTAAGGAATAGATCCTGAAAAAAAAAAAAATAAAGGTCAGATGTAAAAAGCTGATGTATAAGTGGCTATGTTATTTCAGGAAATGTTTTCTTGCAAAGAGCTACAAAAGTTCTTTAAGGAAACAGCAAGAAAACCTTAATATTTGGCAACAGTCCCCCACCTTTTACTTATACTTCAGTGACTGAGAAAACCATGATTCAAAACATGAGTTAATTGTGCAGGGAAAGCAATGTATTTGCTAATTCAGAGCAGCAGTGTGAGTAGGTTGCTATCACATCACTGTACCTTTTAAATACACCTCAAAAGGTGTAATGATCATAACGCCCCAAACATGCAGTTCAAGCATTTGACCCAGCTGAGGTGGCTGTTGTAGCATTTAAGGACAATTACTGCAAATTTCCAAATCTCAATATTTCTTCAAAGCCCTTTGCTACTGAAACCRTCATGAATTTCCATTTTTGTCTCCCTAGAGCAGAGGATCAAAGTTATAAGAGGAAGAGAACAGGCTCCTGCAAGGGGCTGCAACGTTGTTTTAGGCAACTCAGATGAAAAGCACGACTGATCCCTCCTGCACTTTGATTTTTGAGATCGATCGTTCAGGCTTAGATAAAATAGAATTAAGTAGGATTAGATAGAATAGAATTAAATAAACAAACAAAGAGAATTAGAAGCGGGCCATGAATAAAGGGGCATGTTTTACAGAGAGCAGCCCAAGCAGAACCATCCGGTTCTGTCTAGGCAGCAGCACCGTCACATTGGAGGAAAATTAAACTCAAATTCAATCTGCTGTTACCTCGCCCTCTTCTGATGTCTGAAGCAAAATACTGGTTTTAATCTTTCTCCATCTTTTTATTCTCCAGCAATGCCTAAGAGGAGCCTTCCTCATACCAAAACGCAGGGGTCTGGTGGGCAGCTCTGAGCTGGGTGGACTTGGGCAACCCAGCTGGGGAGATTCTGTCACCTCCGAGCTCTGTCATTGCTTCATGACCAATGTCACAGTGCTTGGTGACTCCCCGGATTTCAGAGACATTGACCAGGAATTCAAATGCAGAATGTCAGTAATATTGTGTCCTGAACACCCCAATGAGAAAGATATTAATCTCAAAGCTGCTGTGCCCACTGGTTTGACACTTAACTCTTAGGAATTTCTGGTGTCTCTACTGGTGGGTACCAGTCTTCTACCTACCACAGCACTGTTTATTCCAGGCTCTTTCCCTCGACCTGACTAGGGCGAAGCAGGAATGTGCCAATTAGGGTAGCACATTCGCCTGCTGATGAGCTCTGGAAGCTCATGCCGTGCCGACACAGGTTTCTGCTGCACAGATCATCCCCCGGGGTCACCGTACTTCCCATTAGCTCCCAATGGGAAGCATCGCCTCCAGCTGTGCGGCACCACTGCTCCGGTGTCAGACTAGCGCGTTTTCCAAGCGCTGCCCTCAACACACGTGGACGCCCACAGGCAGAAACACGCATGCACACAGGAACCTGCACAGAGCCGGGTCATCACTGAAGAGTGTTTGCATATTTAAAGCACTTAATTATCCCATAAATGTCTCTAACTGGTCATTTATGTGCTAAGAGAAGATGACTGCAAATAAAAATGAAGAGGCATAGGGAATGAAAATAAATCAATGAAATTACTTCTTCACAATCTCATGGAGCAAAAGATTTCCAAAAAAATACCAAAACAAGCAAATAAAAACCAAAAACAACAGCAAAAAGAGTGTAGTTATGAAAAAAAAAAAATCTGAACAAACTTATGGAGGCCCTTTTTAGCCATAATGGCAAAAAGTAAAATAAAATAAATCACACCACAYTAACAGCTTCCATAACGGACTGTTGCAATAACACTTGTGTAGATGATATTTTCTCCAGAAAATTAGTCATTGCACTCACTTGTTTTCTATTTCAAGCTGGGACAGTAAGTCATGTTTTAATTAATAACATGACAGGATAACTGTCTGGCAGCTCCAGCTGTTTCAGTTGGTTTACTCTGCACRGAGTAAAAATATCTGAACCAAACTCTAAATTAGCTACTCTGAGCTGTGCAGAAATCTTTTAATTCTTTAACAGCAAAGATGCGATACTTAAAAATGAAGGAGCAATGCTCAGAGGTCAGAAGAAAACTCCTGGAGCCCAGCATCATCCACAAATGCTATTCAAAAGACAGGAGAGAACCAAGGGAAGACCTCCTAAAAGGCTTCTAGATCACCATATGTATTCTGTGTTTTTTTCCACCTGCATATGGACCAACATCACAATTTAATTTACTGAGTAGCTTGTAGTTTTTTCTTAATCCAGACCTGCACACAAGGAGAGGATGCTCTCCCTGTCCATAACCTAGCAGAGCTGAGCTGGAAGAGAGGAATGTATGTACCACAGGCCTTGCATGGAGCGCGACGAGCCCATGGGAATCCTGCCATGATTTCACTCGTCTTTCTGCAAGCACCAAGTCCGACTGACTTTTCTCAAGCCAGATTCCCAAAGCTATCTAAAGAATTTGCAACATATGGCAAATCGAGTGGAAAGGTAGCAGAAAGCAGTGCTGAGGTGGGCAGAGCACGTGGGGACAATCCAGAGGAATGTTATCAGTGTAAGGACCATGAGGGAGATACTCTGCTGCTCCCGTCTCTCCAAAAACACATGAAGGTGGGTAAGGAGAGGAAGCRCATAACAGAAAGGAAAGTTGTTTCACGCAACTCCATTCCTCCACAGACTTATTGTTATTGTCATGTGCGGTGTGGGTAAAAGTAGCAGTGCAAGGAAGGGGAAGGCTAAGCAGCAGCTCRCAGGAGGAGGGCTTATCCTCCTGGCCTCAGCCACGTGCCCTGAGACTACAGGGTGCCCGAGCTGAAGGGCTCCATGTACTCACTGTGTGTGCGTGTGCAAGTCAGGGGGCCCCTTCTGCTCAGTTCCCAAAATGAAAGTTTGCTCAGCATGGTGATGCCTTACAGCAGTTGCCAAGGTTCACAGCATGTCTCAGTCCTCTACMCAGCCATCTGCTCTTAGGCAGATGTCTCGCGTAAGCAGAGATGGCCTAACACAGACGGGCTTTGCAAGGCACMTTTCTGCTGTTCATCCCCCAAGAGATGCAGCTCACCTGGGCTGGCATTTCTATAGTTTAAAGAAATAGGAAAGTTGGTCTCTATCTCTCCAAATCTTTGAGAKGAGGAAAGTCATCAAATAAACACTAGAGAGCAGAGAGCCATGGACAGGRTGTCAGCTTGGCCTCAATTGCAAGTTTTGGGAGGCCCCATTCATTTGATGGGGACATATCTTACCATAGCRGATCCTTTGCTTAGATATTACTAGTTGGTTATCTATCTTTCAGTGAGTAACAGATCTACTGCAAACATTGGCTGTCACACCAACCTTCTTTGTACAATACAAAGTGTGGTGGTAGCACCAGGGAAGAGGCTGTATGAAACAAAGTAAATATAGAGGAATCCAATGAGTAGTTTGAAGGAGCCCCTATGGAAACACACAGATGCTCCATGTTGCAACTCTAATCTCAAAACTCAGCGAAAGAGGAACTAATGGAAATAAACCAAATCTGTGTTAGCCAGGAAAGCAGGATGTGGGGTCCAACACCCTTCTCTTACCTTCACCTAGGAGGCTCTCTTGTATCTTGAAAGCAACCTGTAACTTCTGATGCACTGATCTCRGACTCGCACTGCGACCGCCACCGATGGGCAGGAGGCCTTGCTGCCATCCACCACCTCCGTTCCTGCATTAAAAACCTCACACTGATTTACGGTCCATATGGCTTGGAACTCCCAGACATCTGCTCTACTCTGGGAATCTGCTTGTTGGCTACAGGCACTGAAAAATACATTAATAAATACAAAAAAGGCACCCAGGTCTTTGTGGGAACTGAGTTTGAATCTCAGAGCCCAGCAGCACCAACTCGGGCCCGCGGGAGCCCAGGCCGTGTCCGCACGGTGTGGCAGCCCAGAGCACCCACCAGCTCCCCTCAGACTCCACAGGGCAGGAATCAGAGCTTCCCAWCGTGTCCAGAAATAAATAACACAGCAAACGTCCATGTCCGCGGATGTCCTGTAACCAGCCCGTGCAAGGGTAGCCTGTTTATCCAGAGAACGGCTTCCCAAAGCTTCCTTAACAACCCAGTTTAAGCTTGAGGAAAAAATCAGCTCTTCCTGCCCTGCCCTTGGAGGCTGCCAAAAGGCTCCCAATTAGTGTCAATTGTGATAATGGCTCTATTTGCATTTTTACGCTATTATTAGCAAATTGTCAGTCAGCCAGTAATTTGTATCACTTTGGTATAATGAGTATTTAAATATTTAAAAAGAGAACATTCCTTGCTACCRCCCCCTCCCTTTTTGTGCTAAAATAATAATGGTTTTAATCAAAAGTAATTTGTATTAATATACATTTTGCGCCAGGTGTTAAGAGCAGTCTCCAAGAACAGTGCTGAGACGTTAATTAGGATGGCTTCTTAATATAGCAGACAGACAGTACTGGGCCATCTTGACTCTCCCTTTGCCTTCTGCAAGGCAATTACATAGTAGAAATTACGGTAAATTCCAAAAATTTTGTGTATCTAGGTTTAGAAATTCTCTAAAGGC
>PTEX01000200.1:607560-624024 GCA_003342815.1 Eudromia elegans | reverse complement strand
GGGGTGGAGATAGGGACAGGTAAAGTCCTAAACTTACCTAATACAGGTTGTAAAACTTACTTCTAGGATTCATAGTCAATATCAAAGCCACTTCATGAAATCCTTGAATATGTGTGTGTTAATGGTATGGTTATGGCAAAAGTTATGAGGGGGAAAAAAGAAAACAAACAACAATTTTAAAAGTAAAATTGACACTTCTCTTTCCAYAGCCTAGCGCTACCTCCTGTCTTCCTTAGAATTGCCTTTCTACACGTGTTCTAACTCCCTTTTTTTCTTTAATATAGTTGTATATAATTTATTTTCAAATGTAATCCTGAAGGATAGCTTCTAATTCCCAGCCACCCTCTCACCTCCAGTAGGAAAACCAGCAGTTCTGCAAAATACGAGCAAGGTTAATTAAACATTTCTTTTTTCTGCATAGATCTCCCCCCTCCCCTTCCAACCCAGGATTTAGCAAATTCCCTCCTGCAGGAACCATGCCAAGGGTGCATGGAAAGGAAAAGCACAGGAAAAACAGGGAGGGAATGAACTCTTCCCTAAGGATAAAAATCAATTGCTGGAACGGACACGTTAATACAGACCGCCATCTACTGGAGATGAAAAATAAGTAAATAGGTAAAACTGCTTCTCGGGGGAGCCCCTGGGTCTGCGCCCAGGTTCATGGTGGTCTGTGCCACCCGCTCCGACCTCCCCAGACCCACCTGTGGGTCACTCATGGGGCCCAGCCCCACGGCTGGGCCGGCCTGGAAGCTCTTGGAAAACCTTCTCCTGCCACCCGGCACCTGGGAGAGACAAGTGGCCCCTGGTTTAGCTCGGGGACACTCCGAGCTCCTGAATGTGGAGATACCRCGTAGTCAAAATCAGCTGCTGCCCTTTAAAGGGTTCCCTTAATGGGGAGCCTCCGGGGTATGCTAAGCGGGGCTACACAAAGGGACAGGTGAAATACAAACAGCCCTACAGGAGCCGTGGTGTATTCATTCATATGGAAATAGAACCAGCAGCCCCAGACACACAAATAAAACGGGAAACTCCTATGACGGGCACTGGGCAGGTAAGAGCTGACCCTGTGCTGGAAATGGGGAGGCTTTCCAGCATTTCAGCACCACCCTCCTTTCGGAGCACTCAACAGTGAGGTCAAACACTGCTTTTACCTTATTTTAATCCCCCTTTGCACAACTCCCAGTTCCTATTTACCACGGTCATGCATTACATCTGAGTCTGAACAAAAATACTGAGCCCAGCCCCGCAGTCTCAGTACAATTACTTGCCGTTACTTTATTTTTAACTCCATTTACCAGATTTTACTTCAGTTCTGAGTGGAAAACCCTGGAAACACGTTCAAGAACATCGTAACTCCCTCGAGGTTCAAGGCCGAGCAGTGACCTCCTGTGCCGGCCGGGAAGCGCCGCTGCCGGCGGCCTCGCTGCTCAGGAGCTCCCCTCGGTTTGGTGAGGACAGTGAAACAGGCACCACCCCGAACAGACTCACCCCAAGGCTCTTCACCCTAAAGGTCTCCCACACAGAGACCCTCCAGATTCTCTCAAGTAAAATAGGCTGATTTTACACTTTGCTCYGATTTTTTTTAGAGAGTCCCAAAATCCAATCAATACAGAAGTAAAACAATGTTCTATTTTGTCCATTCTTTCTCAGGATCCCGCAGGCCAGGGAGTTACCATTTCCCCCCAGGAGGACCACAAGCTTGAAGCCTGTCCCCCAACACACACAGATGCACAAGCTTGTGCACTACTCTTAACCGGGCTACTCAGGCTGCCCAAGTAGCCCAGCTTCATTYGGAGGTAGCCACAGCAGGAAGAAAAGAGGGGAACCCAGGGTAGAGTCTTGCACCCTGTCCTTGCACCCATCTCCTCCTATGACAGACTACAAGCCTGTCTGCAACCACACAGATTAACCCAGATAGATAGCTGTGGTGTCAAAGCAAGCTAAAAGAAACAGCCCCAGAGCTTCACAAAGTCATAAAGACTGCTGAAGTCAAATCTACACATGGTGGARGAATGACTAAATAGGTTTCCACTCCTAACCTGTACTTACCTCTAACAAAGAGAAGTCAGCAAACATTATTTTCTCTCTACTAACCAGTAAAAAGCTATAATCATTAAAACTGCAAGTGTAGGATCATGCCTCATTTCTTACTAGAATTGAGAAAGAAATCAAGGTGGCTTTTACTTAATATTTGGCTTTTCCACAGCACTAATTTTCTCCAGACAGCCTGGTACCTACTTCTGAAATACAGAGAGAGAGCAGCAAGTGAGCACCTCTGCAGCAAAAAACACACTAGTGTAAGCCTCTACGCACGTGCTGGCCATATTCTTATTTCAGGCAAACGCTGTCCTCTTGTTATCTAAAGCTTGGGAAGTTTCTAGTGGACCGTATATCTTTGCTTTACACATCAGTCCCTACGAGGTGCTATTCCCCCTCTAATCAAAACGTACCTTGGTCCTTCAAAGAAAACCTGGGGCCAMGTGCACTTAACCCTGTAGGTCAGGAAGTCTGCAGGAACAGAACCTGTTCTTTATCATATCATAAACAAACAGCATCATCGAGTTTATATCAAAATACAGCCCCAAGTAAAGCGAGACAGTTCACATAGTCAGTTTGTAGGCCCCAGGGCACTGCCAAGAGGTTTCCATA
This sequence comes from Eudromia elegans, assembly GCA_003342815.1. Taxonomy (NCBI): domain Eukaryota; kingdom Metazoa; phylum Chordata; class Aves; order Tinamiformes; family Tinamidae; genus Eudromia; species Eudromia elegans. The sequence continues at coordinate 621,375 of PTEX01000200.1, read as the reverse complement.
AGATGTCTGAAATAGAGATTCAAATGCACCATAGAAAGTAATAAGCAGAAAATCACTCATTTAATTAAGATTTTTAACCAGGATTCTTATATTTTATCTTTTAAATAGTAATAGCAATTGACTTTAGTTTCCAAGACAAGAGCAAAGTCAAACTAGATTAACATCATGATCTTCATGAAGACAGTAATGTCTACAGCATTCGCCTGTATTTTTAAATCACTTTTATGTCTCAGTTACAATTATAAAAGCAGCCTTCACCCCTAATGATTTAATAAAAAAAGTGTCATGGGTAAAAAGGTTTTATTTTTTTCCTCCAGGAAATTAAAAAATCTTATAGTTTCTGAAGAAACCTCTTTTTTCATTCTTTCAAGAAAAGTGCCCAGTGTCATTAGCACTTTGCCTGCCTAGAACCTATGATTAATGGTGTTTTTTCAGCATCTGTGTTTCCGTCATACATGTGGAAACATTTATCTTCATAATAAATAAAAAAAAAAATTTAGTCATGAAACTTTCATCAGACTAAAACAAATCAAGCACTTAACACTCAAGCACTTAGCACTTCAAGAATACTAAACAAATTTTAAAAATAAACCCACATACTAAACATTTTTAACAAAGACATAACTGGGCTTCTCTTTTCTGTTCTGCTCTTTGGTAACAGTCCAAATATTTTTAGATTAGGCATATATTTAAAATACCAAAAAAAAASCCGGCTGATGGTTTTACAGTAATGAATAGGATTCTCATTATTAAATCAAGCACCACCTTGCATCACTACCACTACTATAACCTCTAGTAAGCACCTCTGCATAATTTTATATGTATATATACACCCATTTAAATACTTTTTGAAAAAACAGATCAAAGTTCATAGGAATTATTAGAAAGATGTTCAGAACAGAGTTACAGAGACAGACTCTCTGAATCTCAAAGCCAGGTGCACAAATGCACTAAGCAAACAGGGCAAATTTCCTTTTGCAGAGAGGGCCTGCAGCAGTTTGCATCACTTAACCTTATTCAAGTTCTGAAAACTGAGTTCACATTAAACTATATCAACCACAGAAGAAGTGAATACAATCAAGGTCATGAAGTTCCTTGTCCATATAGCATTTTCCAAAGTATTTCCCAAATATTTTGGTACAGCAGGGCGATTTTTGCAGTAGTATACTAACCACAGAGAGCTCTTATTTCCAAAAGCATTGTCAAACCACATCTTAAATACCATTTAAAGCTTTAGGTTGGCATAATCTAATGTTTTTTTACAGCAGAGTGCATTCAAATTGCTTGCAGCACTTCCCTTTGGGGAATTATTTCAAGAGCCTATTCTTGGGCAGCMGACTTGTAATGCTTCAGTGTGCGAGCAGAAGGGTCAGTAGCTTTAATCCACCTTGGCATCCAGTAGTGGGGCAGCCAGCTGCTTTGCCCTGGGTAATGCTTTTCAAAGATCTGGCGGTAGTAATAACTTTCTTTTGTTTTAGGAGGATTGAAAGGATATTTCTCCGCTGCCTTTTCCAACAGGAGGTCGTCAACCTAAAGACAAGAGCAAAATTCAAATCAGGCTKCAAAGTCATCTCAGCATCCAAAGATTCAACATTGAGTGGTTTTAAAAGAGTGAAAACACCCCACAACTTCTAAAACCTTATAGCAGTCGTCTGCCAGGCAAGTAGTTTCCTTTCTTGTGTGTTTGTTCTGTTTCTGCAGCTGTTGCCTCTGCTGATATAACCGAGCTCCTAACAACAGGACATGGGGTTGGTTGCAGGGGTAAAACGCACGAGTTGGCTAAGAAAGGAAGGATGGAAAGTTTCACCAGCTAAGGTAATTTCTAAAGCAGCTTCCACAACCAACATGCTATCTAACCTTCCACAGCCAAGAAACAAATTTGCCCCTTCTCCATCAATACACGGGATCAGCAGAGGCAGCACTCGGTGGCGTGACTCCGCTATTTTCCTGCCTGTGGGTATGGCAGAGCAGGAAAGCCGGGTACAACACGTGGGTTGCAGGACAGAGGGGCCTGTCCACAGGCCCCGTTAGAGATGCTCTGGTGTAAAATGAGTGTTATTCCTGCCTCTCAGTGAGCCAACGACCTCTACACACACAGGGGATCATTAGCCTTTGTTCAAAGCCAAAGCTCTGCATGTTCCCACTGGCTGGCCAGGCAGAGAGAAGCTTTAGGAGAARCACTTAATAGGCAAGGCTAGGAAAAACAAATGAAATAAATAAACAAAYACATGATAAAGTCACTAGACTGCTACTCAGCCACAAGGTTCATGCCAGTGCCTTCAGCAGAAGCTGCCACTTTGCGTGTAACCCAGAAACTGTGTTTCCCTACACAGAATCTAATTTGCAATCAGATACTTAAAAGGATGATCATTTCCTTACACAAGAATTTCTGTCAGGCTTTAGTATTTCTCTGTATCTAACACTTCAAATGCCTTCAAGCAGTACAGAAAACTGCACAACTGTTGTTTAAAATTCGTCTTGCTCTTCCACCACAGAGCTCAAGTTATTGCAATACTCAGATTTACTTTCCCAAGGCATACAATCTGTCCCTTCTTGTAAGCAGTATCTCAATAGAGCTGAACATGAAAGACACAAAGGTTGGGATATTGTACCTGYTGATCAATATAGTCCTGAAGAATAGAAAACCAGGATTTCTTTACAGAGGTTATGCCATCACTGAAAGCTTCCTTGGGTCTCCACAGTATTTCTTTGGGAAGCAAGTTGGAATCCTCAAAGGACTGTCTTAAAAGATATTTTTCAATTCCATTCTGTTTGGAAAACAACAAATAATGTCACGGGCCTTAAGAACTACCGTAGAGAGATCTTGCTTTCAACATTGTATGAAGAAACAGRTTTTTTTCAGAAGGCAGCTCAGAAAAGATTGACATGAGTCCAACAATTCAGCAAAATAACTTGGCACATGCTTAGTCTTAAGCAGATGGCTTGCACTGAGCTCAACAGTTTGGTAATGTTTATAGCATACATCTGTTAATTTGTATTTTGGGTCCTAGCCTAGATTTGCCTACCTTTGGGATCCGCATTTCTGCTGGTAGAGATAAATAGTAAGAAGTAAAACGGTGATCCAAAAATGGGACTCTCAGCTCAAGACTAAACAGGGAAAAAGAACAGAAGAGAGACTGAACTAAATCAGCAAGTCAAACGCTTTACATTCTGTAACACATTTTCCTGTCTTTCACATAACATAYGGCTTTCTGAATTTATTCTAAAGTTTAGCTTACATATCCATAACCATCTCCAATTAATTCATCATCTTGGAAAGTCAAATATAGTCTGTGTTGGGTTTATTAACTGAAGATCTCAAATGATTTATGGTGCCATCTGCTGGACAGCTTATCATATAATGACCTGAAACACTGCAGTCATTTTGCAGAATTTACAACATCTGTTGCGCCACATAAAGATATTGAAAAATCCTGTTATCCCCAGAGAACTACCAAAAATCTGCAAGCTGCGCATCGGGATTTGCATCAGCTTTTGGAAAGATGTTACGGGCCAGGGTGCCGTCACTTCTGAAAGCCACATTTGCTAGTGTGTTCAGAAAGGATACCACCATTAAAGCTGTTCCCTACCCATTCTGCAACACTTGCACAATTTCCTTCCTATGCCAGTGGCAGATGTGCATGCACAAAATATTTTTGCTTGCATTCTCAGACATATCACTGCTTCCAAGGACATTGAAGGTCCCAAATAAATTACCAATAATTTTGTTAGGACAAACTCCTAAAGTATGTTTCCTTAAGAGRTGTTATGCTACCCTGGCTTTAAAGAGAAACCTTCACTCACTGAAGTCAACAGCAGATACTACACTGCACTCTAAAATGTTTTTCACCTCTGATAAAAAGCATCAACTACTTCAGGAAGCACACATCCTAAACAAAACAAACCAAATCAAAACACCAGTTTTGTGTAGGCATCATCTTCCTTCACATCTATACCCAGATTTTCATCAACATTCTCTTTGTACTCCACAAACTCCTGTAGTAAATGGAGCACATTTTCTGCAGTGTACATGTAGTAATTCTTTAAGTTAACAATCACTCAAACTGTATCCMAATACTTCCATATTACAGTCAACTCCCCAAGTGAGTATATCTGTTTTTGTCTTTTAGTATTTGCTTTTTTAAACTCKTCATGCTCATTATCAGACCCTTGAAATGAGCATTCAAGATTGATCTTTGTCAAAACTTTAAAAAGCCAAAGGGCTCCCTCCCTTTGTCTTTCTGCCTTAGCTCTGCACACTAATGTTTCTAATTCACTGCTTCCATAAAGACCATTACAACTCTAGACAAGAGAGAGTTCCTGCATCAGTGGCAACACAGCAGTCTCTACAACCATGGAAGAGAGCAATCAAATTCACAGTGTGGTTTGCTGTTGCTCAGATTCCTCCAGGCTACATCTCCAATTTCTTGGCATCTTGGCATACAAATCTACAGCAGTCTTTTGCTTTAGAATCAAGAGTTACGCTAAGCAGATATGATTAGACACAAAGCTTCCTTCCTGCTCCACCTTGCTGCTAAGCAATGACACCCRAATATACTGCCTTTGCTCATCTGCCCAAACATTCTCTTTGGCTGTACCAGCTTCTCTAGCAGGTTTGTCTAGAAATGTTCAGAGCAGAAACGTGACTGTTGATCACTCTGAAGACCAGATCTGTGTCCTGTAGACTCTCACACCTTGAGAGYCTACACACTTGGCTCGCACCCAGAGTGCTGAACACCAGTGTGTATCTGTAGCATTAGCAGTCTGTTTTGCTACAGGGGGTGGTGTCTCAAGTTCTATTAGATATCAAGCTCAAGCACAATACAGGGTCTACCCCAATTATCACCACTAAGATGGTCCTCCTAGAATCATCTAGGCCTAGCCAGAAAGTATGAAATTGTAATTTCCCGAATGGTAGCAGGACTTTTAAGACCCACTTAGGTTCTTTAACCACACATAACCTTAGCATCCATGCTCTAGGTGACCATGCATGTGCAGGGGGTTTGGACTAGATGACCTCTAGAGGTACCTTCCAACCTTAAGTATTCTATGATTCTGTGATTGAAGGGACTGTATTTTACCCATGGGCTGCAGTAGTCCTGTCTGCACGAAGCACATCGAACAGGTAGAGCTCTTTCAGGAGCCTCTCGCTTTCTTCTGCAGCATCTTCAGGAGAGGGTGCCTGTAACCACACACGAGCATGCAGATTAATACAGCTGCACGGAGGTACAGCAGCTCGCTGTCCTGCATATGAAGCTGTAATGATCACTACACAGGGATGTGTGACAGGTCGAGTGACAAACCTAAACATGCCACGTGAGTCGAGGAAAATACATGCAAYTTGGTTACGGGGAGGCTCCCTGCCACCTGCTTACATAAGCATACAAAATCTTCTCAGATACAATGCAAGGCATAAACTGTTTACACGCCTTGGCAAATACAATCACTCTCTGCTGGGAGTTTATAGAAGTCAGTTTTGACCGTGTTCATTCTCAAGAGCTTAAGTAGGATCTAAGTGCCCCCATAACTGGTAAACAATACCCATACCAGCGACAACAGACTCCGTAAGATTGAGGTGAAAAAGTTATTCTTCAAGTGATCACACTGATTCCCTCATATTTTACGCTGGCTCAGGACAATGTGTCAGCGAGAATACAGACGTCAACTCTCAAACTTCACATCTGAAAATCTCAGCAGATTGTGTCGAAAAGAAAAGCTGGGTTCTGAGCAAACATATTTACCTTATGGAAATAGATATATCCTTGTGTCAGCTCATCTGAGCCTTCCCCTGAAAAAATGACCACACTATCCGTTTTCTTGCGTATATATTTGGAGACAAGATACATACCTTAAAAAAAAAAAGTATGAAATCGTTAAAATACAGCTATACACATGATTTTATATACAGCTTGTACAGTTTTAATTTAGCATTGTAAAGGTTTCTTTTACCCTACTTTCTTTTGTAGTGAACTGCACTAGACTAAAATAACATCTCACTGTTATTCAAAACCATCCCTGGACTTACAAACTAAGTACTGCAAATACACGTAAACTGTGCATTTATACTTAGGCATTAAAACAACAGAAAGCCATTTGTCTCCTGGATATCAGGAATGCTGTAGGATTCCTATGGAAACATATCTAAGAAGGTTTGAGTTCTTTTTTGACTCACATACAACTTAAGCACCTGCCTAATACCAGTTCTGAACAACCTAGCTATGGGGAACAAATATACCAACACRAGTTGCTGTTGAGCTCTCTGCCACTGCATATTGAACCAGAGAAGGTACTTTTTTTCCTGTTTTTTTTTTCTTTTTAGAATTATTTGTTAATCAGAATTAGCTCTTCCTCTCTTTATCTCCTTCTAAATAGTATGCTGTATTAACAAAGTATTAGAAGTCTTTTGTAAGGGATCTGTTTCACCGTACTTCATACTAAGCAACAAAAACATCCAGGAAAAGAAAAACAGAGAAGACAGCTGAAAAGCTTATAAGTTGGTTTTTTTAAAAGCAACATTATCAATATTTCTCATTACAAAGTCCTATCTTAATGTCAAATTCTACCCAGGGACCTGTGCCRGTCTTTTCGAAACTGCACAGAAGGTCACGCTGGATTAGGGTTTTTCATTCTTATCAGGCWGGCAATCCTTTATAAGAAGCTGGTAGTGACATTTCATTTCTCAGAATCAAATCTACAGTGTAAGACATTTCACTTGGGCATACATGAGTTATTGGGGAGTAAGAAGAAATATACCACTTACTATTAACATAATACAAGAAATATGGTAATAATAGCTGTTTTTTTCCTGTTGTAACATTCAGTGCCTCCAATATCCTGCAATGAATTCCCTCTTTCCTCCAAGATTCATATACCCCAGGCCAGAAAACCTAGACTGCTAGTTCTACTGTTYATTTCTTCCTATGTTTGTTTTCATCTCAAACCTTTATGAAGAGCTCAGGATACTTGTTTTCAGCAGCTCTGAAACTAAAAATTGTTTTTGCTTCAGTGTGGTATTATATTCAAAAACAGGGAACAGAACTTGGGTATCCCAGTTTCCAAGTCCTGCTGTTAGAGGATGCAGGAGACAACTACATGATTTTGCATGCAATTATATACATATAATATAAGGTATTACTAAAAAACTTACCAACTGAAGCTCTTATTGTTGTTATATCATATGTTTCCAAGGAGAAGATAACGTCCTCTATTGCCTGAATTCCTTCTTCACAATTAAATATTACTTCATGATGCTCACTGCCTATATGTGTTGCCACCTGTTTGCAAAAGGTTGTGATAATACATCAGCTTTTAATTCAAATATTCTTTAAATGCCCACACTGTGGGCAAGAATCAGCTCCTTTCTGCTGCAAATACTGAGAATTATACAATGTGAGGCTGAGTGGCAGCCCCTGTGACTCGCAGTGGTTCTTCCATCCCAGGGAAGAGAGCTTTCCCAACAGCACTGTGTTCAGCCCTGGTTGAAACAGCTCGTCCAGGTGAGTGTCCAGAGTCTAACAGTCTGCAGTGGCTCTGAGCATGTTTGGTATTTGCTACAAAAGGAAAAGCGGCCGAAAAGTCGTGTCAGCCTGAATACCCAAAGGGRTACTCAACAGGATATCTAGGCTTGTACAAGGCTCTTCCTAAGCTACTGTAATTAACAAATACACAGATGTGAGTATATAAACATAACTTGGCATACTGAATATTTAAGTGCTGGTGTTTACCCTAGCAGTCAGAGACAGAACTGCTTTTGATAGCAGYGCAAGGGGGGTCTGTCACACAAAAATCTTGCAAGTGCAAGGGAGGAAAAAAAAAACAAGGGTGAAGTTGTCTCTTTAAGATTTTAACTAAGCAGCAAATGCAGTGAACTGGTGAGCTGAAAACTTATTTATGTGATAGAAAATAAATGGCTAATAATTAGTATTACAATTAATAACGTAATCATGAGGTCAGCACAGTTAATACATGAGTGCTGTTCTGAGTTGGCGAGGRCTAGACAACCTGAAAGCAAACTTTCTGTACCTTTCTGGCAGCTTGCACGTCAGGACTGTTTTCCATTCCAATTGAGAAGGTTTGCAACGGGTAACTGATGTTCATTTCCTTCATCAGTTTCAGRAGAACAGCTGCAACCAAGCTGGAATCCAAGCCCCCTTCAAGCAAACAAATGATTTTTAGGCGTTTGGCTTCTGCCCCACACAGTTCAAAAACACTCTCTCTCAATAATGGTATCTGGTGAGTGTCTCCAATTCAAAGTATCCAAACCAAACATGCTTTGTGCAAGCACACGTTTACCTTTGCTTAATAAGGTGGCTCTAGAACATTAGTAGCAGTTAYTGGTACTTTTGATGTCAGAAACATTAAGAGAAATCTTGCTTTAAAGTACAAAGTTGCTCTGAAATTATGATGTCACTGTGGAACATGCTCCTTCCCAAATTGCTATAATGGGATTTATTCTCTGTATTTCAAAGCTTCTCTCTCCATCCTCTTTATGCCAACATATTCAATAAACTCTTAAGAGAACTATGCAACAATTCTTTTTGATTTGCTGTTTGGATCAAAGAGAATGATGCCAAAGTCAAGTCAAAGTCAAAGTCTGCAAATCAGCAGAGAACAAAACATTTATTGTAAGGACTCCACTCTTCCTTGGTCATTTTTCACAAGTATATTTAACATTTCAAGTGAAATTTATWTTTGAAATATCATTTCAAAGTGAAAAGGTTCACTAGTGGCATTCACTCCTCTTCCTTGCCAGAGGAGGATGAGAGGAGGGATTACAGAAGTCTGGAAAACAAAGAAGCCCCAAGGCACATCCAAGGTGCCCAGCTATATTCTGAGGCTCTAGCTTTTTACTCTGATTAGCTCGTTCTGCCAATCCCAGACTATTTCAACCTGCTGCCCTGCTTTGAAGCACAGCAAAGGATGATACCTGTTCTCCCATACTTCCCTCCTGCTCTAACAACCCCAAACTCTTCATTTCCTGCAGTCTGTATATGTGGTCYGTATATACAATGGTAGGCATGTGGRTYGGAGGAGCTGCTGACCCTCTCTAATTTGGTATCTGAAACACATTTCCATCTCATTTACCTCCCTCCTACTTTTGAATAATGTCATCCTAAGGTGAGGATCTAACGGTTGCAACTCGTTCACCCTCTCTCATCTGAACTCACAGTTAATTGGGTGCACAGTAAATTAGTGTAATCATTCACACTCAACGCATGCATGATCCGAACTCAATCAGACTACAATTGCAAAGTGTTAAAAATACAGTAAGCAAAAATGTCAGCCTCTCAGCTACAAAGCCTTATCTCTTTAAAGTACTTGTGTAACACTGTGCCATCCGATTGTGGTATTGATGAGCTATGTCAGTGAACACCTTTCTGTACCACAAACCATTACCTCACCTGAAAAAACAGYGTAACAAGTAATTTTGGTCCAGTTGCTCCTCTGTAATGTGGTAAATTAAGGRCAATCTAGAAAGGAGGCTAAAGCACAAAAGGTGACAACTAAGAACTTCAGTTCTTCCTGCTATCTGAAATATGCCAAGGCTTTCCTCTAGACCCAGTGCAAAGTGAACATAACAAGTTTGCTAGCTTTTTAGCTAAAAATGGTATCTAAAAAATCCAACATTCCAGCCCAGAGATAATYTTAAAATCCAAGTATTTGTAAACTGAACAACTTTATGAAAAAATAAAGACTTCTTTGGAACTAAGAAAGCAAGTGAAGATTCACATCACTTCAGGCACACGGCAGCAGAAGAGCCCGTTCTTTCATCTAATTGGTAGAAGAGGTGAGGGAGAAGAGAGAAAAGCCACAATCATCACAGCTCTTGCTGCTTACCTGACAAGAGGCAGCCAATCCTTCTGTGAGCCATCAGGCGCTTCCTAACAGCATTTTCAAACAGAATACGGATGTTGCTTTTCACTGTTTCAAGATCAAAACCTGTTCAGGAAAGCAAACAAAGTTAGGAAACTTAGGAAAAAACAAACAAACAAACAAACAGCAACAACCGCAAAAAAAACCCACTGCCTGCATTTCCTTTAACTAAGAGGATACACACGTTCAAGCACCTTTCTATGTGACTACCTGCAATGTGAATTCTGTAGTATTAAGCTCCTACTTCATAAAGATTTTCAGATTTTAAGTGGTACTTCTTTCTAACCCAAGCAATTCTCATATTCAAGGATTATCATTCTTCCACTTTCATCAGAATAAATAGCAATTGTTTAAGTGTACTACCTGAAGGAAGATTTTCCACTGTATCATAAGCAACGTGCAGTGGCTCATCTTTATAACTATGAAATTTTACTAGTTCTACTGACGCAACCTTGCCAGAGGGCTTTAGATCCAGCACTTCATAATGACCGGGAAGAAACGGTTCCACTTTRGGAAAGAAGGATGTTGAATGCTTTAAGTTGATAAGTCCTAGAGAGATAGCAAAAAAAATAAAAAGAAAAAAAGTAACAAAATTTTTATTGTAGGATGGTTAGATCAAACACCCAACAGCCCCTGTACGAAACCCATATACAAATATTCTCTACAGAACGTAAGTTTAGTGTAAATTTAAGTATCAGTTGAGGCATCAGTGCTGGTGTACTCGGGAATACAGATAATGGAGCACTTGGCTTTCAGATATTTAGAGGCTGGAACAAAACATTAGGCTCCCCTGTGCGGCCCAGACYCCAGAACAGGACAATAAAATACTGCTGTAGCGCAAAAGTAGTTCAGCAGMGGAAGGCAACAGTACACCTTCTCTTCTCGTTTAAGGGAGAGCATGACATAGAGGTCTCTCTCCAGCAGCGCTGCCTARGATTATTTAGGCACTAAGCACAACTGGTCTTACCTTTTGCCTCAGAACAGACCCCCAAAAATCCATCATCRGTCAGCACCTTGAACAGCGGTCTGACCCCGTAGGTATCTCTTGCCAGGTAAACTTTTCTGTTTGCTGTGTCCAGAAGGATGAAAGCAAACACACCGTCCAGCATGCCAACTGTTTGTTCTATTCCTCCTCTGTTGTAAAGATGAAGGATAACCTCACCATCCACTAACGTCTGATATTCAAATCCAAAYTGCTTCTGCAGCTAAGAAAACACGTAACAGAAAACACAAATAAGCATTCTCAAACACTGTTTATCAATCAAAAAAACCCCATGCTTATACTTGCTGAGTATGAAAATGCAAGTTACTTTTATGAAAGTTATGTACAYATTTCAGTAGAGGATGACAGTGATGCTTCTGTATTCAGAATATTACTCAGGATCTGCCCTCATGTAATGCACATTTATGCCGCAGTCTTAAGTGATTTTTGGCAGAGACAGATTTCAGGGATACACTTCYATCTGGGCATGTGAAACTGCAAAGTCCCTGGTTTTCAGACAGACTGACCTCCCCGCCTCCAATAGGCAAAAGGCCAAGGCAGGCAGCCACTGGTTTTAAAAATCCCGCCYGTGACCACAAAATGGGCCCAGAAACAGACACRTCATTCTTTGCAGTCCCAAATTTCTTGGTGACGCTTTCTTATCAGATAGTGACAGTGATGTTTACTGAAAAACAGCCAACCAACCCCTCCCACACCAAGCACTAAACACGAGCAGTSCTGTGTCTCTGGAGTAAAGGACTTCAGCAATAAATGCTGCAACTCTGCACTGCTTTTCCATTCACGCTGAATTTCTTATCTTCCTCTACTCTTCCAATGAACTTCTTACTCTGCCTGTCCAGAGGGACACTGGAGGGCAGGGGAGGGAGGGAGAAGCAGGAATAAAACACTAAAAAGCCACGAAGAACCACCTAACCAGTGCTTTTACATTTTAAATTGATCTGCTTTGGTTCAATTTTTATTTATGGACAAAGTGGTGGCCCAAACTGCGTTAATAATAAGTCATTGCCCTAAATAAAACAAATATTCAAAAAAAAAAGAATCAATGGTTCTTTTCTAGGTAAGTTTCAGTCACATATTCATAGCTGAAAATGTGACAGAAATAAACCTATACTAAAGAAGAAGGCACATAATATAATGAAACAACTAAGTTCCTGCTGATCATAATGAAAGTTTTGCATAAATTTCACACAGGATTCAGCCTGTAGCATGACTGAGAATAATCCTTACTGCTTTCATCAGCACAAAAGGCAAAGCAAAATACAGCAAGACACTGACTGCTGCTATGTTTTCATATGCACTTTGTCTTCCAGTACATCTTGCCTTCCAAATGGACAGATTTAGAGGGGGAAAAAAACCACAAAGGATTAACTCCCATTTCAGTCAAATCCCCAAAGTCATCAATGTAAACTGGGCTTCAGAAATCCCAAACATCAGAAATACTGGGACATTTGAAATTATTCACATCTCTCCAACTCTGCTGCTCAATTTATGATCCATTTTAAGCATTTATTTCAGCATGATCCAGAATCAGTTGCAAATATAAACTGGATACTTTATACCCCCAAAGCAGATGCTCTGAACCACCTCCCCTTACGAGCCTGGCACAGGCAGAGCAGACAGTCTTAGCACTGGCACTAAGGCACACATGAGGCTAAGCAATGGCAGCAATCACACCTGGGCATTTAGGTGCCTGAGGAAGTAAGTACTGAGCTGAGGCCTGTTTCCCCTCCCCAGAGATTTGCCTAGGTGTCCCCAAAAAATCCCACCAAGCATCTGCCTTAAGCTGAAGACCCCTACTGGAAATGCAAAGCTAAAAACAGTATTTCCCTCTTGTCAACTAAAAAGTTGTTATTTTTTTTTAAGTATGAGAAGCTAAGTGTGTTGCAGTGCAATTCACCTTATTGCTTTTAAATATCAAATATTAGATGAAAAACTAGATGATTTGATGACCTCATTTTTGTAACTATTGTCATTTTTTCTGGTACTCTTGTCCACATTTTAAGCCGCCTCTAAATACTCGCTAGTTTTAGCACAAAAGGCAGCCCGGCCCATCCACCACCTGCTCCGGACGGCGGCACAACCCGTGCAACGCCTGCTCGGAGGAGCACCTGTTTGAAGTTGTAGATCTCCCCGTTGTAGCAGAGCCAGAGGTAGGGGAATTTCTTGACGCGGATGGGCTGCATGCCGTAGAGCTGGTCGACCACGGCCAGGCGGTGGAAGCCGAAGCAGCAGTTGGTGAAGCCGTTGACGTTCTCGAAGCGGAAGGCGTCGGGGCCCCGGTGCGCGATCTTCATGGCGCTCAGGCACTGCACCGAAAGGCACTCGTCGCTCCCGAACAGGGCCCAGATGCCGCACATCCTGGAGCCGCCGATCTACCCCACAGCGCAGAACCTGTTCAGAGTCACACGGAGTCACGGGAAGGGCTGGGGTTGGAAGGGACCATCTAGACCAACCYCCKGCTCAAGGGAAACTCATATGGTGTTATGGAATCCTGATGTCAGCACATGGGAAACAGCACATTTCCCACACTCAGGTCAGGAGACCAAAATGCCCCAATGCAAGATAAGCAAGAGATGGTCCCTAGAGAGCACACAGGCTCTGTGAACATATGGAGCATATCTGAACATACTGAGCAATCAAGAAAGCTTATCAAGAGGCTGGCAGGCTTCACTATCTCAAGGCAAACTTACTGTGGATATCCAACTTACTGTGGATATGATGAGCCATGCTCATCCATCCCATAAGATGASGTTTCAGCTCACCTGTAGGTTCCCCATTGCTCTTTGCACATTTTATAGAGCACAAGCGTAGCAATTACAATAAACCGCCCACTATTGTGTGCTGGATCCGCTATAGCAGAGTAACATGTCAGCAGAAACACTGACCACTCTTCCAACACTTTCACAACTCTATCCATCCATCCATCCATCCATCCATCC
>PTEX01000200.1:596443-606765 GCA_003342815.1 Eudromia elegans | reverse complement strand
GCCCATTCCTGCCCCTGCACGTGTCCCTGCTCCTGAACATGTCCCTGCTCCTGCCCATGCCCTGTACCTGCTCCTGCCCCGGTGCCCGCTCCTGCCCCGGTGCCCGCTCCTGCCCCTGTCCCTGCTTCTGCCCCTGCCCTGCACCTGCTCCTGCCCCTGCGCCTGCTCCTGAACATGTCCCTGCTCCTGTGCCCGCTCCTGCCCCTGCTCCTGCCCCTGCTCCTGTGCCCGCTCCTGAACGTGTCTGTGCTCCTGCTTCTGCCCCTGCCCCTGCTCCTGAACATGTCCCTGCTCCTGCCCCTGCTCCTGTGCCCGCTCCTGCCTCTGCTCCTGAACGTGTCCCTGCTCCTGAGCCTGTCCTTGGGTCTGMCGCTGCAGCCAGGCCTGGAGCTGCATTGGGCGGGTGAAGCAACCTGTTAATCCGGGTGAAATTCTGCCCTGAGGACTGAGAAGAATTAAATACAGACCCACCTGCACACACCCCAAGGGGCCCCTGGTTAAAGCTGCATAAAGGTCTCCAGGCTGTGAAGATCGCCCGGCACCACATGAGGTCCAAGCCTAAGARGTTTAGGGAGTCTTTAGAAAGAATTTATTTAGGCTTCAGGAAGCAGAAGTGTGATTACAGTTAAGCGAAGGCCGTTCTCGGGCTCGCACGCTGTGCGCCGTTGCGGGTTCGTCTCTCCCGCAGCAGGAAAGCACAAGCCGTTGGGCGGCGGGAGGAGGCAGCTGCCGCCCACCGCCCGCCCCGCGAGAGCCTGGCAGGGAGCAGGACCGCGGCACGGCCGGGAGCAGGACCGCGGCTCGGCCGGGTGCAGGACCGCGGCACGGCGGGGAGCAGGACCGCGGCACGGCCGGGAGCAGGACCGCGGCTCGGCCGGGTGCAGGACCGCGGCACGGCCGGGAGCAGGACCGCGGCTCGGCCGGGAGCAGGACCGCGGCACGGCCGGGAGCAGGACCACGGCTCGGCCGGGAGCAGGACCGCGGCTCGGCCGGGAGCAGGACCGCGGCACGGCCGGGAGCAGGACCGCGGCTCGGCCGGAGGCAGCTCGCAGCGCGTGCCCGAGGAGCCGGGCGAGCCGAGCCCGCGCGGAGCCGCACGGAGCCGCACGGCGTGCTGCCCGCAGCACCCGGCCCGCCCGAGAGCTGCCGCACGCCCCGACCTCGCTGCCACGGGGGGAACGGTGTCGTTGTGCCGAGCTTCGTCCTGCCATGTCCTGCGTGCTTCATCTCCACCTCTATTCCCTCAAAGCTGGCTTTAGCAGCACGCTAACCAATTCTTTTCCCAGTTTGGTGGGGAAGAATTTAAGCCCATGCTAGCTGGGTGGAGAAAACRTGCTTGAATGTCAACATTGGTTGCCTGGGATAGGCAAGAGGCTTTGAGTAAGCTGTTTGGTGCCTAAAAGTTAACATGTGGCCATAGGCTAATGGACGAGCGGGAAAAGCACTGTAAGAAAATTCCTGACCTGTCATTAATTATCTCAGTCTATTGAAAAAAAAATGGGTCAGTAACTTTGATTTGATGTCTCTGTACAGGATTTGGTGTGGGACACGCGTGTTTACTGATGTGTCTCACTGGACCTTCCTGTGCCCATCGCACTGGCCCTTTCRCTAGTCCTGCCTGTTTGCTTCCCTGTTTGTGTCCTCCAGGACCAGTCTTTACAAAGCCCTTCTTTGCAAGCAGGCTCTGCTCTGCCTTCTTGCCTCTTGTGATGCTTGCCAGGCTGAGYGTTTGGCTGCCGCTTTCCCAGATTTGGACTAGTGATACCCTCATTGTTTTGGGCAGCTCTGAMCTTCTTGGAGTGCTGCTCAGTTAGAGTCATAACCAAATTATGAAGATAACCAAGCTAATGAAGATGATAGACTGTTTCTGAGGCAGAAGACCTGTTGGTCAGGACAGCTGCAGTGCCTGCTGGGGTCCGATGGAAGTGCTGGGCCTGCTTGGACCTTGGGGTGCAGTATCTGTGCAGGACCCGAGTGTCCCTCAGGTGGACACGTCTTCCCAGCCTAGACAGCAACCAGGAGGACAGGCCTACAAGAACAGTGTCACACATGGGTAATACAGGACAGTATCATGCTCTGAAACTAAGAGACTGTCTGCATCCCACAGAGGGAAGCCGGGTCCTGTTCTGTCTTATCTCAAAGTGATAACACCCGTTACAAAAACTTGGTTTGCACAAGTTGGGTGTCCTTTTTGTTCCGTGTCTTCAGACTTCCTTGGAGCAAAAGCTAGAATAACTTGCTGTTCCCAGTGCTGGCTCACCTATTCTGCTAGGCAGAGCAAATGAGCTAAAGAGATAAAATTCTTCCTTAAGATAAGGAGGAGGTTAAAATGGTAGTGGAAGACAYTGGAAAGCAAAGGAGAGATTCTGTGTCTCCCATGATCTAGAATCTCTTTGCCAGATAGCTCGAATCCATAAAATTGTCTGACTCTCACTAATGCTGAAGAAATTTGTCCCTTTCTCACAATGACAGTCCAGGAGCACAAACCAGTGCATTTAGGAATACCTACATAGAGAAGACCCAGGTTATCGATGCCTTTTTTCCTCCATGTGCCTTACTTGGCTTAATGGGGGCTCGTGGGGGYTAACGTGGTTCTCTGTCATACGGCAGTGACTGAAGCTTCTTGCCTCCAAAGTGAGGTGTYTTCTCAGAAATGACAGTGCAGAGGGGCGCTATGCTTGCTAAATCAATGAAGAATAGTATGATCAGTAGTGATAAAGAAGCACTTTGTATCTTTCTTAGTAGAGAGGGAACTAGAGATGATTCTGGGGTTTTTTTTTTTCTTTTTTCTTTTTTCCTTATTTTAATCTAAGACTTTTGGCACTCATGGGTGATGCCAGACAACAAAGAACATGGTTGTGTATAGTAGGTTTGTAGGTGACAAAAGGGCCACCATGCATCGGTGGTATGAGATTGCCAAGGTGAAAACCTAGGAAGTTTCAGGGAAGCCAACAAGTAAATGAGCAAATGAAGAGTCAAAGTGAGCAGGTAAATGAGTACAATGCAAAAGGAGAGCAGCAAGCCAGGGCAGAGCATTCCTGGGAGCCACTGGGTCATTATGGACAGTTTGTAGAGAAGGTGGGCGACAAACCCTAAGGGACAGAAGCTGGGCTAAGTGCCTCGAACCTTTTCTTCTCACCMTGCCCTTCGTCAGGCGCAGCCTTGGTGTCTGCCTGGCTCATATCCCATGGACTCCTCCCCTTGGACAATTTGCCTCAGCTCCYTGTGAAGCTCCTCCCTGCCTCCTGGGCTTTGAGGAAGGGTAGGTGGTGATTAAGGACATTCCAGGCTGCGGTTTTCTCCCAGTGAGCTTTCAGACTTGGTGTTCGGAACACCCTGTGTCTTTTAATGTTGCCGTCGTGGCCCTGTTCCTGTTACGCTCAGCTGGTAAATGCTCATAGKTGAGCATTTCTCATAACTGAAGTCCATGCTCCTCTTTGGTTTTCATTACAGTTTAGCTCTTTTCCTGCCCCAAGGAGCACGGGGATAGGTGTCCTATCCACAGCCCTTGTGCAGCTGCAGCAGCCAGAGTTTGCTTTGCATCCAGTGTCCGTTTTTAGCCTTGGGCCAGCTATTCTCCATCTGACCTTGAACGCAGCCTGCACTGCAGTAGCAATTTTCCCTCCTGTCCTGAGAGGTTTGAAATGGAGCCATGGGAATCAACAGATTTAAGTTTCCAGATGCCTCAAACTATGTTTTCAACTCCCAGTGACTGAAGCTTTTGCTCACAAAGTGAGCAGGGCACAGATCACCAGGAAATCCTGTCTTTTCTAGTGTTTTTTTTTTCTCCCTCTGGTGATGCCCTTTCTACACCGTGTTTGTAGGACAACACACGGTCGTCTGTCAGGCCCAACAAAATGGGTYGGCTGCTGTGACTTGTTTAGGTTTGTCAGCACCCACGAATCGCATGGCGCTTAAGCCYGTCTGCTGCACTTTACCCATTTACATCTTCTGTGTGCACACCATGATAAAACTGTAATGCCTGTCTGGGTGCAGGAGTTACAGTATGGCTTCGTTTATGCCAGGAAAGAGTCTATTTTTTTGCRAGGTGCTCATTTTGGAGGTCCTGGCTGGACCTCAAATAAATCTTTGGTTATTATATTTGAGATCTCAGGCAGAACTGTGCTTTAATCTCCATGTCTGAGTGGAGAAAAAAAAAATAGAGAAATTGTTAAATTCAGAGGTTGTCTGGGGAGCTGTAGCTCAAAGTGATTAAGGCTCTCATTTGTGTCATTTGGGCTACCTAACAGGACTGAATCACATTTCAAAGTGTACTGAGAATGCAACTTTCCCAGAACTTCTCAGCAAAACTGTTGGTTCCTATACTTTGAATATCTCTATTTTTCTTCTTTTCCTCTGTGTTATCCCTTCGAAGGACATTTAAAGGACGTATAAACTATTTGTCTCCTCAAGACAGAATCTTCTTTCTCATTCCTTGGTGTAAAAACTCATTGTCTCTCCTACTGAGGCTCCTGGTGTTGTAGTCACTCTAATTCCTTTCCTTTCTGTTTGCTAAGCCTGACAACATGTAGGACTKCTTCTGACCCCTCAGTGAGCAACTGCAGTGCTGAAGTGTTGGAAGAACCTTCTTCTAGAACCAGAGCATTCAGATCTGGTTCAGATCTTGTAAAGTACAAGAAAATAATTTCTAGTCTGAAGAGAGAAAACAGAAGGTGTTTTGTACAAAGGTGATTTGCACAAAGTCTAAGCATTTTTGCTACTTCCTTGGCATCCTTCCTCACCAGCCGAGCCTTTTCTTATCCCCCATGTTTCCTAGCATGGGCAAGAAAGGGTTGTTGAAAGACAAGAAAGTTGGCCATAGGTTGGCCATACAGTGCAAGCTGTGGGCCTGGCATTTGGCATACCAGATGGGTCTCCTGCTAGGAAGCTGCAGGCCACAGAGGAATGAACCACTGCTGGGCTTCACTGCTAGTACCGGGCTTAGTTAATGAGCACAGCGCCGGTGTAGTTGATTTTTTCTCACGTGAGAGGACCCTTCTGTCCTCACAAAAATAAATAATTATTCCATATGTTATTCTTTCAACCATTTGCGAATTAGAAAAAAAAAAGAAGTCTGATATTGATTAATATAAAACAGAATTTGAGAGTTGTGCTAGTAGAACTAATGTAAATTCTGGCTCTTTCTCATGCAGTGAGAAAGAATAGATGCTAGCTGAATTAGCACTCAGACTATCAGTTGTGGTCAGTATGGATTAACTGCCAAATACAATCTTCTGTTCACTTTTTCATGGTAATTCACCGATCGAGATATTTTGCCTGTATCYATAGATGTGTTGGTTAAAACAAACATCCTTTTCCTCTGGAATGCAGCCAAATTTTGCTGAGTTCTGTTAGGTGGTGTAAAGCTGTAGCAGGTAAACTCATGCCCAAAAAAGTGTAACAAAGACTTAAAATAAGAACTGAAATAAGTGGCCAGGACTGTGATAACGTCAGCCTGACACACGTCATGAATCTTGCTTTAGTCTTTTAAAGCAGCACGGTTCATTCTGTGACCTGCCTGTCACAGAACACAGGTTGGCAAGTGTTCAGCAAAATGTTCTTACATGCATTATGTTCTCCTAAATACTACTCAGAAAAACAGGGGAGGAAGAATAACACTAAATGAATGCTGCATGAGGATAATTTCTGAGAAAGTCTTTGGTCTATAAGAGATTGAGAAACTCTATTCTAAACCTTACAAATGCAGTTGCTGCTTCCCATCGCTAGGTAGAGTTATTAGCTCAAGATGAGATATGGACACTCTGCCTTCTCTTATGAATAAATGCAGCAAAGGACTCTGAGCTGAAAAAGCTGGGCTTGCAAATTTGACACGGCAGAGTGAGAAGAAACAACTGCATGAACATACACACAAAGCCAATTATTTTATTTTGACAGAACTGTAATGGTGGAAATACAGTTTTTGCAATTTTGTCCCAAAAGTTATTGAGCCCTTCATGTGAATGCCTTGTTCCTTCATAATAGMAATTTATTCTGCTTTTCTCCTAGGAATTAATTCTGGATTCTGTACAGCAATGAACTTGTTATTACTATTGTCATATAAACAGTAAAACATAATATTTTTCTTCCCAACTAGAAACTCCTGAAAAGTTTTTAATAACTGTATCACTTTTCATAAATACTACCTCATTAGGAGGAAAAAGGTTGTAAAATAACTCAAGTGCATTATCATTCCAAAGGATAAAAGAATCAAAAAATCAACCATTGCAAAGTAGGAGAAGGCCTTGTTCTGCATTCAGATCCCTACTGCCTGGTGCCCRAGCTCTCATCACACATGTCAGATAAAACCACAGGCATTTTGTGAGGCTGTTTCTATGGATGGAAGAGGGCCAGGAAATAAATTAAAGCAGTGGAGGTTGATTAATGATCAGCACGTCCCTCGGTATCATGTAGGTCATGCTCAGCAGCATTCCCAAATGAAACACCTCGGCATGGTTTACAGATAACACCTACCAAGGGCTGTTTCTGCAGAGTGATGGAGGTTTCATTCCACCCTCTGTGCAGCCCTGCAGAGCTTCTTCTGTTACTTCCAATCAAAACAAAAGCATTTAAAATCTTTAAGATCAGTAAAAACCAGGATTCTTTTGTTTCTGATTACTTTTAAGCATTCTTATTTTCCGATAGACAGATACATTGTATATCCCATTTCCAGCAGGGTACAGTGATCAATTTCTTTTTCTGCCACTCAAAGTGCATCATTCCAGTTTTTGGCACATGCTTAAACATCAATCTGAAATTTCACAATGGCTCGTTTTAAGTCAATTATTTGTTGCAAGCCAATCTAATTAACATGAATAGCACTGCAGAGAGTGCACACTGTTTAAATGCAGACAGTACTTTACAGATCAGTGGTGTGTATTATTGCATGGCAATTCCAGCATTGTTTGTGCAGGAAGCAGTCAGCAAAGGTCTGGATTGCAGTGGGAAGGCAGCTGCTGTTCTTACAGGTAAAAGGAAGTTTAGGAATGCACTTCAGCACTAAAACACCTTTAAAAACTTCTTTCTTATACCATAAGCCACTTTCCTTTTGTTTCCTTTTTTGATCTCAAGCAGTAATGCAATAGATTATAGTAAACAGATTACTTTTACACTTCTGTGTACTGTTTTAGCTGTTCCAAGACATCCAGAGAAATTAATGTGCCCCTCTCCAAGCCATCCTTACTGGCCAAATGTGGTGGTAAATCATAATTTCATTTGCTTTCCTGAAGGCCTTTATTTTGGTGAAGGATTTAGGGAAGGAGCTTGGATTACGCTTTTACTTGACCTAGTCCAGTGTGTCAGCAACTGCAATAATGACAGCAGTGGCAACATGACAAAGGCATATGATAGTTTTCTCATTGGCCATTTAATATTTTTGAGATTTTTAATTTGAAAAATAATGTGAAGTGAGTGAACATTCCAATACAGCTAAACTGTCCTAAAAACTCAGGCTGATTAGGGGTACTTCTTATGCAATAACCAAAAAGTTTAAGTGTTCCAGTTACTGAAGGCAGTTTTAAGCCAAACACTTGCATGTACACAGTGGCATTTGGATAGGATGCATTATAAATGTGCTTGTGTTCTTTATGGTCATAAGAAGCCACTAACTTACAGAGCGAGCTCTGAAGACGTGTGGAGTTTCAGTTGAACCAGCAGTTTGGAATCATTTGATTGGGGCTGGTGGAAAAGCATTTTGGAATAAACCCACTTGTGAGTCACCTGGCACATGAAYGCCACAGGCTGACACTCATGGCCTCGAGGGAGCCCTCTCGGAGTGCTCCACGTTTCGGAGTTTTCCTTCTGCAGTGACTTGGGGCAGGACGGTGTGGGAAGAAGCTCTCGGTGGCAYGTGAGAGGACTACAGAGATGTGGGGCTCGCAAGCAGGCACAGAGTGGGACTTGGTTCCATAGAGAACATCTCCATGTTTGGCAGCAGCTTATGCACGCTCAGAACGCTCTAATGTGGTTTCCTGTAGATGTAAATATTTAAGTCAGTCTGTATTTAAGTTACAGTCTGTGTTTAATTTCGGCTTCTGTTTGATCAAGAAAGTGTGATCTAGGAATGGAATAGAGGAAACAAAAGCAGCTTTCAGCCAGAACACATGGAAATTACTCATTAATGTACATTTTCACAGTCTTTACTGATTATTCATAATAGTAATTGCATAAATGGTAGCAAAACAAGACCACTGATAATTGCATGAAAGATTACGAAAACAAACGAAAGCTATTCATGACAGTATATAGAATCTGACCTTGTAAAGCCATTTCMTTTTCATTCTCCTACTGACATGTAGGAGATGTGCTGCTTGCAGAAGAAAACTACGATTTATTTATTAAAATTTATTAAAATATTTATTAGATACCTAATTAGATATTTAGATCCAAATATGTCATGTATACAGTCAATGACTGGGGAATAGCACAGCCTCACAGCAGCTGTTGCATTTTGCCTTTCCACCTTGAATTTTTGCCAGTTCTCTCATTTAGAAACCCGTATCCTCAAGCTCCTGTAYATGGAAATATATGGGAAATTAAGAGAGTTTAGTGCCGTGGTTGCTGTGACTAAGCTGTGAGTGGACCTTTGTGGTAGACGCATGCTCTGGAACACCCTCTAGAGAGCGTGGGGTGGAGAGGAGGGATGCTCAGCTGGGTGTCTGAACCAGGCATGTCTGGTGATGCGCGCGGTGACTGGGCTCCTGTCACCTCCTGTCACAAACTGTGCTCCTCGCCGGCTCTCCAGAGCAGCTAGGGGCGTGCGGAGGTGTGTGCRGGAGGGGGAACCCTACGTGCCCTTCCTCGGAGCTGTCACAGGCTGCACGCGTGTCCCTGAGCGAAACAAACCTGCTYGGCTGCGTGGCAGGTTGGTCTCCCCACAAAACGGCTAGACGGTGATTACAGTGCGGCCARACCAGTCACATCTGTTAAGCACAGCATGTACACGCTTAGGCCGGTCACGGTTGACCTTTGCTCGTGTACAGTACGCTCCCCTTTTCTTCTGAAATTTCCCTTTCAAACTAGCCTAACAAAGAACGGGACGGGCTCAGTGCACATGTCGGTATGAAAAAGCACCGCMCTTTGTGTGCGTGTATGCCTGTGCATACCACACCACCTCGAAGCCAGCCCTGGCAGTGTGACTCCACTGATGCAAAACCAGGGTATATCCACTTTCTTGTCGGTGATAACAGTCACTGAGGCAGGCACACCATCCACTGAGTTGCTCCTGCCTTTTATTTTGAGGTGGCAGCACAYTGTGGGATGGGGCAAGAACGAGTGACCGTGGCCAAGGTCCACGTGGGACACGGGAGCTTCTGAAGCCGGTACAGCAGCCAGCACCTCAAGTAGCTCCTGTGCGACCGCTTTTCCAGTAAGGAAAGGGCAAATACACCCGGGTAGCGACTGGCTTGGGGGAGGACGGGCAGACAGCAAGAACTGAGCCCTGGAGAGCCGCGCTGTGGGAGAGCAGGACCAGCGCGTGCCCTGATCTCCATCTGCAGACCCCGGAGGCGCTGGCGCCCGCCTCCCTGCGCCCCGCTCCCTCCATAGAAATGTAGTCCCACACCAGCGAAACTCCGTCCTGCCAAAGCGCGACGACCCTTTGATCGCCCGCAACGGAAGCCGCCCTTCAAGGCCACAACCGCCCTTCCCACCTAATGGTTTTTCCAAGGGGAGGCATGGAGCGGGGCCGCGATAAGGCGCGCGGCCGTTACCTAGCAACAATCTCCCGCTCCTGCCTAATGGCATTTGGGAAGCGCAGAGGCTCCCGGGCGGCGGGAATGCGGGGCGGGCGCGCAGCGAGGCTGCTCTAGCGCGGCCCGCGGCCCACGCGGCGCCGGGCGCCCCCGGGGAGGTAAGCGGCGGGGCCGCCCCGCACGGGGCATCYCCTTCCCGAGGCGGGCCGGAGGCGCCGGGAGATCGCGGCGCTAACGGCCTCGCAGCGCAGCCCGGCGCGAGCAGAGCGGCCACCCGCCGCCCCACAGCGGCGCGGCCAGCGCGGTCTCTGCCCGCCGCCTCGCCCGCCAACGTGGCCGCGCTGCCAGGGAGCAGCGGAGGAAAGAGAGGAGGGGGGAATGAGACCGGCTTCCCGTTCCCCCGCGTGGCGTGGCGCAGCGCGGGCGGGCGGGACGCTGTTGCTCCCCCCAGCCCTCCCGCCTCGCGTGGCGGCCGTGGTGCCATTCACTGCCCGCGGCCGCTGGTGCCGGCGCGCGGCCACAGAAGCAGTGGGCGGGCAAGAGGTGCTGCCACGCGGCGGCTCCCGCAAGGGTTAACGGCGCCTGYAGGGCCTCGCCCCGCCCCCGGGCTCTCTCTGTCCTATGAGCGCGGCT
>PTEX01000200.1:560605-591845 GCA_003342815.1 Eudromia elegans | reverse complement strand
GTTTTTCCTTGTGCACTGCAGGTGTATTGAAGCAATGATTTTATTAAATGCTATAAAAGTCAAAGGAATATTGGGGTAGAACATATTAACACTTGCTCTTGCCTGGATTACTGATGATCCAGGCAATCCCTAAATTATGTTTTTTGGCTAATTACTAAATTGAGTTCTTAGTCATTGACATTAAAAATGTTCCTAATCAAGAAACACTGTTAGCTTGTTTGTAAAGTTCTGCTTGACTCCAGTGTGCAGTTAAGAGTTAATGGTTAACAGTTCAACTTAGCAGCTTTGTCACTGAATTATTAGAAGGTATCTCAGTCCTTTTCAAAGATCTTTCTTCAAATGCCTGAAAATGGTTTAGGATGTCTATATATATATATATATATATATATATATATATATATATGTATGTATGTATTTGTGTGTGTGCGCGTATATATGTATATATAAATATGTACAGCTGGGTCCTCAAAATTGGTTAGTATTTCACATCTGTTAAAGGATTATCTACTCTTAGAGCCTGAGTACATCTCGTAGTCATATTTAGTATTGACCTGTAGGTTGTCTTTGATCATCTCTCGTTATCCTCATAAAAGACTTAAGTATAACTCTTTTGTAGGTCAGGTTTGTTGGGACCAAGAGAATAAGCAAGTGCATATATACTGACTTTTTAATAATTAAATTATTACTTCATTATTATATARGTATTATGGCAGTGTGATTAAATRARTGTTTTCTYTATGTACAATAGATATTTTTTGATTGTCCTTTATAAAACTAAAAAATGCATGCTTTATCTTTTTCACTAAATTTACCAGACAGTATWCAGATTTATATAAATATTTTTATTGCTTTTGTCTTAAGCCATGATGCAAGTCCAGGGTAGCTCATTACTGAGGCCTCCTGCTTCAGGGTTATTCCTTGATTTTCCTACATTTCTTGATTTGATTTCTGTATTACTTTAAGCTTAATGCAWTTTTCATTTGTTTTCAACAGCCTATTGTCTTTAGGAAATGGCCTCTTCTAAATCCCTCATGAACCTTCTAACCTTCACTTTTGGATCAGCAGTAGGGTTTTTCCTGTGCTATCTCCTGTTCAGCATGATCCTAGAAGAACAGGTTAAGATCCAACCTCACATTCTTCACAATGATCCACATGGCCAACATTCAGCAGATTCTGGTGGTAATCAGTTGCAAGGACAGATGAATTTCAATGCAGACTCTGGACAACATAAAGGTATTTTTTACACCTGATAATAATTTATGTATATCCTTCATGTATAGTGCAAAATATTTCTGTTATTGTCAAGAATTTGTATGAATGCTCTTCTGTTTTGCCCATATGCAGGTTACATCTGAATAGCTTTGTTCTCATGAGGTGTGTTGAATGATATTTCTGTTTATGTTTTTATTACAATAGTGATTTTTCCTTTAGCTTAGTGGTCACCTGTTTGTCCAGTTGCTGTATATGGACTTGGCAGTTTCCTTATGGATCTTTGATAASAAAGTAGGGTTTTTTTATAAGCAGATTTATTTGCTAGCACTGTAGAGATGACTGAGGGGTTTTTATTTTTTTTTATCATTTTTGCTTGAAGAAGCCAGTCTTGGACTGCTTCTAGTTTCTGACTTAGCCTATACAAGTGAAGTAGAAATTATCAGTTTGACTGGATCAGAACTCAGAATTGCTGCAGGAGAGAGGCTGCTGTGGGCACTGCTGGCCAAGTTAAATAAGTAGACAATCAAAGGCATGTTGCTGTGCTTGGTCCGAACCAAACTGAGTTGCGTTTGAATATTTTATTTTATTCTATTTTTTTAAGAATGTAGACCCATGTTCAGATGAAGGCAATTTGGATGAGTAAAATTGCTTGCAATATAGTGCATCTGCTGAACAAACCATTAATCAGTGATCTTTCTAAATAAGAGTTTTCAAAATAAAAGATTTTAAATTGCTCAGTTAAGACAGGCTTGTGAGTATTTAATATGCAATCACAGAGAATTTTTATTAAGCAAACTGACCTATTATTGCAGTAAGGATAAAGAGGGCCAGACCTGCAAATCTCACTCTCTATGGCATACTTTCCAGAAGTTGGATTATCTGCCACGAATAAAAGGATTTCAGCACAGTAACAATATTAGTTTCAGAGTATCCTAAAACTTATTATTATTACAAATATGTTTTAACCTGACTTGGTGATGAAGTCTTCTGTTTTGGCTTACTATATAGTTTTTCCTTCAGAAATACATTACTGTTTTAGGAATATTTGTTTCTTTTTCTTAGTTTATATATATATGTATATATGTATATGTATGTATATATATGTGTGTGTGTGTAGAGATATATATATATATAGAGAGAGAGAGATATACCAAAACTGAATAGTCTTTTTGACTCTATTATTGTCATCATTAAGTTTTCTTCAGTGAAATGGCAAAATACTCAATATTTTTAACTTTCATTGTTCTTCCAACACCATGAGGAGGATGGTTTCTGATAATTTTTATATATGTGAGACTTTATAAAATCCTCATAAAATCTTCATAAAAAGAAATAGATGATCCTCTGTTGGTTTTGCTTCTCAATGAAATGTGATACAGGTTAAGAACTTGCCTTTTTTTTTCTTTTTTTTAAGATGAGAATAAAAATATTGCAGAAGGACTCTATCAGAAGGTGAAAATACTCTGTTGGGTGATGACTGGACCCCAGAATCTAGAAAAGAAAGCCAGACATGTAAAGGCCACTTGGGCCGAGCGTTGTAATGTAATACTYTTTATGAGCTCTGAGGAGAATAAAGACTTTCCAACTGTGGGCCTAGAAACCAAAGAAGGCAGGGACCAACTGTACTGGAAGACTATTAAAGCTTTTCAATATGTTTATGACCATTATTTTGATGATGCTGACTGGTTTATGAAGGCAGATGATGATACATAYGTTATATTGGACAATCTGAGATGGCTTCTTTCAAAATACAATCCTGAACAACCAATATACTTTGGAAGGAGGTTTAAACCTTATGTGAAACAAGGCTACATGAGTGGAGGAGCAGGATATGTTCTAAGCAAAGAAGCTCTGAAGAGATTTGTTACAGCATTTAAAACCAACAAGTGCTCTCACAGTTCTTCTATTGAAGACCTAGCACTAGGAAAATGCATGGAGATCATTAATGTGGAAGCCGGAGATTCTAGGGATACAAGTGGGAGAGAAACTTTTCATCCTTTTGTTCCTGAACATCTCTTAATCAGAGGATACCTACCAAAAACTTTCTGGTACTGGAATTATAATTATTACCCTGCTATAGAGGTAAGTCCTTAGATGACTGATACCTGCTATATGCAATACGTCTTGTGCTCTTATGATATGTTAATTGTCAGTATAATGACAGCTAAATGTATTTTACACCCAAAAGCTTTGTAGTGAGATCCTGAGGTGCAGTTGTCTGTAGAAATGTTCAGTGTGCTTGTCAACTAGAATGCAGCCTGGAAGTCAAAAGCAAGATGCAGATTAAGAGTTACAGCTAGAGACTTGTGAAATGTTCCTGCTGCAAGAACCTCTGAATATCCTTTGTGTTCCCCATCTGAATTTCACAATTTTTAGAAAGCTACTTAAGGCCAAGGGAATGTGAAAATATTCAGCCTTGCAAGGTTTAATTTTCACACAGTCAGTCTGTGGTGCATGGTGAAGCTGCTTTTTTCATGAATAACCTTCAAAAGAGAGATTACTGTGTTGCAAGAAGATTTGAGGTCTGTGTAGGTGGCCAAAATCAAGAATAGGACTTGGTATTCTTTTGATATGATAAAACTAAAAAAAAAAATTAATTATAAAAGTCTATTTTTTATACTTGTATAAAGTATCAAGTGGCCAGAGCATTTCATAACAAAAAAGTACCTAAGCTTTAGTACTTGCTGTGTGGAGATAAATCACATTCACCATTTTCTATCTGGCAAATAAGCTCACAAAACATAACTCAAATGAAAGACAATCTCAGCTGTMCATATTTGTAGGCACTCGCTATCATGAAGATTGCAAAGAAGAAAATACCTGATTCAAAGGCAATATCTCTTGAAGTTGACTCAGAGCTAATCAAAACCAAGATGTAATAAATGTATTACTAATAATCCTTTAGCTCTTGAGATGCTTCATAATGTCAATGAAAGTAGTAAACTTTATATTTATATATATTAAATTTATACATAAAGACAAGAATAAACATGGGAGGGTAGGTACTGGTGATGTGGCCGTACCACATAGTGTATAAAAACACACAAAGGTAGCTGCCTGACTGTATTCTGGATAATGCTGCCATGAATACATATGTATTGCCTCAGATACRACTGCAKTGTACAGGCCTGAAGCTACCTGCTGCTCTGTAGTTTTGTTTAAACATTTTTTGTCCAAAAATAGAAGCATGGAATAGGGAAGAAAACTTTGTTCCCTCCTTAATGAGGGCAGCTACAGCTTCATCGTTGGCTCGATTACAGAAGCAGACATCTACCCAACATTTTTTGACCATCTAACCATGAGATTAGATATGCATTTGAATCCTTTCTGGGATATATCTAGAGCATGTCTTGGAATTCTTGCTGATTATTTTGATTTATTTCCTATTTCAGGGTCCTGGATGCTGCTCTGATCTCGCAGTTTCATTCCACTATGTTGATTCAATGACCATGTATCAGTTGGAGTATTTGATTTATCATCTCCGTCCGTATGGGTATTTGTATCGGTACAATCCTGATTCCGCAACGAATCTGGAAGAACATAATAAAAATGAAGCACTGGAGGATAATCAAAAGCTAAAGCAAAAAATTTCTGAGAACTAATCAGGCTTTGAAGATAAATGAAAGAGGCCAGTATGGTGAGCAAGAATCTCCTTGAACTCCTGCATCGAGCTTGGACAGAAGACCAGAATTATTCATGGTGATTCTTACATTTTAAGTCATACATTGGCAGTATTCTCTGTCAATAGCTGTGTAAAACAGGGTCTAGTGCTGGCTCTGACTGTTTGGGATGGTGTGACCTTGCAGCCCTGCTCCTAMAGATTCGGACCCTAAAGCTGTGAAGTAGGAAGTTGTTCTGGTGCACTTGTATCCGGGAGAACTCTTATTAAAAATGTGGTGGGCAAGTTCAAAGATAATCATGCAGTATTTCTATCCCTTTTCTGTTCCCCTCTTTATTTCCTTCCATGTGTTCTGCTTGGTCAGCTCTAAATGAGAAACCTGATGCTAGACAGTGAAATGATTTTCTGTAGTATTCTTGGTATCTTGAAGTTTTGTTAAATATCTTGGCCAATAAGGAAGGAATGGGGTGAAAATGGAGTCTCAAATTTGCTTGCCTTAGCCTGGTTAATGTGAGTGGGTAGAGATCAGCTCAAATGTTTTAATCTAAATTGTTTCACAAATGAAATTCATAGCTATGAATTTTTTTTTTCCAAACCTTGTTTACTAAAGCTACTGTACAAAAGAACATGAAGTTTAATCACTACGGTTTTGGGGAGAAATCCAGTATTGTTTAAATTTCTGAGGTGGTATGAGGAGCTTACCTGTTTGCCTGTGGCAGTGCTTTGTCTTTGTCTGCAATGTATCAACTTCTTGACCAAATAKATATAAACAGTCATCTCAGAACTTCTCAGCAAAAGATAGGTGGATTTTTTCAGCCTTTCTCTTATCACATCTTCAATGTAAGCCAGAAAATTTACTATCTTAGCAAAGTTACACTGGCACTTCATAACATGGTATTGTAACCRTGTATCGTAATAGCCAGTATTGTAACTCATTTATTTCTACTTAATTTTTCATTGCTATATTTTAAATTTGTGGAGCCAGCTTGTTCATAAAAAAAAGGTACAAGTCCTCTTTTAAAACTGCAGCTAAGCTGATTTGGCTCTTTTCCTACTCATTTAGTTCATTTGGCTGAAGTACTTAATTTCACTTCTCTGAGGATTTTCTGTTCTGAAACTTTCTTCTGTATTTGTTACCCTTTTCAGAACCAARTGTTAAATACTTCCTATGTAACTCTCTTGTGAGGCTGAAGTATTCTTAGTCAGGTAAGCTGACCTGAATGCAGGGATCCTTCAAAGTGCATTAACCTTCTCCACTGTGTCATGATGTATCTGCTTCTTATCTAAAAACCCTTTCTTGGTGGTCTCTGTGGTGACAAACTGTGTATTTTCTTTACTGGAGAKTTCTCAGAGGCCAAGCCTACATTTTATATGCACAATGTAAAACCTTTTAGTTTTCTCTCCTCCAAATTCAGTTAATTAAAAGAGTTTTTTGAGTGCATTTTTTTAAGCTTGATATGTAGAATGTCTTTATTCCACACTTGGTCAGAAGTTTCTTTATCTTTTTATCAGTTTTTATCTTCATCATATTGATGAATTTGGACAAAACCTGATTACCTCCAGCCATAGTTTTGGAAAGGGCACATAGTGGTAGCGGATGGCTTTCCCAAGCCCTGCTGTCCTGCAGGATGTTCCTTGAAGAGCATGTTACCCTTAAGTACTGGATTTTTTTTCTTTCCCAAAGATGGGATTTGGGGTCACCTGGGTTGGGGTTCTGCACATCTGTCATGATGACTTTTCTGATTGTTACTCCGTAGCATGATGGCAGTTGTGGAAACATCTCATGGTATTGAAATATATCTACCTTTGCTGCTTTGCCTGAATATAGGCTGGATTTATATATCAAGTGTCAATTAAGTAGTTACTGCAGGGTTAAATCTGTGGGTATTTAATGAGCAAGATTTGCTTCTGAAGTACTGAGAAGGACAAGAGCTTTATTTTATGTTAATATAGTTATTTAGAAAATTTTAACTCCATTTAATGTCCATTTAAGGAAGAAATGGTTTTAGTTTGTGCTAGAATAGACTCCTGTCCAGAAGAGGATGTCTAGCAGCTTTAGTCAGATGCTTCCCGTTATGAGCTAGATGTTTATCCTGTGTGCAACCTAAACTGATGGTATTGTGAAATCCATATGTTACTGATAGCTGCAGGGACATTATTCAGATTTGCATTTAAAACATTCTGCAGTGTTTAAGGAAACTGTAAAATGAAATCAAGATCACAATTTTGAACTTAATTTCTGTGTAATTTCAGGCTTCATAGAAGGCCTGTTGTGYTGCTGTCTGTAATTCCTTATTGCTGCATTCTTCATGATTTCATCCCTTGGGATCTAAAGATTTTGTTTCCCCAGATGCAGGACTAATCTTGCATGTTTTCTGCAGGTTCGTGCCTTACATCTGCCTTGMCGTACCCTGTGAGTAATAGCATTTCCTCTTCATCTTCCTTAAAAGCCTTACCTGATTTTGCAGTTTTCTCACCCGTAAGTGCCCGGTGGACAGGAGGCAGCAGACGGGGATGTTTGAGCTCCACGAGTCAGTGGATGAGATGGAAATAAACCTGGTGCTGGTGAGYTCCCAGAGGAGCCTTTTCTTCAGCAGCAGATCTAATGTTTGCTGCAACCCGTCTGCAGCTTGTGGGRTTTTAAGAGTGTCTCCCTCCACAAAAAGTGTAGGATCTAGGAGAGGTGAAGACGTGAAGGAACAGGCAAGCAGCATGTAAGCAGGCAAGTTTCATTTCATTAGGCAATGAGGCTAAAACCAAGGTTTATGACAGATAGGTGGCCTGTCTGGAGAAATAAGTATAGCCATCTCCTTAAGCATTTCCTTCAGCTGTGTTTCCAAGTGTCCTCCTTTGAGGCCTCTGAAGCTATTGGGTTTTTTTCACCATTCTAGCAGTATTGCAGAGAAACTTYTCTTGCTTTCTGGTATCTAGCCAACCTTGAGAAGACGTGATTGTTACACTGTGCCATTAAAGCAGCAGCCTTTTGCTCCCCGCTGGGTTGTGTTGTCCCAACAGCGAGCTGATGCTTATCAAATAATTGCTTTGTACCTCTTCTCCCTTTGAAAGCTTAAGTTGACAAGATTCAGATGTGAACATTTAGTGTAATTTTCATGTACAATATGGTACAACTATTAGTATTTTATTATTTCACTCTCAGGTCTTCCTRCTTTCAGATAATGTCTGCTGAATTTGAGTATTTCTGCAGCCCAGTAGGGCTGCTGTGTTTTGAGGTGATAAATCTTTCTGAAGCAGGAAGCAGAGGCTCTTTTAGGCTGTACACATCATTGCTCATTTAAAAACTGTCTCTTAAAAAGCTTCCAAGGCCAACCTAAGTGAATAAGATGATGCAACTAAGGAATTCTGAGCTAGTTTTCTTGAGATTACTAGGGAGGAGTTTTTCCTTAAACCATCGTTTGTACCTGGATGGGGGAAATTGCACGGGTGTCACCTGGTAAAACAGAGTATCTCTTCAACCTGTGTTATACTTGTGTTTTAGCTCTAAAAGAATGAGACTACTCAGTTRTTACCTTCTGATCAACATTCTTAATCAGAGGATAGTATTAGTCTTTATTATCCAAAAAAGACCAGTTTTAATCTTCACTCCTGATTCATCTTTGCCATCTTATTTTGATCTTGCTAAGAGGTGTTAAACACTGGTGATATCAGCACCATCTTTCATTTTGTGAAAACTCTTTTTCCTGATATATATTCTCTTTAAGGACACTGTTTTGCTTTGAATATTAAAATAATCTTTTCACATGTTGTTATTTGCTCTTTTACGGTTCAAAAGTAAAACTTCCAGTGAATAACTGGTAGATCTGTTATAAACAATTTGCTGAGAAGTTATTTTTGTCCTTTTAATCAATGTCGTACAGAGAACTTGTTTCTCTAGTGTACCTGCTACTGATCCTGATTGTGTGCACASGGATGAAAACGGATCCTCGCTACAGGACTACTTGGAAAGACTATTTTTTCCTGTCCCTGACAACTTCTGCAGAAGGACTGTGTTTTACCACATTGTATTTAAAATATTCCACAAATGTTAGTAATACTCTCAAGAGAATTTTAATATTGCTGCTGGGCAGTATGTTCCATGTAGAACTCGTCCATGTTTCCCTTTGCGATTACAGACACTCACAGCCCTAGGAAAGGGGTGAGTTGGTGACTTGTCCGGAGTGATCACCATAAGGATTTGTTTCTTAAATTTATTCTTTGAAGTGCCTTTGACAAATTTTTAGCATCAAAATTAAGTTGAGAATTGAACAAATAAAATAACTTATCTCGTGTAGCAGTGYGTGTCTGTYTTCATTTATCCCTCCTAATTATATRCTATACTTGCAGCAGCACAATTCAATGTCCTAAAGTTACACCCAGTTTTTTTAAGCAGGTACAGGAAAACTGAGCAATTCTCACACTTGGTAACACGTTTTTGTTGGGGTGTGTGTGTGTGTGTGTGTGTGTGTGTGTGCTATGATAAAAGAAAACCCAACCCAGATGTTATTTTTTGAATGTAAAGTAGCCGTCGTTGCTAGTGCAGGATTCACATAGGCAGAGGGGGCCGTTCCTGCGTGATCCCAATGCTCCGTTTGGGGCTCCTGCACACACCCGAGCGGACTGGTTAAGGCCGATACCACAAAGGTGAAGTAAAACTATTGAAAATTAACCCYGTTTTGTGGGGAAACTGCAAAGGCTGGTTCCTTCCGTGAACTTCTGAAACCTCAGGAATTTTCTTGTGGGAGCAAAGGCTGTGCTGTCTAACTTGGTCTTTGCTTTTCAACAGCATGATGTAAGTATAAAATGATAATTAAAAACTTAGAGCGTGCATTGACAACACTGAATTCAGTGCAGTTTGTTCTTTGCATTTAGTGTTTGTGGCCTCGATTGATCTTTCCAGCCTTGGTTAAGTGAAGAATATTTCTTGGGGCACAGGATAATTTGGGCAGAAATTTAAAAAGAAAATGAAAAAATATCAGTGCAGTAGAACTATAAATTCAAAAAACATGCATGATCAAATACTTCCAATTCTTCAGGCTTATTTTCACATATCTGTTATTTTAAAATAAACATATATGTGTAGTATACAAATGCAGCATCTCAATGTAAGGATTTAGTTTTCAAAATCCAGTGTGCCTGTGTAGCCTCTCTGACTAGATTTCTTTCTTTTATTATTACAATTGAAGTCCACTACTTYTTTTAAAACTGCTTTTCAAAATACCCTGTTGGAAATGCCCAGTTTCTAAAGCACTGTCTAGTGCAGAGCTGGGCACCTCTCCTGTAGAAGTGGTACTTTGTTCCTGCCCAGTAAGGTTCAGCRGTAAGGTACATTCATCCAGATAGGAAGCAGCTTTTCTCTACATACGAGGCAGTGGATGTTGCACACGGTAGGTGCAATCATGCTACAACTGTAAGTATTTTGCTTAAGCACTAGGATAGACACTATTGGCCCTCTTRCCTTGGTTTAACCAACTACTTTCCTCTAGCCTGGAATGTAACCATGTCTATAAAATGCAGAAGTTGTGACCCCAAGTTTACCTGCGCCCCAAAGCAGGAGTATTTTCACTATGGAACAGCGACGCAGACTGAACAGAAGGCAACCCTTGTTCCCGAAGTCCCAGGTCCAGGTTATACATTTATGACCTGATGTTGTGGCTGTTGCCAGGACCAAGCCCCAAGGTGAAACTATTGGAGAGRAAAAACTCTTCCCTGAGCGTGGGCTGCTCGGCTTGCTTTTCTGTCCTGCTTTGTCTTCCACATGCAGCAGCCTGCAGATTTGACCAGCAGTACCTGTAAAGACGTAACCAAAACTGATTATAAAAATAGTAACCAGTTATAATCAGTTATAAAAATATGACTGGTTAATAAAGGTAAGYGCAAGGGAGCAGGCTGTGAGCAGAAAGCTTGACTGGCCCAAGGAAAGTTCCTGGGGTTTGGTGTATTAATGAGTTGGGAAGAAACACGTAYGTAAAATACCATGCCACTCTAACGTCACTCCACTTGGAAGCACTTTGGCATCGGTCTGTCTGAACGAGCGAGGGTTGGAGCCCTGTGTTATCCGCTGATGCTCGGAACGCCTCTCGCTTCAGGAGGAGGCTCTGCTGGAYGGGCAGCCAGCCCGGCTACTGTGGCGACCGGCTGGGCTAAACGCGGATGAAAAATGTTTCCGTTTCTGTTTAATATTCCTTAGAGAAGAGGGAATGCATCCGTATCTGTAGATGGACTTCCAGAAGGCCCGTGAGTTTTCCAACGTTTCAGCAAGTATTGCTAGAATCATTACGCAATTTGGGGCCCTTGCCCAAAAGGGGAACAGTTTCTTACCAAGCCGAGTGGCAATAGTGCTGCAGACTAAGCAAACAGGTGAGAGATGTGAGCTGCTCAGGACTGTTAAATAGAAAGTCAATATGAACAAGTTGCCTGTTTGCTTTTTTTAAGCCCTGGAACTTGTGTAGGTCCCTGAGTTTGCAGATACGGTTTTTCAGTTTTACCCTGCTGGCCTGTGGCCCTCGTTAATCCACCTCTTTGGCATCATGGAGACAAAAGGTCTGTTTTGTGTCCCTGGATTTCTGACCAGGCTTTCGAAAACCCCTGTTCTCCTGTAATTCCTTCCCCTCCGGGATAAGGTCCCAATCCACTGAGAGGAGGGGAGCTTTGGCAGTAACTTCGAGCACGTGAAGAATCCGGTCTGTGCTGTGACCCTGCCCCACTCTGGATTTTCCGTCCCCCGCAGTGGCTCCAGACCCTGCACGTTGCTTGCCGAGATCCCACCTCACACCAGTGCCCTGCACCTCCTGAACGTTTGTGCTGTGTTTTGGTGGCTCAGGTGTGAATTATTAACTAGGAAGCACCCGCGATCAAGGTGTTACGGCTCACCTCCCTACTGCCCGGCCCTCACGGCCACAAGCATTAAAGCAGCTGTTACGCTGGGGCCAAATGCTGGGTGATCGACAGRAATCAACACAAATAGATGTGAGCGTGTAATCAGTTTTTGGAATGAACCAACTCCAACCTCCCCTCACACCCAGGAATGCTGCAGGATTTTCAAATATCTGCCCTGGGACCGTTGGACCTGGAGGAAGGGGTGGCCGTGACCTTGTAGCCCAGGGTCTGGCCTATGAAGTTAAGTGTACATCATAGGCAAGCGACGTTGGAGCGGGGGGATGAAATTCCGCCAGCCCAGAGCAGTGTCTTATCCGCACCAATAGTTCAGGCATTCGCCATAGAAAATAGCAGGTTTCACATATTCCAGTGCAGATCCTGTTGAAATCRTAACTGAAACGTGATTAGTGTTTCAAGGGCAGGTAGGGTGATCGTGTGTAAACCTCATTTTTAAGTGTAATTTAGAAAAGTGAACCTCTCCTGTTCAGGAGCTGGCAGAGCTTCAGTGGGAACAGCGCAGTCTTTGTTCCTGTTTGTCAACGTTGCCTCAGTTTTTGGTGGAGAACAGGCCCTGCCTGTTTACCCAGATTAGAACGTCTGTTGTCAGGCTAATCAAGAGCATCCTGCCCTTAAAACGATCCCTGTCAGCTCCCTTGGGACGAAACTTCATCACCTGCAGACTCGCCCAAAGTGCACGGTCTGCATTCTGGGTATGGGTAAGCAGCAATCTCTAAGTGCAGGAGTCTTACCAAAGGTAGGTCTGAACRTCAACAAATTCACGCCGATCCTGGAGGAAGACTAGGGTCTTGCTAATGCGTTATTCACCTGCCAGCATCTTCCCCAGGAGAAGGAGCCAGAGCTCGCAGGGGCCTCGTGCTGATGYATCCAGGAGCAGCAGAGACTCCTGCCTGCCCGAGGCGAGGATCTGATCTCACAGTCGTGTGTCATGAGGACCTCGATGGCAAYGCCGGTACCGCTGAGAGCATCTCACGCAGCCTCTGCGTACAAGCTGCCGTACTTGGCGTTTTCTGCTGCCTGGCAGTGAACTCTGTATTTGAAAACACCCCAAACCTCTTCATCTCAACACAAAAGTGCTCTTAACTGCCCCGAAAAGCTTTGGCTGCTCGGCACGGTGAGGATTCAGGATGGGGCTCGATTGCACGGGTTATTTGGCTGTTTGCAGGAGCTTAAAGGCCTGAACAGCCCAATCTGACCTCAGCTGACTGGTCTGCGTGAGGGTCCTGCAAGGACCAGGCAGTCCCTTTTTGCCTGATTTATCCTACTATTCTGTATTCTTYCTCCCTTCCAAAGGCAAAGGAGGTGTCATTGAAGGGCTTCTGCATATCATTCTGCATAACACCACCCAAAATGCTACTCCTTTTACGTCCTCCTTTTTTCACAGAAGGTTGGTTAGATACATATGTTGTTTTGGGGCAGTTAAGGCATGCTACTTCTGTCACTTCCCGCTTATAAAGCTGTTTTGTTCTGTCTATCAGTGCTTAGAAATAAGTGTTTTGCTTAGAGAGGTGGTGGGTAAAATTCTCAGTCATGGATGCTACAGCTCAGCTTGTTTCTTCCCTTCTCAATCACTCCTCTCCCTGCTGCAGTCTTCGGCACGTAGAAAACTGGAAACCATTTTTTTTTCCAGCTTTATGCTTAACCACAGGCAAAATTGTTTCCATTGGGACAAGAAACCACCTACGATTAGAAGTTTTCCTCTGAAAAGACTTGGCAGCTCCACGAGGAAGCTTTGCGATCTCAGGCCTGTATAATGGAACGACATCAAGCACACGGAAGGTGTTTTATGACGAATTCCGGGATATTTGGAGTGCTCTTTCGCATGCCAGATCCTTGCAGCGCCAGAATCGGGCAGAGGCCCCGACGGGAGAAGACAGGGAAGGGAAGGGGCCGCTCTGCTCCACTCTGCTCCACTCGCTCGTGCAGCCGACCGGCTCCGAGTCTGCCCCCCTCCTGCCGGTGACTCCGTCACTCCGGCTGGATTCGAGTCCCCGCTCCCGGCCGTCCCTCATGGGCCGTGCGGCTCCCGCCGTGCTCCCGGAGGTGATATTGGTCTCTGCACGTCTCCTCGGGCCCTGTATCTCTTCACAGATGCCTGCGGCACCTGGAGCGCCTCGAAGTTAAACCCAGCACTTAACTATTATTACTGCCAGTTCTTAAAACAAGGCGGATGCGTCAAGGACATGAGCCACAAATGCCACAAGGCAGGAAAGGCCCCGTCTGGGTGCTCMGTCCATCACTGAGCGCTGAGGTGCCGCCGTACGAACACCGTGTGCAGGAGGAACCTCGGGGCCGGATGAGCCCGGGAGTGTCCAAGCTTGCCACACGCCTCGGGGTTTGCCAGAGTGGAGCAAAGGTTGCTCCAAGGTTTGTTTATGGGTTTATTACCTGTAAACCTGGATCCGGCGGTGCTGGGAGAGCTGGGGAGGG
The DNA here is from genome assembly GCA_003342815.1 of Eudromia elegans. Lineage (NCBI taxonomy): Eukaryota > Metazoa > Chordata > Aves > Tinamiformes > Tinamidae > Eudromia > Eudromia elegans. Next base: position 577,693 of record PTEX01000200.1, on the reverse strand, counting down.
GGCCGGGCTCTGCGAGACGGAGTAAAGAGCAGTGGCGAGGTGGTTGTTTCTCTTTCACTGGGGGTTTACGGGGTCCCTTGCTCTCTGGGTCTTACACTACAGGAAAACACGAAAGATCTTTTTTTTYTGAGAGTTCTGTGTCCCTGTCTCAAGGTCAACAAATACCTGTGAAATCCATCACTACAAAAGCTCCGGGGACGTCAGCTCAGCCCCTGCTTGTGCCATGCCCGGCGTGACCAGCCSACAGCAACTTCACCAAGGAGCCTGGGAAGCCCTGGATCAGGCACAGGGGTCCACAGGAAATGTGATTTTGTGATTTTGGATTAAGAGGAGATTTAAAAATTCCCAGCCAGCTGCTGCTGCTAAGACAGTGTTTTCTGCAGTTAACTTTGGCAGGCCCTGTTGACACCTTGCTGCAGCTGCTTCGCTAAAGCGTTTTGTTGGTTTCCTCCTGGTGGCACTGCAGGATAAAGCTGAGCTTGCAGGGGCCTCCCCTGCTGCACCCGCATCCTTGGAGACGCCGGGATCTTTTTCACTGACATGAGGAGACTTGCAAGGTTTGACTGTGGAGCCACCACAGCATCTTGCTGTGCATTGCCCTAAATTACCAATGTGAACTTCAGCTTTATAAAAGGAAACTTTGTTGGGACTTTCTTTCTCTTAAAAAGGAAAGTTTCAGCCAGCATATAATTAGGAAACAAACCCAAGGCACTGCTAAGCAAAAAGGTCCAAGGTTTGTACCTGCCTGAGTAGCTCASCTTGTGCTTTTTAACCTCTACATGCTGGAATAATCAGTAAGTAGTGTGACTTCTCATTGACTATATTGCACAGCGAATATGTGTTTAAAAGAAACACCTATTTCCAAATGCAAATTTCTGCATACTCCTGGTTAGAAAATTTAGCCAAGTTTAAGCAGAGGTTTGATAAAAARCTGCAGGAAGAGGAAGAGCAGATATCAGAGGTGTCAGAGGTCTCAGGGCTGGTCCTACAGGATCTCACATGTCAGGAGCTCTTCAAAAAGGCCAGMGCTTCTTGCAGCCAGGGCTCGGGGTGCTCCAAACCACGCATCTCACCATGCAGAACTCTATACTGTGGTAAGCTCAGCTTTGAAAAGGGGATGCTGGTCACAGCCACGCTATCTGTGAAGTCACGTTTTTTTCCTATGGCAAGTCAAGTCATTTGCAGCTGAGGAATTTATCATCAGGTGTTGGGAGGATGTTCGCACTCCACAGCCGGTTGCATATTTTGCCCGTAGTTTAGAGGAGCACCATGGACATCAGAAGCTGGAAGGAACCAAAGGAGCGTGGGCAGCAGCAACACAAAACACTTGGATTTGCTCTGGGAACAGGCAATGACTGACCTGGCTTGAGGCAAGAGAGAAACTCCTTTTGCTAGATGGTCASACGAGAGCTGGCAGCGGTTTGCAAAGTAAGAAGCTGCTGTTGTGCTATGAGTAGTGGRGAATAAACCTTCTTATCTGAGCATAAATGTAGAGCTGTTAGAACCGAGGATGTTTCAAACAGAATTTGCTCTGTAATCATCAGTTTTACAGGCAGGAAAAACTCCTGCTGTTCTGTCCACCGCTAWCTCTTATGAGCTTGGTCTCAGCGCTTGGTCTGGTTCCGCAGAAGATTTAAAATGTCTTTATTAGCCTATTTGCACTGCTGTTCACCTGTAACGCAAGTAAAGGGGGTGGTTGTGTGCTGGGGGAGAGGCTTTTCAATAGTAGTGATGTTATAGGATTTTATATAACTTGAARGAATAGAATAGTGCTGTGCAAGGGGCCTCCTCCTGGTTTATCAGCTTAAGGCACCTCGAGGCTGCCCAGTGGAGTGAAGAGGGACCGGGCTGGACAGGACTGTGGGCAAAAAACAAACCATATCAAAACAAAACAAAAAAACCCCAAACTTTATGGGCTTATAATTTCTCCTCTTTTTGTAATATTTTCTAGTCAATTCTCCACTAAAGTGGAGGAGAAAGCTGTGGATTGCACTGGTTTAATCGCTCTAAGAAAAATCCTTCTAKCCATAAGAGCAGGGGGTAACTCAATTTCAACCTTGTTCTATAACAAAGAGGGTCCCTATTTGTATTTTTCAAACCAGGACAAATTTACCAACTCTTTGCATTGAGCCTAATGATAGTTAGAAGATATTTGTGCAATCCTCCAACTGGCATCATTGCATTTATGCCAGGACGGGGCACTGTGTGGCGGTTGGGTCTGTAGGTTTTCTGCAGATAGGCAGCTCTGGACAACAGCTATTCCCACTCCAAAAAGGACTGCCCTCCTTCTGGGTCTTTCTCCATTAAAAATTCATGGAATTCCAAGCCTTGGGATTTGAGTCGATATGTTGCCACAGTGGTCTTCCTGGAGCAGTTATACCCACAATATTCCTGGTGGGCGTCAGATGAAGGGTAACAGGGGATCATGGAAACTACTACCAAAAACTACCACTACGACAGAATGCAGGGCTGTCCATATGTAATCTATGGTACAGCCTAAATCTGCCTGTCTATTTTTCTCTTATCTGACCTGAAAAACTTGCTATCCTGTATCAGTGCAACGAGTTATTCCCCTTAAAGTGTAGGATGCTGTGCTGACACTTAATGAGTGCTTGGGATGGGATGTCTTGGATTGGGGGAGATTTGATTTTTTTTTTCTTTCAGCTTATTTGATTTTGGGTCATATTTTATGCTAATCTCCTTGAAAATGTTTGTCTGTGTCTTATTTTAGTATTTCCTACACTGCCTCTCTTCAAACTTAAATGAATTCTGAACACTAGATTTTAGACATATCCCAGAAAAAGTTGCTCAATGCATCTGCTGAGTTTGACAGTATGTTAATGTTATACTTCAGTATGATTTACATTTGAGTCTAGTTTTTCCAGCCAATCTGAAAATATTATTGTAGTCAATACATCTTGTATTTTTCCTTTATTCAARGCTCGTGTTGTTCTTCTCATACTGAAGTTATTTGTTTTGGACATCTGTTCGCTATTAAGGGTCTCCAATGGAGAGAAATTCTTGGTATGATGGCATTAGCTTTATTACGGAGAAGTAGTTTGAGTCTTTCTGTGATCTTTTCATGCCACTAGTAGACAGCTTGTTTGCTTTAACCTTTTAGCTGACTTGCTGATTACAACCAGTTTTATACGTCTGATCTTACCACGAGAGTCCCTCTATATCATCGTATCGTGTTCTGAGGCCATTTGTTCTTCAAATGCAGAAAACACAGCAGACTGAGGGCCTTATTAAAAGTTTTGTCAAATTTTAGTTTGTTTTTCTTCTTTTTTGAAATAAAAATACAAGCTGCTCTCAATACCTTGACTTTGTTCTATGCCACAGAGTCCCCTCGTCGCCAGCGGATCACAGAACACTTAGCACAAGGTATTCTTTGTGCTTCTTGCCAACCAGACCTTAACTGTACTCCCAGTCATCACACTGATTCTGACCTGACCCCTGGGCTCCTGGGATTTGTTTGTTTGTTTGTTTTGTTTTTGTTTTTTCTAGCTTGGGGCTCTCTAGAAAGGCCATTTTTTTTGGAAGAGGATGAGCCCTCCATTCCTTTAAAAACTCTGCTCCAAGCACTTCTCTCCAAAAGAATCGTGTTTGCACGGTCTGCAGAGTCTTTTGGTTACGTAGGGAATAAAAGCTCTGMAAGCAGTTGTTTTGAACTCCTGTAAATGTATCCAAACTTGTCCAGTGCACCTGCATAGATACTAGTTTGTTTTTCTGCAAGAAAATAACGATGCAGGACTCTCTATCAACCGTTGCTTTTCATTTTAATCATTTTCAGTTTTAACAATGAGATCATATGGAGTTATGGTTAAAACTATACAGAAAGGGCACAAGCAAACATTTATAAACATATTTCAGTGCTTTTTTCTTTTTTAATTTAATAGCATATATTAGAGTCAAACAACATTTCTTCATTTAATATAGAGGCCCTGAGAAATCAAAATGTATTGACTAACCTAAAGGACTTAAAGAATCCTGTTTTAGATGTAATTCTGAATAAAAGTCCTATCCTCAAAGCTGAAGAGGTCATATTGGTGTTAATTCAAATGTGCTCTCATGGGGAAAAAAAAAACAACCTCTAATTACTTATAGCTGTRGCATTTACCTTCCAAAGAGGCACTCTAATTAATGCAAATCTTAATGTATGCCTGAAAGTGCTGTAATGAAAGTACTAATTTCAGAAACCACTTAGTGTTGTTTAAAACTGGAACACATTTAATTCTTCCAAGAGAATAAGAGACCTCTGTCATTAAGTGCTGTGTCAACATTTTTGACATGTTAATCTTAAAAATAGTGTCTGATCATTGCCACATGTAGTACCAACGTATTGTAAACATGGAGGGAAAAGGTATATTCCCATGCGTATACATGTATGTGCAATAAGGTTGTTACTATGTTGTTTAGTAGGMTATGCAGGAATCTAGTTAATATGAATACCATAGTGGGGTAAGCAGTATGTGAAGTGACAGTAGGATATCCATGTTAACACATCATTTTGGATTCTTCTCAATCATTCCTTCCTCAATACACGCAAATTTCCAGCGTTAAAAACTCCAAATCGCAGTCATTTCTAGAAGAAATAATGAACTGATTATTTTTCTTGAAATGTTAAGAAAAATATATATGGTATTTCCATGGATTTTTTTTTAAAGGATCAAATATTATTTTCATTCATTTACTGGAGAGAAGCTATCTGGCTTTTGGAAAGGATTTTATACATTACTGATAAACACTCTCTTGGAAGTCCATGCCCCGTTCACTACGCTGGTCAACCTCARATGGTTAATACAGACTGCCTGGGTTTCCAAAACATAAGGTCCCTCACAAAAGGATCTAAAAGAAAGCTATTTTGGATTGAGAAGGATGGTCCTCTAATTTATAAGTGACTASTGAAAAGAAGAAAACAAAGGAAAGGGAATGAAAGGGGAGAGAAGTCACTGGAGTGCAATTGCTGTGGTCTGTGCTGCTCCATTTAATCATAGTGATGGGGTTAAAAATGAGGTGATAAAGTTGGTGATGAAACTGCCACTCTGAAGTAGTAAAGGAAAGGAGTAAAAAGTTGCAGGAGGACTGAAGTGGTAGAGGAAAATGATGGCAAATGTGAAACACATGAAAAAGGTAGGAAAATTACCCTAAATTTATATATAAAATGATGGGTTCTCAGCTTATCCCATGAAATGGCATCTTGGAATTATGATCTACAAAAATATTACCTCCATCCTCATCAGTAGTCAAAAGTAAGTACAATGTTAGAAAATAGGGATAGGAATACAGAACAAAGCAGAAAACCTCATTATGTCACTGTGTAAATCCATGAGCCATGAGAAACAGTGTACTTCCAGCCCACCATCTCAAAAATGTTTAGAAAAAGGCATCAAGACTGACCAAAGGGATACAATATGATATGATYTGATATGTATGTCTAGTATGGGATCTGTTGAAAGAGAGCAAATCTTTTCAGTCTGGAAAAAAAGGTGATTGAAGAACAATCCAATAGAGATAACTTACTTCATATATCGATGCAGATTTCTCGACACTCTTTTTCTGTTTCAAATCTGTTGTTGGTGCCTTTACAGCCTCCGTACCAGAACTGGGCACAAGAATTGGCATTCTTGTCATAATACCACTTCACMACGTAGTTGCGGCATTCACCGGGTTTCATAGGTTCCAAACATCTCGRATCTGAAATATCCACACAAGTTAGCTTAGAATCTGGAGATGAGATATTTTTCCTACAAGTGCCTTTTTCAACAGGAAGAAAACACCAGATTAACAGACAATAAGAAAGAAAAATCTGTTAACTATACAATAGGAGGGAGCAGAGGTTGCTGTTTGGTTGGTTTTGATGCAGATCCCTCCCTCAGAAGCCAGTGTTTTTAATTCCTGGTTTCTCTTCACTAGTAATACTTTCTTCTTTGGAGCAGCTGTGATGGGAGTTTCTGTCCTCAGCAAGTTGAAGAGACTGCTCGCTGCACTGAATAGGTCTGTTTTGCTTTGGAGAAAGTGTGGATTCTTAGAGAAATGTAGCCCTGTTCTTTGCCTTTTCTTCTGCTCTGCCTCAGTAAAAGGAGTTTCATCTTGGCTGCTTTGACTCAACCAACTACCCTGTCCATACACCAGTTCAGAGCACTGCAACCTTGTCATCTGTTCCAGACATCTGCTCTCTGAGAAAGACATCTGTCAATTCCTATTTCTGCCTGAAGTTTCTGAGGGAAAATACTGTCCCTCCAATCATTTTTAGAAAGCCCAAGAAATCATTTTCAGGGAGGAAGATGATTCTTTGAAGGAGAATCTCTTTGGCATCTTTATTTTTCTGCCTAAACTATCTTATATATCTCTTTTTGCTCAAAACACCATGGAAAGCAATCAGCATTCATGAAGAAAGATTAAGTCTTTGAAAAGGAAAGAATAGTGGGGGCCAATTTATGCGTTTCACCATCCCCAGAATAGGAGCATCACTCCACACCCACCTGCCTCATATGCTAAGGGCAGAATTTACTCCTCACCTTTTTGAGTTGTTACTAGCTGAGGTTGCAACGCTGTTAGCTGGCGATCTTCAGCTGCAGTTRCATTGAATATAGGGTTGACTGCTGGTCTCTGAGGTCGGATTTCAGCAGAGATGGTCATGGTACGATCCTGAGCGGATGGCAATGGCTCGGGATATCTGGTCCTCGGCGGACTAAACTAAAGTAACGAGTCAAAATCAGGTCACTTAAGATGTATTTGGGCTCAGATCTTAAGAAAAATAAAAAAAGGGAAAGAGAGAGATTTTCTGGTAAATAACAGTATTTTTCTCAGGTGTTATTTACCACTAGTCTGGATTCAGACCTTACTAACATATATTACACTCACTAGGAATGATTAGACATTTTAAGTCTGTCAAGAAATGGGAAATGACAGGCAGGAGGAACAGTACACTTGTTATGTTATTAATAGGAGAAARCAAACATGCATTTTGCTCCTTTAGAGACTATTTTAGCTGTTTTAGCCCCGCTGCTGAAGTGACTGTGAGAAGAAACGTTGCACTAGCAATCAATCAGCTTGCATACAACTAAGTGCCTGTTCACTGTGCATCTGACTGCAAGGAGGAATACCTGCAAGTTTCCAACTCACTTTTAAGATGGATCAGATCTAYGGAAAATGTGAAGGCTTGGTGTTTATTGCAGCTAGGATACAGTATTACCCTCTTTTTATTGTAAAAGTTTTGCTCTTACTTTAAAAGCTTTGTTCCAACCAAAGAACACATTATTTATACATCAAATGACTCACAAATAGTTCAATAAATAACTTATAAATTTAGATAAAGATATATCTCCCTAAAAATGCTTGATGACTACTTACTGGGTAAGTGTTTCCTTCTGCAGAGGGCACGTTAGTCTCTGAAATAGCAGTTGTAGGTAATTGACCATCAGTAATTTCACTTCCAGGGCTTGAAGGCTGAGACAAAACATCAACTTTTCTAGAGTAGTGTTCAGATTCATTCTTACAGATTCTTGTGACAAGCTTATTTTCAAGATCTAAAAAGATTAACACAAAGATGAAGTTTGCTAAGGGCAACAAGGAAAAGTCACACCAATTCTCCACATGCTTTTGTACAGTATGAAACACATATCTTTTATAACAATGATTTTCAATATGCTGTCCAAAAAAACTCACAAAAACTATGTCAGAATTGAAGTAAGAAACAATAAAGCAAAATRCTCTTATAAATATTTGATTTTATGATGCCCTTGTTCAATTAAGAAGAAATAGATAAAATAACACTTCCAATACTAAAGCTTTTTTAAGCATGTCATTGATCAGTGGGCTTGAAAAAAAAAAGACAGAGTGAATGAAGGGGTGTGTGTGTATGTGATAAAGACAAGCCTGCCTATGCACCCTGCTTACTCTCACAAGATTGTCATTGAATGGGAAGACTTCTATGTTGGATGATAGAGCTTGAGTTCAAACTCTAAATTTAATCCTAACACAAGCTCAGCATAGTGAAATCAGTTTATGTTCAGAATACATGTACTTTAGAGGGTTGTTCTATGATTAGTCTAGATCAACTCATTTTGCTCTTGGGTCATTAGAGGCTTTTCCTGGATTTTCTCTGATTCCAGCTGTGGTCACAGGATTTTTCAAGCCACAGCTTGAAATATGTAATTTGGTAGCATGCCCTTTTCCCTTGAGTATATTCCTCTCCCACCTTTTTGCCTAGAACCAAAATAAAAGAGTAGGTTTCTGTACAACTTTTGGAAGAAGAAAAAAGAATGCCTGAATGAGATCATGAAAGGCGGGCAAGACTGATAAAGAACAAGAGAAAATGAAGAAATAGTTGCATCCAAAAGAGATACAAAAGCCAACATTCAGCAAACCTCTGCCTCTCCATGCTATGGGAAAGGCCAAACTCTGTCAGGTACTTACTGGAAAGTCTTCTCTTCCAGTTTCCCTTACCTGGAAGTGTCACGAAGTCATCTATCGGGTATAAATGTTCTGCATCAGGGTCACTTGCAATGAGCTGCATTTCTTTCAGAAAATCACTGTAATGAGGCTCAGTGCGCTGAGCAATCCCAATGACAAATATCTCAATGTCCGTGGCATGGGCCTCCCTTACTACAGTATCCAGTTGTACTTTGTCCCGAGAGTCTGCTTGTCCATCTGTTATTACAACAGCTACTTTTCTTACTGCTGGACGCGCTGTCTCAAATAACCTAATGGCTTCCTGAATAGCAGAAGCTGTGTAGGTGCCTTCTCCTAGGTAGGGCATTTTATCCACAGCAGATTTGAGGTGTTCCTTGTTTGTGTATTGCTTCAGAGAAGAAACCAGCTCTACTTTATGGCTGAAGTTGATGATGCCAATACGTGTCGTGGCATGGTTGGCCACTACTTGGTCAACGACTGTTTTCATAAAAGTTTTGATAATGTTGAAGTTATCTGGACCAACACTTTCTGAACTGTCAATGACAAATATTAATTCCAGTGGTGTTACGCTACATCTGATACCACAACCTAGAAGAATAACCATATGAGATATTTAATGAGGAAATGAGGAAAACTGCAAGAATATCTTGCAATGAACTAAGAGATTTACAGTCACTTAGGCTCARTTAAAGAATTAACATAACACAGAGTTACTGATACCGATAAATGGAAAAAGAGTTGGACCCAACCAGTTCCAATAGAGCTCTGCTGAAATAGTTATCATTTTTGAATTTCATTTAATGGTATTCTTACACATTAGCATGTAAAGGAAAAATTCATTTAGAAAATATAAATTCAGCATTTTTTTTTATGCTGGAAGGCTTACCACATATTTCATTGATAAGTCTGATTACTTCTTCTCTCTGAAAAAGAATATTAATTAATATGCTGCATGTTTTAGTTTTAAGAATGCTGGAATCTATTTGTTTATTTATCTACACAATGCAGGCAATGCCCCATAATGCACCTTGTGTAATATGACCTACTATTAAAGTATTTTTTCAAAAAAAAAAAAAAAGTTCTGGCTTCAAATTAACTCATGCATACTTACCGAAAGACCAGGTTCACCTTTCCTTCCCCAAATTCCCTGAAAGCATGTAGAGTAAGACAATTAACAYATACTCATTTATCTATTTTCTACTATTTAAAAGCAGATAATATAAAACTGTATTTTACTTTTGGTCCTGGAGGTCCTGGGTCTCCAATCTCTCCTTTGGCACCTTTGATCCCCGGATCGCCTTTATCTCCATAGTCCCCCTAATTTAAAACAGCAGTATCAAACATAGACAGTAAGTCAAGTTTTTTTGGTAGTCAAAACTGGAGTTTGGGTTCGGTTCATTTTTCACAAATATTTTTATTATTTTTTTTGTGCTTGATTTAGCTTGTATAAATTCCAAATAGAMTATCTGAAGGCAGGATCAGAAAGAAAGCAACACTAGGTATTTAAACACTTTAAATAAATTTCTATGAAAAATTACTTTGCTTCAAGTGTGTGGAGTATAAACACCTTTATGCAGATGTCTAGATACATATAGTGGTTTTCACTTCTTTAATTTTCTTGAATTCCACAGCAATATTTATACTGGATCTATCTCAGGGTAAACCTGTGAGGAAACTTAACTGCTTCAAATCAGCCARCATAAAGGAATTCAGAGCAGCTTCGAATGGTTTGAATTCTTTACCATGAAAGAGTGGGAGCTTGCATGGAGGAGGGGAGAAGGAATACTTGGGCTGTGATCTCATTTTGAAAATACCTTTAAATACATTTAAAAGCAAAATCTGCATTTTTTTCCTCATTTGACTAGACCTCTTGTTTTCAAAAAAAGAGAAAGAGTTCAACACTATTAAATGTTAAGAGGCAATTTCAGATGAGGCAGATATGAAATATACTATCAAAGCATTCAGGATCTACATTTCTTCAAGGAACAGGATTTTACTTCTTTCAGGAAATTATTGACCACCTTACATTTCACCTGRAACGTTAGACCTTAAAAATGGAACCAGAGTGTAGTGAATTTTGCTATTATTCCCTGTTATTATTCAACCAATGAAACCATACAGATATATCACTTGTTACTAGATGTGCTATGGTGATTGCTATCATTTTTAAGAAAATCTACTGACTTCTCTGAGTCTCATCTTATTCAACTTGTATAAACGTGAAAATTGTGTATAGCTACTGCAGTGTCAAGGAAATCACTAAGCTCTCAGCAGACACTGTTGTGTATCTGCTGTACTTTCATCAAATCACAATATCCAGCAGGAAAATTTTTCTATTACCCCTCTGTGAATTGAACATAACCTCATCAAAGTTAATGTCAGCATAAGGGAAAGCAATTTTGCTCTGCTGTCTGTGGTGGTGGTGCTACTTTCTTACACRTATTTATATTAAAATGTGATCTGTCTGTTATGTGGCACTGCTTGAAATTCCTACTGAAATAAACCATTCCTTTTTCTGCATGACAGGTCCACTAAATTAAGAATATAAAGAAAAAATGTAAGCATTTGAATAGATTGGCACTAGGTCATGAAGACTAGCCAAGATAAAAGATGAATATGAAAAATAGTGAAAATATCACAATTGTCATTTTAGTATGTAGCATTCYGCATCTGAGGGGAACTAGAATCAGGGGTCAGAAATTCAAGTCTATATTASAGAGATTGATAATCCCTGTTCATAAAGGCTGAAGGAAACCAAATACTGTAGAATGCAGTAATTTTTTGTAATACCTGAATAAAAGCCTCAAAATAATTGAATGCATGTTTTGATTTATATTATTTTCCTGCTAAGAGTTATGGTCTCATTCTAAATCTTAGTTCAGAGCCTGATCCAGAATAATAACTGGGATTTTTATCGACTCCAAAGCTGACAAGTTGTAGTAAGCGCCTACCTTGCTTGACATTCTCTAYAAGGCAAGGCAAGGAAGAGAAAAAAAACCTCTTCATTTATTACAAATCTAGGATTTACCTTTGGTCCAGGAAGACCAATTCCTATTGAACCCTTTGGTCCAAGAAAACCTTGGTTTCCTTTTTCTCCCTGAAAAGAATATGGAAAATAAGTTTAACTGAAAATTAAAATAACATCTATGCTRTTTAACACTATGCTACTCACTTTATAACATTTTATATCATAAAGAAAGCCAGATATTTGTGTTATACAATAAATCATATGATTTTCAAAATGGATATGGTCTGAAGTTGGGGAAGTAAGTCAGAGCATAATTTGGAATGTACATGAAGTTTTTTGAAGTATATCACAAGGAAATTATTCCTGATTAATGAAATTAAATGCCATTTTACTGGTACAGAAAAGTGAAAAACAACCTCACTGAGGTTCAGACAGACCCCCTGGTCTACAAAAGGAAAAAGAACAGGCTAAAATCTAACCAGTCACTTTTCTAGAAACACATGTCCAGAAATCTCTGCAAGGTTGAACTACTTTTTTTTTTTTCTGATCTTCACTAAGTAAATACAAAGAAGTCTCTGTCCACAATATGGAGAGTGGAACAACCTTCTGCTGCCACCTTAGAGGACAGTATAAATTCAGACACAACATACAAATTTGCTTGTTGCGTATGCCCCGCTGTATTTACATGCATTTGAAAAACACTGTCATGCTAGTGCTGTCAACAAACATACAACATATTGTAAGATACAGCTGTTGCTCAGAAAAATACATTTTTCAAGCTGCAGGTTTAGCTGTCTGTATTGTCTCAAAATACAGAAAAAWTTGTCACGGAACATTTTCTTTAATATTGTAACACAAATATTTTTTTCAGATCAAAAGCTAAATACATTTTAAGCACAACCAAAGGAAATAATGTTCTCCAGTACTTAAATGCTGCCACAGAAATAATAAAATATGCTTGGACTCTTCCACATTTCCATCATCCATCCTTTTCAGGTATCTAAAAATATTTTGGTCTTGTTCTGAGATGCAAGGTGAAAAATCTTTAAGTTCTTCCAAAGTACTGAAATTCCTTAGATTTTGTTTCAGTGATATCGAAGACTCTCTCGCTTAGGTCCATGTGCATCAGTGCTTTTCTTTTTTCTCCATTAATAAAGGGAGAGCATCTATTTCTTATAACTAGATAGCATACAAGTAGTCAGTTCTTAATTCAGAGATCACACTACTTGATTTGTCCTTTATCTTTCCACGGCCTCTTTCCATCTGAATCAAAGTAGCACTTTTCATAGAAGAGCTTTCAGACTGTCTCACCTTCCACTACTCACTTCTATTATGCATCTTCTACTAATCCTTGATTCCTTGAGTCCTCTAGGACTCACAGCTAGTCCTAGAGGGATTACACTGCTCATAATGGACAGAGAAATATAAAATTATGTTTCCAAATTTATCAAGAATCTGCCTTTACCAAAGGTGAATGACTCTGGGTGGACTGATCATAGTTCACTCTCTGCTGTGTGGGGTAGGAGCTCGTGGACTTCTGCAGGCAGAGGAAGAACTTCAGTGTGCACAGGTAGACACTTTTCCTTCCATATAACCAAGGCTTCCAGTTCTCAATGAGTTGGGAATCCAGCAGCTTCTTTGAAGAAGCAGGAGGCAGCTTCTCATCAGGGTGAATGAAGTATTACCAACTGCTTAGCAGTAGCTCCAGCCCCCATCCAGTTTGCTACAGCTGCAAAAATTCAGCCACTACAGAGACTCTGGATACTGGAAAATAAATCTTGCTGTGGAACATTACATAACTGATTCAGCAGAAAAAAAATATGAATTTCCTAGAAATACAAAATATTGCTAAGGTAGTGGGATGTCCAAAGCAATTTAGTTGGCACAGTTGTAGGAAAATACAGTGTCTATTTTATCTAATATATTCTGACTCACCTTTTAACACATTTGTGCTTTCTGGCTCCTTCATGAAGGTTATTAATACAAATTGYCTTTAAACAGAGTGACACATAGTGTGCCAGGCTGCATCAACGCCTGCTTTCCAGCAGCAGCTGACTAGCCTTACTGCTACAGTCATCAGAGCACTTCATTAATCTCCTAACAGAGTGGCAGAGCACACACATGTGAACCAGAATTAAGATACGCTTTGTTTTCCTGTGGTCCTCCACTAGTATCTAATGTCAGATACAACAAAACTATCGATCCATTGCTATCATTTGTTAAAGCACGACTGAAAGAACCACCATCTAGGTGGTGTTCAGACAATGAGAAGTGAATGAGACCTGTTGTGCCAAAACAGAATCCCTATACAGCAGACATTTCTCATAGGCACACATCTGAGATTTGTCCTTTACAATGTCAACCATAGAACCAAATCCTATTTCCACTATTTGTGCAACAAGTCGTCAAGATGAGATTTATCATAGAAGTAACAATGTACTGTTCAGTAAAAAATGGAAGYGCTTTATTAATTTTGAAATATTTACTGCTTTGCCAGTTCAATCCACATGGATAATTCAGTTCAAACTTGATCATCAGCTTTAACTTCAAAATCAAAATGGTATGTGTATAAAAAGGCATACCCTTGAATCCTTGACCCTAATATCCTGCTAGGTTACTGATCAACAGGCAGACTTTTGTAAAACTGTCTTTCTCTGAATTGACTGCAGATCTGCGAGTGTCTAGACAGTGGTTTTGAGAGGAAACCAAACATAAAAAGGAAGAGCTGTGTACATTTCTATCAACAAAAGGTTGCTGGAAAMACATAAMATTTTCTATATGTTATTCTTAGCACATGCAGAGAGAGCACTATGTGTGTGTGTGTATATATATATAYGTATTTATAAAAAAGTGGCATGATAGTGGCAGTTCAAATCCAGGAGTATAGTAGTTTTAAGATGATGAAGCATGGCCAAAAAGAAAGAAGCTTGGCACAGCTTTGAAGAAAGACAGGAGAGACAGATGCTCAAGTAGGCATCAGCACATACAGGAAAACAATACTGAAGAAGCAAGGCAGTTACCGAAGTTAATAAGGAAGAACTGGCTGTTAATACAAAATATATAAATAACRTAATATAACATATAATAATTAAGAAAACCAATAAGCATTTCCTAAGAGATGAAAATTCTACGGGAAAGACCGTACAATTCCTGGACTACTCCAGAAACACCAGTGGACTCTGATCCACCACAACATTACAGTCACAGCTTCAGATTCAAAGACAAAGATCTTTTGGGTACAAAGCATGCCATTTTCTTAAATCCCTACACTCTGTATTCTCACATTACAAAATGGATAAAAGGTAATTTATATTTCTGTAGCTATATGTGGCTTGACTTATTTTGGCAAAACATGGTAGATCTCTATTATGCTGTTCTTATATGAGCATCCAGAGTAAAAGAGGATGTTTTCTTAAGACATTATGTTTTAAAACTAAGTAAATCTATTCACTAGGGCAGAGATGAGGTTTTATTTTTTTCTTGGTTAAATGTACCAGTAAAAGCAAGGACAATTCCTATTGATCTAGGGGAAAAATCAAGTGCTACCAGTCCTGAGAAGTCAACATTTACATGTAACATTTACACAATTTATCAACAAGAAATTTAAATTTACAATAAATATTTGTGAATATTTGCAGAAGTAGAACTTACTTGCAAACAGAACTTATACAGAAATTATGCAGGCAGGAAAAGAGACAATGAATTTCCATGAGAGAAAATTTTAAGAGTGGAGAGATATCAGATCAAAGTGGGTTACCTTGTCTCCTTGTATGCTGTCCCCCGGTGGGCCAGGTGGACCTGGCAAGCCTGTCTGTCCCATCATACCCTACAGCAGCCAGTGGGGCAAATACAGAAGAATTAGCAGGTCACCTTTATCCTTGGTAATTCTCAAATTCACTACAAGCAAAAATTAGAGTAAAGACTTTTCAAAGACTGGTTCTAACACTTCTTTTGTTTATGGGTTTCACACTGTGGACTCTCGCAATTATCCATGGTAAACTCCCAGAAAAGTTAAATAGTAATTTTGTTAAAAATAATTAAAAAATAAATTATAATCCTGAAACACTGTGGTATTTTGTCCTGTCTTGTAATTGCCTAGGTAGAATGAATAGAAGCCATTTTTATACAATGGCTTGATACAGTCATTTCATGCAGGGGCAACTGACAACAGAGGGGCAAAGGATCACAGCAGTAAAATCAATGCAAGTAAATCTGCCAGGCACGCTGACTATGCATCATGTACATATTCAAAGTGACTGTACTGCCACAGTCTCTGGTTGCACCAGCCAGGTGCTGGAAGCAGTAGGTGGAGGTGGAGAGTACAGTGAAAGAAGCRCATGCTGAGAAAAGACTCTGGAAAGCTTTTTGATTTCAGTTTTGCATTTTACTAAATAAGAACATTTTGAATGGAGAAACTGGTGCATTTTGCTTCAATGGGATCAGAATGAAATATTTATCTTCTAAAACTGGATTTCAATCACCATCTGTTAACAAAAACTCACCTTATTTCAATATAGTTAATGGTATTCACTGGTATGTAAACTACATACATTTTGCATGTGCTGAATATTCAGCCATATCTAGTCATAAAGACTAGCTCTAATTGTAATTTTCATCCAATCAGTACTTCTTTTTAATCCAATTGCTAGAAGTATAAGAAGTATAAGAAGTATAAGATTTTATGTCTGATCCCTCCTGCAATTGCACCAAGGCAAACCAAGCACTTGAAGATGATGTTGTGGTGTCAGGTAGTCCAGCAGCCGGAATCACAGAACAGTGGAAAATTTAAAATTTGCATTGGACCAACCTTGGGACCAACCATTCCTCTTCCTCTAGGTCCTGGGGGCCCTGGATAGCCTTTCATGCCATGATCTCCCTGGAAATAATCATAGTACTGTCAGTAATTTGATCATCTCTTAAGTGTTATACTTTGCATCTGCTTAACAGATTACATACACATTCCTGGAAAAAATCAGAATGAAGCAATCACTACTGAGCTTAAAAAACAAACAAATGTCACACAGATAAACAATCTTCAACAGTTGCAGTATAAATAAAAAAAAACCAACTGCATACATCCACATTACATAAGCTCATAGAATGGCTAGGGTGGGAAGGGACCTGTAGAGGTCATCTAGTCCAACCTCCCTGCACATGCAGGGTCCCCTAGAGCATGTGGCACAGGGTGATGTCCAGGCGGGTTTTGAAGATCTCCAGAGAAGGAGACTCCATCACCTCTCTGGGCAGCCTGTTCCAGYGCTCTGTCACCCTCACCGTTAAGAAATTATTCCTCAAGTTCCTGTGGAACTTTTGGTGCCTCAATTTGTGGTCGTTTCCTCTAGTTCTATCACTGGCCACCACTGAGAAGAGACYAGCCCCATCCTCCTCACTCCCTTTCCTGAGATATTTATATACATTAATCAGGTCCCCTCTCAGTCTTCTCTTCTCCAGGCTGAACGGGCCCAGCTCTCTCAGCCTTTCCTCATAGGGCAGATGTTCCAGRCCCCTAATCATCTTTGTGGCCCTGCGCTGGACTCTCTCTCTAGCAGCTCCACATCCCTCCTGCACTGGGGARCCCAGAACTGCACACAGTACTCRAGGTGCRGCYTCACCAGGGCTGAGTAGAGGGGCAGAATCACCTCCCTCGACCTGCTGGAGACGCTCTGCTTAATGCACCCCAGGATCCCATTGGCCTTCTTGGC
>PTEX01000200.1:502602-559840 GCA_003342815.1 Eudromia elegans | reverse complement strand
TCCAGTCCTCCGGCACCTCCCCTGTTCTCCAGGACCTTTGGTAAAGCTCTTGGTAAAGAACACCGTATTCACAAGAAAAGGTCCACGTGATCAAACTCACCACAAAAATTATCATTATAATTTGCAATTTCATTGGCTACAGACGAAAAAAAGAAAGAAAGCTCCTTTGGAAACTACAACATTCTTCTTCCACATTCTGCAAGGTCTTGCCAGGGAGCCTGTAGGTTTACCAGTAAGGCACAACAGAAGCCATGCCCTTGGACCCACAGTGTACTTGTTTTGAACTAAGAGGTATTTAATTTCCAAAACCAACAAGCTAATATGCTTACGAAAAATTTATTTTAATATCATGGACATGAGAGAAGACAAATAACAGCTCTGCCTTTGTTTTCATAAGAAGCCTTAATGGCGGTTGAATTTTTAAGCACTTACAGCTTGATTTTTTAAGTGAATGAGGCTTGAGCGACACCATGCTTGTACTTCTGCTTGTTGGTGTTGGTCCTCCCCTCCACACCCTGCCCCCAAMACATTTTGAACTTATCAGTTGATTTCAGCCAAATTTATCAGAAAGACAGAGGCCTTGAGGATAATCACTACCATGGCTTGGGTGAAAATTGGGGGCTGGATAAAGGAGAGAAATCCAAACTCAGAGAGAAAAAAAAAGAAAAAAGCAGAGAAGTCTGATGCCTTAATCACCAAGCATCTACAAGGCAGCAGCCAGCTAGCCAGGGTGAAATGTGGGTAATGCTGGACCATGTGCTGCCCCTTGGGCTGCAAACAAGCCAAACACAAGCAGGCAGATGTCAGGGCACATTGGTAGGGGCTAGACAAGGGACACAAGAGGAAGCTTTGTTTCCCACAATCTCAGGCCATACAAATGGGGGAATCGGCACACAATCACTGRAGGACTCTCATTATTTTGAAAAGAAGAAAACAATGGCTAGCAATGAAACCAGTTGCAGAAGCACAAAATTCTGAATGAAGTTTAGTAAGAAAAGTTGTTAAGCCTGTGTTTATACAGGCTTACGCAAGAGAAAGAAATAAATGTGCTGATAAGGTATTATTCATCCAAAATATTAACATCAGAGTCAAGAAGAGACTRTTTTTCTTGACAAAACAAGAATATTCCCTGACAAAACCCAGTGAACCACTAAGACGCAAGTATACTTAATTCTAATTGGTTTTGTACTCGGGAAGGCTCAAAAACATGAACGTGCCTGCAGAGGGAGCATGGTAGCTGGAGAAGAGGTGCAAGTATGGATTACACAGAGCACAGACACCACTTGCCCATTTGCAGTGGGTTGCAAGAAACAACACATCAAACTGATCGAGCAGGAAGGAGCAGAAACTTTACTGAATTCAGTTGTCCAATTTTCACATTACAATCTAATATATAACKTGCTTTTGGATAAAATGCCAAGATTCAACCTTTAATGACAGATCCCTAGCCTAAATTTTCTGTATGTGACTATGATACTCTCATTCACTACCATTGACATATGTGTTTTACATGTATGTCTACGTATGCATAATAGAGCATACAATATGTTCAAATTTGACAGATTTGGAGATGTGGAAGCTCTGAAGCCAAGTGCTGAGATTTAGATTAACCTTTATAATATTCTTATTGATGGAACATTTGGCATCTCTTTTTATTTTCTATTCCCCTMTCATCTCCCAAAGCACTGGAGACTGGCCAGCTTGAGTCAGGACATAGGAATGATGATACACAGTTGCTCTTAGCCTTAAATTTGTGTCAAGCCCACAATCTGTGGGTAAAACCAATGACCATATTCAGTCAGGAGGGAATTTCAGCCTCAGATTTGATCAGGAGGGGCTGGCAGGCTGTTGATTCTTTGGGTTTTGTTTTGGAAAAGGGAACTAAGGAGATGGCTAGTTTTCTTCTCAGCTATCTGAGATCATCTTCTTGTGATGACTTGAGACACACTGATTTTAAGACACTCCTAGCAGCTGTGAACTACAAAGYAGCCTGTAAGCAAATGTGATAGAAGCTGAACTGGGAAATTATTGAAGAGCTCAATAATTCCTTGTGATTCGGGATCTGCTATACCTGCACTTAGACCGGCTCTAAACAGAAAGCATACATGGGTGGCCTGAAGTTGCCTCTTTCTTCCCATGGGCAACATATGCAGGGTCTTATGCTGGGTCATTCCAGGCGAAGGATTGAATTTTAGCCTCACATGGTTAGCTAATACTGTATATCTCATTGAGAAGCTCTTTTGTAAAGCTCTGTAATAATTCCCAACATTTCCATATTTCTTGGCTTGGAGGAAAGAGACTTTCCTTATGCTTTGTGAGTTGCAAACTGGAAGTTCTTGTTTCTGAGGTGTGACASTAAGCTGCCCTTCAGGGAATTCATTTCAAGGATTTAGCTATAAATCTGATAAGCTATAATTCATTTCCTATATTGTGCTTGCAGATAAGCTCATCACCATCAGCAAAATAGTGAACTAGAAAAACATCACTGAACTGAACACCGAAACAAGAAATARAGAGCTGAGTCAAGACAGTTAAAGCACAGGATTCCAAAGCCTGTTTCTTATAATCTCAGAGAAGTGAATCATTCCTTATCACATCAAGAAAACTCATTAAGTGACCTAAAGGTCACCTAAAAATCAAAATACATATCTCATTTACTGTGCAGCTTGTATATTTGATACTGAAATGTACAATAGACACATTAGTACTCTCTATAGTGAGAGCTAGGGGCTAGCAAAGGTATTTGTGAGAAAAGACGACACTGCAGCTCTGCTTTCCTCAGTTGAATGCAAGTAGATAGGACACAAGCTGCGAAATACATTTACCCTATGACTGGATCCYGCTCAAAGGTTCCTGCTCTAAAGATGATGCTCGTGGTTTTAATACTCCCTCTGTCGTCCAACTAGTGAGGATGAKGCTTTCGTTATTTCCAGCACCATGTGCCCGTGGACATGAATGGCTATATCTCACCTCCTTAGATGGCAATAACACTTTTAGATCTCTCTTTTTTGTTTTATTGTATTCTGACATTCTGTGTCCCTGTTTTAATGCTGCAGAAAATAGGGCGCTGTCAGGACTGAATGTATCCCACATGGTCCGATTCTGTTTTCATGTGAATTTGACCTCTGACATACAAAATTCCTAGCTGTAGCACACACACATGTGAGCCATTTCTGCAAGTGAGGAGAACAGAGCTCTGATTGAGCTTGGTGGAACATTCTTATATAATGATACTYGAAGGAATTTCCAGTTGACTAGTGTGTAAATTTATGTGTCTTTTATCAAAAAAAGTCCTTTTTAATATGCAGAAACTGTTGCTGTTCTTTTTTTAATTATTTTTTATTATTATGTGGAAGGGATGGGAGCTAGCCAGTGCACTTATATCTTATTTAAAAAACAAGTGATAGTCAGCTACTTCCATAGGGATTTTTTGTGCTTGAACTCTTTCTAGAGCAATACACTATGTCTCTATATCCACGAGATATAGCGTGTTCTGAATCTGTTCCATCAATGTATAGTTAACGAGTGGGAACCTCTGCTTGATAAGAAGCCTATAAGACTATCAGCAAATAGTGCTGCAGGCCTAATAGGAGCAAGTCCGCAGTCAGTGCAGATAATCCTAATGTTAGGTGTAAGGGACTGCAGTTTAGYCTGCTCTGTTCCAGTTTACTCACCCTGCTTTGAGTGCATTAAATGTACTTCCAGTTTACACTTAGTTTTGCTTCATTTGAAGGAAATGTAAGTTGTACATTCACTTTGGGTTTGTTTGAACCAGATTCCCTACAGATTCCAGGGTCCTACAGAAATGGATTAGATGAGGCTTCAAAGGAGTCAGAAGAAATGATGGTCAAGGAATTGTTAAGGTTCTTAGAAACAGATTCCTATGAGAAGACCACAAACCTTTAGCCAAATTTTAATATTGGCTTGGAGGTAAAATTCCCAGGGAAAAGATAAAACTGATAAAGGAATTAGAGATACAACAGTGAAACAGTTCATTTTTTCTTCACAAAATAATAAAAAATCTAAATATTCTAAAGTTCTAATCCATATGTGATATAAAAAGTCACATGTAACTAACACAGAATAAAAAAATCTTTATAAAAAAACTGAGAAAAGAGACTTAAGCCTAAAATGGTAAAACGGCTTTAAAATATCCCAYGGGGTGGTTTTATTTAATGATGTCCTCATTATACATGTAAAATAGGAAGAAGAGAGCCTGKTGCAGCAGAAAGCAGGATAGATATGTTGTTTTTTAAAACAAGGTTTATGAGTGTGCTTCTGAAAAGTATACAGAAACAAATTTTAAGACACCATATAAAAGACCTATAGCTTATATTTTAAAAAAAAATCAAAGTAGATCACAAGTTTCTTTTGTTCTTATAAATCATGAATTCATGTCATCCTCTGGGACAGACATTTTTTCAGGTGCATACTCTGCTCACACTTCTACATGAAGRCTCCAGTATCCTGGATCCTTTAGTCTATGGCAAATCTTTATATTTGCATCAAATTTGTGGTTAATGCAAGAACTAGTTTACATGTAACATGGCAGAAAAGCCTATTGTGGTCTATTCTTTTGACTTATGGAACACTAAAGATTACATTGCAGTATTTTGTCTTATATACAGCCCCTAATCCATTTGTTTTGGGGGATGCTTTTCTATCATGTTTCCTGCTCAGATGTATGTACAATAGTATATTACTACCTTTGGTCCAGGATCTCCCACACCTCTGGGGCCTGGTGGTCCTGGAAGCCCCACTGATCCTGGAGGTCCCTGGTAAAACAGATGAATAAAAAAGCAGGTTAGCAGTTGGTGTAAAGGAGTAGCACCTCTGCTCTTCCACAGGAAAGACAGTCAACAGAACTAGTTACGAAACCTTCCATTTCAGTTGTATTTTGTCARAATTCTTTATACGACTGATGTATCCTGAGCAGCTGGCATCCTCAATCATAGGTGGGAATCTGAAAAGACTACCAGAGTGCAGAAGAGAAGATCAGCTCTTGGCTTAATAACATTAGAACTGACCTTAATTCAGACAAAGCAGTCAGAAAGGCAGGTGCTGCTCCACATTTCACACATTGCAGCCATTAYCCCTTGTCTGTTATCCCAGATCTAACTTATCTATGTTTTGGGGTTAGATCATTGATATTTACTCATCTACTCAGTTTTAGCAAAGATCACACATTCTGACTGATAGAGTCCTTCCAGGTTTCCCTCACAACTCGGTCCTTCTCTCTGCCAGCACACTCATCCTTTGTCACTGGCTCTGTTATCTGGCCAGCATCTGCTCTTTCCACCCTCCAGCCATGTGTTCTCCCYGTCCTTTGCTGTGGAGGACACAGTGGGGAATAAAAATCTTGAGAAAGAATTGAATATCTTTAGCGAGCATAAGTGGTCATCTTCATCAGTTGACCAAAAAAACGTACCTCTGCTATCATCCTACAGGACATAACTGAAATCAAAGACTGTAGATAAGATTTAGCCTAATGGTCGCTGAATTACACTCACCATGATGYCCCTGGAGCAGTTGGCTGAACAAGAGAGGACTCACCACTTCAGTTCCCTCTCGAAAGAGACAGATGGCTGATTATGTGACAYGTTCTAAGATAGATGGTTGTCCTAGCTGTGGTTCAGGATCAGAATATGAATTGATGCTAACACTGAAATTGTCAAATTGCGTGGGTGGATGACAGATCTAGGACGAGTGCTGAGATGCCCTTGTAATGGGATTTGCTTGCAGGAATGCACAGGCTTACACTCTTTCAGGAGCTAACCAGCAGGAAGGACAGGGACAAGCAGGGACAAGTCTTCTGAAAAGAGGGTCTGATCTCCAGGACAAARGGCAGCTGAGAAACCAACAAAGTGAAGATTCCAAGATTTGCTTAAACAGACCTTACTAGAAATCTTGAAGAGTGAAGAAGGGTGTGGATTGGAGTAGGGAGATTCAGGGCAGTGATTAGATTTAACATATGAACAAGGAAGCCACGAAGATGATGATGGCAGTACAGCATGATGCTGAAAATGAAGGCAGTCCAATTTATGTCTAGTTTTCCTTGCCTATAGAGCTGACACTTTAATTAGGAGAAAGAAGGCCTTCAAAAAACACGAGACTCTTAAATTGACTAAAAAGAGAAGTTTAAATGCACGTAGTTATCTCAAAATAGCAATGACCACCAAAAAAAGCACAGCAGGGTTTTTTTTTTTTTTTGTAGGAATTAAAGCACAGTATCTAACTGTCAACAAGGAAAAGTATAGAACTAAAATTATACTTACAATGTCGCCTTTGTAACCATCTCCTTTTTCTCCACGTGCTCCAGGTGGTCCAGGTAACCCCTGGTTACCCTGAAGAGAAAATAATCAGGCACTGTGCCAGTAACTAGGTAATCAGTTATTAGAATGATAAAAAAAAATATTCACAAATATCTGAGAATTATCTAAATCTTATCTATCTAAAATCTTTTTGGAAATACAAAACACCAGTTTTCAGCTCTTGTAATTTTTTTGTCAATCTGAGAAATTTTTAAGTTTCTTTAATGCAGTTTCAGTTGCTAAAATTAAAATTTCAGAAGAGTAAGAAGTCTACTTGAGTAATGACTAATTTCTAGGTTTGTAGTTGCAGAGAAAAATTTTCAGAACATTTATAACTTTAGCCAATTAATAGTTACGATTTAAKGTTTTTTAAACAATTACTTTAGTTTAAAGTTATTTTGTTTAAAGTTTAACTATTTAGTTTCAAGCTATTCTAAGGTCTTTTTAATAATATTGTGATTTGGGGTACAACAGCAAGTCTSAACATATTTGAAGAGTGAGTTTCGCAATGCTGACAGGCTATGCCAGCCTTAGGTTATCTTGAGTTACATTGCACATTCTCTTTTGCAGAGAAATCACCCTGATTGTTTTATATAATAAAGCACAGGAAAATAAGAAGGAAATATAACATTATATTATAAATTTTTCATATTTTCTCTTATTTTGCACTAAAATGCTCTGTATCAGGAGATAATCACTGCTTATATTGACTGACKCACTGACTCCTACTAAGAATTCTGCACATTTGAAGAATGTTAGTATTTACTTTCTTTATTAAAAGGAAAATAAATATCAATCTTCTTCTCTAACTTCATTCCCAATTTTTCTTTACTGAACAAATCAGTAGAGTTTGCAGTAGACTATTCCTGCCAAAACCCAAGAAAGTAAGTTTTCTTGGTGACAGTACTGCCAATCAGAAAGCCTTATTGACACGTGTAGGTCAAACATCCACTACGTTCCTAAGCATGATATATGTATGGTCATACAGGCAGCAGTGCCTTCATTTCTCTCAGTCCTAAAGTGCCATGRAATGTAAAGGGACTCTAGACAAAGTGCTGTAGGGTCAGTTGTTAATGTATATACAGGTAACAGATCTTGAAGACTGCAAATAGCATTCATTTATCCTTTATATTCCAGAAACAACAAAAGTCTAGAAAAACAAAATTACAACTGATTGCATAATGAGGGACTGCTATTTCACAAGTGTATTGTGCTTGAACAATTTATCAAGAGCAAAACACTTCAAGAAACTGTGAATGGAGTCCAAATAGCAGCTCCAGCCTCAAGGACTGATCTGTCTGCGTCCAGTGCTCAGGACTGGAAAACAAATCAACAAATTCTGCAGTTTTATATCCAATAAAATCAGTCTCCAAAGACATCCAAATGTCTTTGAATCTCTCTACTATAGACACATGCAATTTTCCTAACAAATTTAGYCCTGTGAAGAAAAAATAAAACAGCTGCTTTGACTATCATCAAGGTATAAAACGTACGTTAGCTCAGTAATTATGTTAGTGAAGAGAACACTGGGAAGTCAGTATTCTGGTTAAGCTGAAACTTTGAAATCATTTTAACAATAAATTTTGGAGAGGGATGTAGGTGTACTATATGCTTGAGGAAAGTTATACTTTCTTTACTATAGTATGGAGTGAATTCTATACCATATACCACGCTATATAAGCATTCACTCATAACTGCATGAATCTCTTCTACTCTCCAGTCTGAAGCATCTTTCACTGCAAGACTTTAAACACAGTCTGATGATCAGATTCAAACTACATTAGCCCAGGAAGATGTTTCTTAAGAATTTCTAAATCATGGAATTTTGATGCAGTTCTGTGGAAATTTAACCAACARGTACACCTTTAGTCCATAAAGAGCTTCATAACAAAAGACCAATTTTATCCTTTYCTCCTATTAAATAATTTTAGAATTTTGGTTAAAATGAAAATGCTGTTTCTAAAACATTTAGTAGCATTTGTTTATATAATAAAGGAAATCATGAATCATTAAATCATCTCTATTTTAGCATCAAATTCCAGTGCAGTAAAGAGCTGCCAAACAGATGTYCAGTCTTAGCAAACGACGTAAATACCAAATACATGTTAACACATTCTCTTCTACAAGAATTGGCCAGTTTTGGCATTAGTAATGCAGTTGTAAATCCACTCAAGATTACATTCCAAATCTGTGATAAATCGTAGTTCTCTAATCCAGATTATTTAGCTACATCCAAAACAGAAGATATTGTCTGGGAATTCTTCTATGAATACTACCTCCCCCAATTTTAYGGGGTCTAGGTAACATAACCACAGTGGCTCTCCGCACATCAGCAAGCATTGCTGTCCTTCCAAACAAGTAGAACCTCCCGAGAGAAGTTTCAGACGTACTGAACTAGTTGTTTAGTTCATTTTCTGTTTCTTTTTTTAAAAGATCAGAGATACATTTTTCAAATTGGCYGAACCTGGAATAATGGAAAAGTTGGAAAATTGATTGGTCTAACAACAGTTTTACATGTATCCTGATTTTTTTTTTATGTTCCACCTTTTGTCTCAAAGAATTCCTACCATTGGCCCCATAATCGATTTTCCAGGAAGTCCATCATCTCCTGGTGGTCCCCTGGGTCCTGGGTCCCCCTATTCAAACAGAAATTAAGCCAAAAACATTGTTGTTATTCTCAAGTTTAACTAAAGTTTTACAGAAACAAAATAGTATTTAACTCTCTCACAATGACATGACAATTTCTGAGCTAGAGATTTCACCATTGATATTTGTAGAAGTTTTTGCTACCATACTTCCCATAATTCTAGCCTCTCTCACACTTTTGCTTCTCCTCAAGAGTGTCACAAGGAGAGCTTTAGCTTTCAAGTGGAAATTAAGCAATACAGTATAGTTTCAGTGGCCAGATTCACCATGCTTTCTGCCTGTCTTCATTAGCACAACTGACCATAGATTGGTGCAAGACTGGCATAACTTTGTTTCTGGTAGAGCACCTAGAAGACAGCAAAGATGGTTTGGTGACAAGAGCTAGCACATCCACACAGAGCCTACAAATGCAATGCCTCAGCATTTCAAAGTTGCAAGCTCCATATATCATTTATGAAGCCTCTGGAAGGAACCTTTTTTCCCCACTCAAATATCTTAAATACTTTCTGTTACAACTGCTGGTGATCTTAGTTCTGCCAGAACCTTTCCTGTAAAAAAACAAAACAAAACAAAACGCTATTCCTTTAGAGAGTAAAATTTTGTTTCCTTTTGGTATTTAATCTAAGGCAATGGATATTTTACTTTACATTAGGATCCTACCGAGAAACTTTTAATTTTTAGTAGAATTGGTAGGATGGAAAGTTTGTATCTCAGGAACTAGGAATGAAATCACTAGGGAATGAAAATCAAACATTCTATGAAAAGCAGCTGTAAGTAACATTACTGGTTTTATATTATTAATAGCTTAATGGCTATCAAGGGAAATAAAACTGTGGTCCTCAAGCATGGGTGTAGTTTAAAATGCATAAATTTCCAATGGACACAACCACAGTTGTCCAGCAGTTAGACATCAAGCAATCACCCACTGCTACGCCAAATATTTAGAGATGCACTAGAAAGATGYCAGACCTTGACAACTCCCTGCTTTGAGCAACATGCTGACTCCCTACAYTGGAAATGTATAGTGTCTGGCCTCACTGCTGCAGACACAGAGAATACAATTACTAATACTAAACTTCCCAGAGCAGAGAGAGAAAATGAACCTCTCTAGCCTGTTGCACCCCTGAGAGTTTAAAAAAAAAGAGCTTCTTACTTAAACAAAGACATTATTCTGTAGCTAAAGATACAAAAAGTTACACATTTCCTAAATATCAACCTGCATAACTACCCAAGCAAAATGATTTGTTGCATCAACCATTCACATGCCTGATCTAACATTTAGTAAAGGACCTGGAAAAACTACAAGCTCCAGTAGATTTTGTATCATGGCTAAGCTACTATGAAAGTTAAACAAATGATTTGAATTGAAGTGAAAAATGTAACAAAGTCTTCAAAGCTCTTATTTTTCATCAAGAATTTTATCAGTGGACAATCTGACTTTCTTGTAACGTGTGTTACAAATTTTTCCATCTCTGATTTCCAGCAAACACATATCAGATAATCACCTTTGGTCCAGTAGGCCCCCGAATAGATGATCCAGCGATACCAGGTGGTCCCCTGTCTCCAGGTTCACCCTGTTATGAAAGGTTATCATCTAACTGTAAACATATTGTTATATTTCCAGAACAAGCAGTGGATAAGTGAGGATTTTTTTCTAAAACTTTAATAAGACTAGCTTAGCTAACTACTAGCTAAACTACTTCAGGGAAAAAACAGAAAATATTTTGGAAAAAAAGATCAGTTTATTGCTCTGGTGGAAGTAGTTCCACCTTTCAAATTTTAAATAACTATTGCTTGAATTGTATATTTGACATTTTAAGTGTAATTATTTCTTTCATTTAGAGCTTAAAAAAATAAATGAATAATCTGAATGCTTGAATGATTTAAATTTCTTTTTCAGGAAATATAGGTGATACTTATTACACACACAAAGGCCTAATAGAAAGCTAGAGTTTCAAAATGAAATTTGCAATATGTCATGGTTAAAGTCACAAGGACAACTTTAACTGAGCTTTTTCATGCTCAAATGCAATGGCAAATACTGTAATTACATGCTTGTCTATACTCTTTCTCCTCAGGTGTATGTAATATTCAGGGCAAAGGGTGGGAATATTTCTTTTGCTCTTTCCTTTTTTTACTGTGCAAGTCTCCAAGCATCACAGACCTGAGGAAATTGTGGTTTACAGAAACCGCATAGGTGTTGTATCAAGCACAAAGCAAAGTTTGAAAGAGCAAGCTTACTTTGGGTCCTGCTGGGCCTTGTATTCCTTTGTAACCAATTGGTCCTTGGGATCCTTTTTCTCCTGGGTCACCCTGATCAAGACAAAGTTTTCATTTAAATCACCAAAAAAAAAAAACCCAAAAACCCTTTAATTCACAGATAGGAGATACACAAGTTAGTAAAAAAAAAGACAGCTACAAAAAAAAAGTCCACAACTAAAAATGTATTTAAATGTTTCCCTCCAATTGAAATCTCATTCAATTTTAAAATGTCATAATGTCATAAATTTTACCAGGTGGGACTGAAAAGCATCGGTGTCTCTACTAATACATCCTTACACTTTTTAAAAAAATTAATATTCCTCCTTCTGTCCCGATTGGTACACTGAGGTAATTTGTCTCCTAACTTTAAGAAAAATTCTATACTAACTTTTTAGAAAATCACATTTATCCAATTGAATTTGTCTCTATAGTCTGTTTTTCTTGCACTTCTACAGGCTAATTAATGCATTGTTGTCTCAAGGCCTTTTAAAATCATCAGTTAAAATACAATTACTTCTTTAAGATATAATAATGAAAAAACGAAAACTGAACTCTGATAAAACAGGAGCATAAAATGCTGTAGTATTTCTCAAGTGTGCGTGTTAAGTCATACCTTTTGGCCAACATCTCCTTTGCCAGGGGGTCCTTCTGGGCCTCTTGGACCTTGATCTCCCTTTTCTCCCTACCAGAGATTATATAGTCAATACATTTTCACTTAATTATTTTTATTTAATCAATTAACAAATGAACTTCTGAGAAACAAAGCTTGAACCAATACTTGTCTCAAAAATATAATTTTAAAAAAGTTTGCATTTTTTTCTGAAAAAAAAGAAAATATTGAGAATGGAAAATACTACAATTTTCCATCTTTACCTCTCCCGCATTCATTCTTTATTTCTACAAACATCTGTACTAATGCCAAGTGCATTAGCATTAATGTTTTCTGGGAAGAATTTTATGCATATACTCATATGAGGAAGAGAAATATTTGCAAACTTATCACAACAAAATAATTCTTAGACAATTCTGAGAAATGATTCTTAAGAAACAACAACTTTATGCAAAAAGCCAATCCAGGCTGCAAATATTTGCCACTGGCATCACTTCACATAGTTCACAATAGTTCATACMTTATATTTAGGAAAATTAACTATCAAATAATTGGGAACAAGATCAAAAAGATTAGCATCAGAATGTTTCCCAAAACTGGAAAGGAATTATAACTAATTTCAAAAGTCCTTTTCTGGTTCAAGTTGTTCGTGAACACAATMTTACAGAACCAGCTTTTATTAAGCATCAGTCTGAATCCTATTTCTGTGAGCCAACTTACTACTTATAAATAAATGTAATCATATCTCTGTACTCACTACTGACTACKGGCATCAAACAGTTCTTTGCACCTTCTTGAACACCTGACATAGCTGCTTAATGCTCACACTTTTAATGATTTATGACAGAAAAGGTGGCTGCACCAAGATGATCTTCAGAGTGATGGGAAAGTATGAAAGGGAAGAAAAAAAGCATCACCAAATAGAACATCTACCTCCAAGTACCCCTGCTTCCTAGCAGCTCTTCAAGAATCAGCCAAAGAACTGACTTTTGCTCACTARGCAGCTCATTTGCTTTGCAAAAACATAGATATGAAAGTCTTCTAATTAATTGACACTATTTGGGGCACTCTCTTCTCCTCTCCTCTAAACTCTTTCCACCATTTTGAAACTATGATTCTTTTCCCCCCATGTTGGAAGAGYTTCTCTTCAAATGACAGACTTTTGTTTAGAAATAACCAGAAATAACCAGCAGAGGCTTTAATTGCCTGCAGCAATTTCTGTACCAGGTGCTCAGCCTTYAGTCAGAGCTCACAATCCAGAAAGTGTGCCCTTAGTCACACARATTTGAGCATGACTTCTTGGTAGACTATAAGTAATAGATTGAAGACAAATCTACTGACAGACAATAGCCCAAAACAGGCAGGAGAGCTGGAACAGTTGCTGATTCACATGGTGGCTCCTAAACTTAATTTCATTGGAAAACTTCATCTCAATTAACCTACTCGCTCTTCTTGACCAAATTATGAGCCTGAGTCTTCTCCYAGGATGAACACCTTGCCACTGCATACCTACAAACTAATAGAAACTAAACTAGGTCTTCCTTCATCCACAGCTTTTACAGGTAGTAAATCAAATTATTGTACCTTTTTCCCCACTTTCCCAAGGTCTCCTTTCACCCCTTTCTCTCCTGGGGATCCTGATGGACCTATATTTCCCTGAGAAAAGAACAGATAATTATATTGCATACCTCAGTAAATTATTCCATTCTGTACAATGGATTAGAATATTAATGTCATAGAGTATTTTTGCTGTTATACCAAGTTAAATATGCTATATAGTTAATTTTTCTAATCGTATAATCTAAAATATACATTTTAAATTTCTTGGTTTTGTGTTACATAAATTTACATTTATCTAGCGAGTAACAACACCGTGACTAAATAATTTGTTTCTCTGTATGAAAGAACAATATGACAAGAATGCCATTTATTTGCAAAGTTYATCTTCTGGATCTTAAGCCTAACTTGCCTGTCCAACCTAATCAGTTCTCATATGCATTTACATTATACTCATTGGTTTATCTGATCACATATCTTTTGTCACTGCAGAATAGAATGAACTAGTAAAGTATTTGTACCATAAACAAAGTTGTTGACTGCAGGGATACTTGCTTCATAAACTGCTCGAGGCATTACTTTTAAGACAGGTCTTGCCACAGAAAAAGTTGAAATCATCCATAGGAACTAGTCCTGCTAAGCACTTCTTGCATTGTGCTGAGAATAATCACTTAAAACAAAATGTCCTTCTTCTTCTACCTTGTTATTTTGGAARTCCTACTTGAAAATGCCAGGGACCTGGTCTGCAGCTTTCAGAAGTGTAGTTAAAGTTAATTTAAGTTGTAAGTCATCACCTCTAATACATGCGTGGTGTAGCCCACACTGTCACACAGACTGAGTTTSTTGAGTCTGTACAGAGAAATAGAGGTAGCAATAGCCTTTATAACAGGTCTTACAGGTCTATGTCATTAGCTTAGAAAATGTAAGGATAAACTCTCTTCCTGTTGTGGCTGCCAAATGATTTTAAGAGAGAGAGCAAGAGCTCTAGCATAGCAATATGTGTTTAGAGGATAAAACTGTGCAGTTAGAGCAAGATCTGTCACTGAAACCTCTCCTTATTTTGATCATGGTCAATTTATACAAAACCAAACCAAAACAAACCAAAACTTCTATCCAGTTTATCAGCAAGCTGGGAAACAATTAGAAGCAGTAATAGTCAAAAAATAGGCTCGCCTTAAATCCTGGTACTCCAGTTCCTGGAAGTCCTGGTTCTCCTTTTTGTCCAGGTTCACCTGGTTGACCCTAATAAGAAAAAAAATCTTTTATTTGGTAAAGAAAACAAAGTCCAAAAGAAAAACCAGAACTTCTGCTCTGAATTTGAATACAATGTATATAGAGCACAAAAGTCATTTGACAAGAAYATTTCTGAAAGATATCTTGTTTGTAAATTTGTGCTCATTCAGAACCTAAAATCCACATTCACGAAGTTGAGGGGCTGGAAGGTAAGCAGAAGCCACAGGCTGCATCTGGAGAACACCTTGGTAACACTGGGTCTTTTCCCTCGAAGCTCAAAGCTGAACTGCTACCTCCAGGAATCAGTGAACATTTTCATCTCATCAAACTCTTGAAAARTCTAGTGAAGATATATTGCTTCTTGCTGCCTTCTACTGATTGTTGATTCTTGACATTTTTTTTTTTTTTTAAATCATGCCTGAACCTTTACCTTTGGACCTGGCAGACCAAAGCCTTTAGATCCTTTTAMCCCAGGGTTTCCTTGTGGACCCTGTATACCCTAAAAAAACAAAATAAAGAAGTTAATACAATATATGCTTCCACTCTTGAAATTCGTTTGGGATATCTCATTTATTCCTAAGGAAATTACTGCACAGGTTAGATGCAATTTCTAAAACTCAATTTCTTGATTCTAATATTCAGATCAACTTGGATAATTTATATCAGCAACCTTTGTCTAAAAATATTTGGATTCTTTCTAAAATGAAAATTGCTGTGAGACTTATAATGTCTCTGCATCAGAATTAGAGGTTTGATCAAAAGAAAAAAACAAAAAATGCACACACATATTCATTACATCTCCAAAGTAACGGCCCTGATCCTTTTTCTTTTGAAGTCAGTGGGAAAACTATTTTCCTTTAGGAGCGCACTAGGGTCCACACATCCATCTTTGTCATCCATTAGGGCTATGGAAATAGAAGGACAGGATTAGAGTTAGGACTGTTTCTTAGAAGTAGGAGATGCAGTCTGGAGTCTTATCTGATGAAATTCATCACATRTTGCTGCTATTGTCAATAAAAGATAACATTAATTCTGAGATGCAATAACTGGAATTAACTTCCATAAAACAAATCCTCCTCCTCTCTCTGATGACAGTGATACYTCACGGGGAGTACTGTGCCCAGTCTTACTTGGATTGCTTTATGAAGAACTATACAAAAACGCAGGGTAGATTTTACACTAGAACTAGGCAGTTTATGGGCTCCCTCTAATTCAAGCATGGGACAGGCAAATGCCTGCCTCAGCCCACACTGGCCAACTTTGTCATATCTGCAGCTGAATGTCTGTCTCTGACTTAAACTCACCTGCCTTCCTTGATGTCCTATTCCTGGAGGTCCTGCTGGGCCTTGTGGTCCCACTTGCCCTTGTTCACCCTACATAAAAAATTCTGTGAATGGTCCAGAATGCTAAACTGCAACAATCCATGTTAGGTGGCTAACATATTTAAACTAAACACAGCTGTCTTATCTTGGAATTTGCCTCTTCAATTTGATTTAAATGAGTTTTAATAACTAAATATCTACATAACATAGTTGAAATAATAAGAAAATAATAAACATTTCTATAAACTGTACCTCATWTTAAAATTATTTATAACTTTATAACTGCATCTGATACAACACAGCTATTCCATTATTAGTAAAACAATTTGTAGTTTATCTTTACCAATTGAGATATTAATGTAAAGATTTTCTTGTACTGGAAGATAGAGTTTTTTTGCACAACACTCAGAAAAAAACTTATGAGTGTAAGATGTAATCCAAAGAACTTTTTTTAAAAAAAATGCCGAGGCTCTCCAAAAAAATCATTTTAGTTACAGACTGTTGTGAGTTACACTCATCAAGACAACATAAAAGCACTATATGAATGTAGATGAATATATCTATATGCTGTGAAAATGAGTTTAAATTAATCTGACCCATCAAATATATATCTACATAAACATGTTTATGTCTGTGTGTATGCCTGTATGCAAATATTTATATACGCACACATACATTTTAACTAAAACCATCTATTTATCAAAGCTGTCYATCAGAATAATAGAACAACAAGGCACAGTATTTTTAAAGCTAAGTCTAAGGAAATATAATGGATAAGGAAGACATCAATATGAWGTATGTCTCTCAGAAAGAAGGCTAAGCAACTGTGCTACCAATCTCCACTCTCACTGCCTGAGCAACCAAATTAGCTTTTAATCTGTCTACTATGAACTACCTCTGGAAATAAGGAAAAAATTAAGACCCTAAAGTAGGACTCGGATAAAATTCAGGCACCTGAATAGCTGTCTTTTAGTCACTCCTGAAAACTTCAAACTTCAACATTTTTTGCTGCTGTCAAGGAGAAGAGCTGGAAAGGTGAAGACCACAAAGAYAGTGGGTTCTTACAACTGTCATGAAAATGGTCAGCCACATACAGAAGAGAAGCTAAGCACACTGAAGGGTGAGGAGGGCTAAGTATTCTATGTGTGCTTGTACATGGAAACCAAATTGGAGGTGGAGCACCTGGTCAGGAAATTGCCATTCTGGTGGGGAGATTGTAAGGATCAAAAGGGTCACAGATCCATGAAGATGTCAGGGATGTATGACACCAGTCCTTAAGGAGCAAAATATCATTTCTACTTATTCCAAACACTAAYGTTCTCAGACACTTACTGTCCTGATCCTGACTGATTCTTTCCTACATGAACTTGTGAATAACATTGCTCATTCCTGTGCAGATAAAAGATCTTCTGTGATCTAAGGCCTTGAGCAAGGTTGTCTGGYAGGTACTCCCTGCCCATGCCTTTCACAGACAAACCAAATCACAGCACCTAGCTTGCTCTGAAGGTCTTAGGGGCTATTTGGTTGGACAGTAAGATGAGTAAGTTCCTATACCTGAGAAGAATCRTTTAGTTGTTGGTATTTTGGATGGGATTGCTGTCCTCTCCTCCTGCTGAAGCTGTGTGCCATGCAGTGAGGAACAGGAATCATGGGACAGAGAACAGGAAAATGATGGCAAATAGGACTAATGCTATGGCATTAAACCATGAGAAGGAAGATCTAGATCRTTGTCTCTTCCCTATGGGACATTTTGGCACATTTCACCAGCCATTGTCTTGGGATGTACACAATAGAGGTTGCAATCTCCTCAAGCAACAAGGATCAAAATTGTTGTGGGTTACACTTTCAGGGACTGAAGGACAAAAAGCTAATAAATTTCAGAAGCTGGATTGCTCACTTCCAAGCCCCATATCCATTAAGTTAGATGAGACAAATAAGGGCTTTTTTTCATACAATATAGCCCTTGATGCTATCAGTTAAACTCAGTACCTCTGTTAGTACTAGAAGGCTCAGATACTTCGATGGAATAGGGCATTCTGCAAAGCTACATACATGAAATGGTGTAGGGCAGCTCCTCATGATTAAAGCGATACTTAACGTATTGTTGTGTGAATAATTTATTATTAATTTTACTATAAATAAATTAAAAAAATACTCTGTGCCTACCTTATCACCTTTGATTGCTTGCCCTGCCTCCCCAGCTGGACCATTAGCACCTGGAGAACCTTTTTCACCCTAGAAACATGTGACAGTTGTATAATTCTAGTTAGGATCCTGATTCCTGTGGTGTCAAATTAGTCACCGCAATGAGAAGGAAAAAAAGTGTTCRTTCACAAACAAATACCATAATCAATGGAAGAATTATTAGTAGTATTACTAGGAAAATTAGATTTTTATTTAGAATGTTTTTAGGTAAATTATAACTATTATAACTAGGAAAAGAAATTCAGTTGCAATTCATAACTTCCTACATCTGCATTTATTGTGCTGTTGAAACAATTTATTTCAGAAAAAAATAGRGAAAGTAGAAAATGAAATAGTAAGAAGTAGGAAGATACATTAKGAAAATGTGATAATTTGTTCATTATGAAGCAGCAGTACAGAACTTTGTGGAGCAAAGGTATGGCTAGTRTCTTTTCTATAAAAGGAAAAATTTTTTTTTGCTTAGTGGTTTAAACCTCTAGAGAACCATGAAGCCTCTAAATAAGAGTGTTATGTTTTGACATAAGCCCATTTGTGATTTAACCATAAATCTTCGCTTCTTTGTATTTATTTAAAAAAGAAGTTTTCAAATATTAACCCAGGGTTAGCTCTTAAAGATGGAGCGGTCCGTAGAGACTCATACAACTCATGCTTCTCAGAAATGGCAAGGCAGAATGAAAAAGTTTCTTGCATACTTTCTTCCAATACAGCATATAAATAGCTAAACAGTTTTTCAGAAAATAGATTTACTCAATGCTACAAAAATAAGATACCCTAGCAAACACAGAAGTAAGAATTCCATTAACTTCTTACTGTCCAAGATTGTACAACTTCTGATTATTAATTTGATAGAATTCTTCAACTGGGAGGAATTTTCAGAAAACACAGTAATTCTGAAGGCTAAAATCCATTAGTTGATATTTTGTACCAGTGAAATGATTTTAAATAACATAGTCACAACTGCAAATTTGTCCCATAAAGTTAAAAAAAAAAAAAATAATAATAATAAAAAAAGGCAATTATAGTAAAAGTACCTTCTGGCCTTGAATACCTTCTCCTGGTAGTCCTCTCTCACCGGGCAGACCATCAGGGCCAGGTAGTCCCTGTAAGATATAAAAACATCATTTATAACATCAAATTCACTTCTTACTGACATTTTGCCTAACATGCTAGCATAGCTGCTTGCATCTCTCATGACACTGATAACTGGAGTAGATAACACTTTAGCAACAGCTGGCTGAATCTAGGCAATTAAAAAACAAGAGCTGTAACCTCAACTGAAGGATCAAGATTAGAATAAGCTAATGCTGAAAAAGTGGGAATAACATACTTAATGCCTAAAGATTGCATCCTTAAAACCAAAATGAGACTCTGAATTAATTTAAATAAATACATTTATTGCTGTGAATTTTACTGCCTGTAATCTCTTAGGTATCTAAATCTCAATCTCTTAGGTATCTAAAATCTTTAAAATAATTGTGTTAATCCTATTTTTATAGCRTAACTCAGAACATGGGTGCTGTAAAATAACATGTAGCTTTTTGGAAAGAAAGGAACAGTGAAATTTTTWAAAATGGCTAAAGATGCCAAATTAGATAATGCAATTTGGCTTCAATAAATATTTGCAATGTCTTATGTYGTTTTAGAGAATTCAGCTATCCTTTGTAACAGATTAAGAGCACTGCTTCCAAGACAGCTTTCAGAGCAGCTGATGGGATATCACTGTTTCTGAAGCTACAAACAAACAAGGTGTTGAAAGTACTACTTTAATTCAATATATAAAGATACAATTAAGACTATAAAGAAAAGGTATGTTGGCAAATCTGTGTTTTTGTTTTTGATGCAATTAAAATTACAGAGAGATTTGGGAGAATAGTTAGGCCCCCCATTGGCTTAAAATTTGTTTTTAAACAWTTTTCAAGAGACGTCCTTAACTCAAATAACTACTGCTACACCTATTATTAAACAACTTCATTTCTCTCTGCAAACTGTATACTGTAATCTTTCTCACATGGATCAACTACAGATCAAGTAGATCCAAATACATTTCTACTGCTTCACACTAGATACTGAGTTGTTTGTGGAATCAGAAGTCACTACAACTGCTGTCAATAAACTGGGATCACTAAGACTTATTCTATTATTTCTACTTCATATATATATATATCTATATATATATATCTATATATATATCTCACTGACTTACTGGTAATCCCGGCTCACCAATTCCAGGGGGTCCTGGGAGCCCAATTTTTCCTTCTTGGCCTTGAGCCCCCTGGTGAAAAAAAAAAAAAAGAAAAAAAAAAAGAAAAAGAAATTCAAGTCCTAATTCAATATAATGCTTTTGAAAAATATAACATTTATATACAGATGAGTTAATCATGTTGACATACAACTCTGAAATCAAACATGCAGCATCTCTTGATGTAAAAGAAACAGAAATGATAATTTAAATACTTTTCAAAGTAGCTTTTAATTAYATCTTTGGATTGAGACAGCTGCTTAGAGCAGAGATTCTGGGAGGTGATAAGGAGGACGAATGTCAGGCTAAATTTGGTTGCAGTTCAAATCAAACATGTTCAGTTATGAAGCATCCTCCCCTTAGCCTCAGTCTAGGAGCTCAAACTGTTTTCAAATCTGCTTCAGTAGAACACGCAGTTGCAGGGCAACAGCAGGCACTACTACTTTTGTYTCCTACTTGCAAGGTGCTAAAACCTTCAGCACTACTCCAGTGTGCAAAGGATTATGTGCTTCCAGGATAAGAGTATAAAACAATTTTCTCTCTCCTCAGGACAGAACAGAAACTGTACTGAGGAGCGAAATTCCTTCCCCATAAACAAAATCTAAACAGACTAATTTGAGTGAGATCTGGTTCTGCTTAACTTGGATCTCTCAAAGCTGCAGGTTTCTAACAAAGATCTGTTAAACTGTTAAAGTTGTGGTTCCTGCATGACTTTGAAGACCC
Source organism: Eudromia elegans (assembly GCA_003342815.1). Classification (NCBI taxonomy): domain Eukaryota; kingdom Metazoa; phylum Chordata; class Aves; order Tinamiformes; family Tinamidae; genus Eudromia; species Eudromia elegans. The sequence continues at coordinate 538,732 of PTEX01000200.1, read as the reverse complement.
CTCAAAGARGATTTGGCTGGCCAGCATAAGTAGCCATGACTTCTCCAAGTCAGCAAGATTTAATTCCAGCTCGCAATCTGTCCCTCGGTGAAGAAATAGGAAGGCAAATTTGCCACTTGATTATTTATCACAGTGACTCAGATATATTGCTCTGCCTGTAAGTACATTTAGTCTTTAGTACTTGAAACTCATCTCACAAATTTTATTCTCATTTAGATGGCATTATTTCTGACTTCTAATGTTCCTTCATAATCTTGGAGTTGCTGTAAAGAAAGCTTTTTTTTTTTTTTCTGTACCTCAACAATACCAGCATTTTAAATKGAGATTAAAAAAAAAGCTGAGATGAGTTAGCATGTTCACAGATATATCMCTGAGGGTTACCTTGGGTCCTGGGTATCCAATACCAGGAGATCCTGGGGGACCATAGGGACCTATAGGTCCCTGCTCACCCTAAAGGCAAAAAAAATAGTATGAAAAACAATTGAGTGCAAACAAAACATTAATCAAATTCCACCTGGCCCTCACTTAGGGCTAAAGAAATAGGCACTTACACATCTAAGGTTTAAGAAAAAAAAAAAAAAAAGCAGAGTCAATAACCTTACCACAYAAGTCACTGGGGAAGATAATAATCTTACAAAGATATAAAGCTTTATAAGCACCAGGAAAGCTCAAAACATGTTTTTTCCTTGGGATCTTTTGTCCTTTTTTCCCCTGAAAATTTSGTGTATGCTTTCTCTTTTCAGAAAGGATTAAAGATTTGAGTTTTATTGCCAGGAGAACATGTCATAGACCCCTACTATGAACACAGGCTCTGATATGTTGGATGACACATTCTAAAGCCACTGACTCAGAAAATGTTGAAGGTCTGGTTTAACCTAAGTAATTTTCACATTAAAACTTTGTGTAGCCATTATAGTGATTTCCATTTAGGTACAATTTTAAGGGCTGATGAGTTCTGCAAATCAGAACAGATTCTTGCATCTTAGTTTCCATTAACTAAGCATATAAAATGTTATCACTACAACATCAGAGCTTAGAATAGAATGCTAATTGATGCTCAGCCTTAAATTAATTCCTTTAGGGAATAGTATGTTAAATGTACTACAAAAGGTAATGCCATTTCAAAATTCAAAATTTGGTAGCATGTCTTCCTAATTTTATATAATTAACAGAGCATAAAAAAGAAACTTCTTAAAAAGCAGACAAAATCAGAGAAAGCTGATAAAACTCCAAAGAGTACATAGACTTAAAAATACCACCTGACAGGAAATCACCAACTTCTACACTGTGTGAACGTAGTTTCAGTGCATGTAACAACAGTTTTTSACAAAATACAAGATGTAGCAATGAAGTTTACTGTATTCCTAGATAGACAATATTGTTTGGTTTTCATAATATTTTCATGAAGCTTTTGGACTAGAGTACCAAATCAGGTTGATGTATGTCCAGATGACCTGAAATGAATGTATTATTTTTTACTGATACAAAGCAGATTAGAAACTGACTTTGTGTCTATAGATGTTGTTTTCCTCTTGTGTTTATTATGATACTGATCAAACAAATAAGAAATTGGTCAAATTGCAGATCTTCTAGACTTTCAGTTTCCTTCTGGGAGTAACACGGCACTGAACAAGCTGTTCTTTCAAAATCTGCTTATCAAAACCATTTTTTTAAGTGTTTCCCATCAGCAGGAAATTTAGGGAAGGCCAAGAATAATACAACCAAAGTTAAGAATTTGTCTCCTCTTTAACTCTGTTGAAAAACTCAGCTTTAAATACTGTTGTCCCTTAGGCCAGTTGATACTTCAATTTCAGGATTTTCTGACTTGCTTTCATTTAGATCAGAAGTAAGGAAATATCTGATAGCATTTCTTTGGATATTATATACAATTTTTGTGACTTAGATGTATCCATTTCATTTCCAAAGGTTGTATTTTAGGCTATTGAATGTCTTTAATGTCAATACGTCACAAGAATCCAAGCACCAATGGAAGTTAAGCTTTGTCTCTGAATCTATACTAACTAATCACCCATTATTTCTTCAATAGCTGCTGATTTAACTAGCAGAGCCCACAAATACACCTCCTTGCAATTTCAAGGCCTGGAAATAGTCTGGTTAGGGTTGGACTTGGTCACCTCAAGGCAGAGTGAGAAGGCCATTGGCTCAGAGTACTGTGAAGAACGGCACAATTTCTGCGTGACAGACTAAAAAATTGACCCATTGCACTTTATTGCAATCGTACAGATTTCTGAGCCTAAGAAAAAGCTACTGGAGTCAGTTCATTCCAGTTCAAAAGGCTTTGGGAAAAGCACTAATGTGCACCTCAGGTGAGCTGATTCCTTTGTAAAAATGAGGAAGTCTGAAAGGTGACATAGCTGTAGCCTTGACTCTCTCTTCCTTTAWCCTTTACCACTCAGTCTCTCCCACTACTCCTTTTAACACTCTGCAAGATTTGCTTACCACATACGAGTGGGACTATCCACCCTCCCACCACACCCATGCGCAGGCAGGACGCTCTGGCTGTGACACTTGCAAGAGTTGCACCTCACTCTGGACTGCGGCCTGGGAGGCCGTGGGCTCTGCCAGGAAGCACATGCACAAGAGGGACCTTCTGCCCTACAACCACTGGAAATGTCACACACGGAGCGGGGATACCCAAATGCAGCGGAGCTGCTGCTGGACACGGGCTGCTGGTGCTAGCATCCTTATCCATGCACTGCCATAATGCTTCGCTCCTGCACCCTCTTCCCACCCTCTTTCACTCATTCGCTTTCGCGGGTATATGGTGGTTATAGTGCACTAAATATGAGCCATTCAAATTCCCATTCCTCAGCAATTTCATGGGAAAAGCAGCATGAGATGTCACAATTATTCATCCCATAGAATGAACRGAAAAGATCTTCAAACTTGAAGCATAAATCTTAAAAAAACTATCATTTTTTTTTTCTTTTTGTCAATAACACCCAGCAGCAGTAACTGCAAGTAAGAKACCCTGGCTCCTGCAAAAGTCACTGAGCACATTGGCTGTGTTTGTTGAAATTAAACCTATGAAATGATGTCGGAACTTATTCCATTCTAAAAACCAGAGTYTGAACAATACAGGCTCATGTCCCAGCTGAAACAATAAACCAAGCCTCTTTGTTGTGTTTGCAGAGTGTCTTCCAAACTGGRTGCTCTGTTCTCCAAATGGACATTCTGTTTTGTATCCATTTCCAGCAATTTCAAGGAGAACTTTCCAAAGACAAGAATTCTGTGAGATKCTTCTGATTCCAAATCATTTGTTCTTTCTCAAGTTCACCCACATRCTAATATATGTGTTTCTTAAATACAGGCAGGAGTCCAACTGAATTGTTCTCCAAAGGCTCTTTTTTAACTATGATAAAAACAATACTGAGTTTTTTTTCTCTAGTGACTAATGCACTTTAAGTAGCTTCAACCGCAGTTAACAGTATGTACTGATGTGGTATCAGCATTCCTCAAAAAAAAAAAAAAAAAAAAAAAAAGAGAAGATTGTAAAGCAGTAGGAAAATCCTGTTGCATTCAACATCTACATCCCTGTTGAAGCGAGGATGGTTGAAAGTTAATGGGGGGAAAAAAACACACTACCAGACAACATGCACAATTTGGAAACATTCACTTTTGACCTGTATTAAAAACTGTGTATTTCAAGCTTCATAGTCTGTAAGCATGGCTTTTACTTGTGACAATTAGTTTTTAATCAATTTTTAACAATGGTGCTACACATAATGTGAAATTTRTGAAAACCACAAAATCCTGGCAATAATACTCTTATCTCCACAAAGAGAGGGAAATTTTGATTTTTCAAAGTAGCTTCTTTATGATTTTCTTTGTATCACACTGCACGCAAAATCTCTTTTCTCTGTTCCTTCTAAAACTCAATTTTCCTTTAAGTCTATCATCAAATAAAATAATGGGAAGAAAAAAATTATTCCATCTGAGCTTAATATTTTTACGCATTAAAACTGTACCACTTTAAGCTGTAATATACAGTATTCCTTCCTCCAACCCCACTAAAACAGCTTCTGTTGTGCTGAGTAGCAGTTAGTGCCAATATAAATAACTACTGGTAAGAATGCTCATATGTAATGTAAATAGCAGAAAGGCTAGGTATTTCACAAGAGGAATACAACAATTACTAATGTCATAAATATATTTTTCTTTCTAAGGTAAACATTAGCAGCAACAGTTGATACAGATATTTTGGTACACAGTTTTGGTATTTTGTATTTTAAAGCAGTAATGCATAGGAATTATACTTCTTTAGAGGAAAACTGGATTTTTCAKTCTCTTGGGAAAGATGTAGCTTGCCAGATAAGAAAGGAAAGAATTCATAAGTCATGAGAGAAGTCACAACATCCCTTAGGAAATCAGTCTAGGACCTAGTTTCARAGAAATACATACAGAGGAATTTTTTCATAGAAGGATTATCCTGAAATAGTTTTATAGGAATAATTCTTTTTAATGCTCATATTCAAACTTAACTATTTCCTTAAAAGTTTGAATATACAGCTGTTTGTACAACTTCAGACTATAATTCAAAATCTTATTATGCATCTGAAATTCTTCAGAGATATCCTAGCTATGGCAATGGCTAAAAATGCGTTTTAAAAATGTGTTGATTTCAGCCTTTCCATGAATACACCATGATTTCCAGAAATGTGTTCTTCATTTTGAGTAGCTGGTCCAAGAGTTTGAAGAAATAAACCTAATGTCATTTCTGAAATTGTAGTTGTTATGTACTGCCTACTCATTMCTTCTTTTATGATTGGTTACCTCAGTTACAAAGATCATGTTCAGTTCCTGTTTTTATGCTCAGTTATATAACCTAGATCCGTACTTTTCTTTATGTACATTATTCACAAATACATATGAGTATTCAGTCTCTCATCAATAGATTTTAAAATCCATTTGAATATAAACATTCTTACTGAACCTTACATGTGTTGTTCAACAGAACAAGCTTTCAAAAAAATTAAATAGTAATAGACTATACACTTATGCAAGTTCCAAATTCCATTTTTATCCAGGAATACTAGGGGAAAGCGGATATGCATGTTTTACATCACYGAGCTTAATAAGGTACTTTAGCTTTGCAAAACAGTAAGCAGAAAAAATTAGGTCCAAAATACCAAAACTAAAGGGCATTGCATGTATGTTTATTCTTAGAACTCCTCTGCTTTCAAGAAAAATCATAGTATCCCTATTTCCTTTTTAGAGAAGAAACCAAAATGTATGAAGTTTTCTTTTTGGTGTGTGCTAAAATGTTTACTTATTTTTTCACAGAGCTTTTCCTTAATTACTATGGAATGGCAAAGTTGTCTCTAATAAGAAAATAACCACATAATATATGTRGTGATATAAATCTGACAAAAGAAAATTCAGTAGCCAGTTGAAGGCTATTTACTGTTTCTATTTAAGAGAGCTTGTGGTTTCCTGTAATAATTTTAGCATAGTCTGTGAGAAGCAATCCTAGTGAAAAGGATCGCTAATTTAATCACCATACAATCTCCTATCARGCTACCCAGCTAGTCCACGTCTAGCTAGCCAGGAACAAGATTTTACTGAAGCAGAAGCAAGCTGCATGACTGTTCTCCTTGCTGACTTTCTGCAACTAGTTCTTTTTCTCTAAATGAGATCTTGCTTGTCTTTTGGGAATCTGCCATTTGCATCTGCAAGCACAAATATATAGTGGGCCACTCATCCCTTCTTAACGAGTTGAGAAACACAAAATCTGAGGCCCTTCCTCAGGAGTTACAGTTTGACAAGAGTCAAATATCCCTCCTTTAGAACCAGGTCTATAAATTAATGAATTGGAAATTCATTAATTAATTAYGTGTGATAACTTCAAAAGAACTGCAAGAGCTTTCCCCATGGAGTTTYTGTAATTTTCCTTAAGTGTTTTATAGCTGAATGAGGTAGGTGGGATGCTTGATTTAAGTTTTTGTTTTGTGTTAAAATGGACAATAACTGATTTGGTGAGACATATGAGTTAAGGTAGCCTTGATGAGAGAGACCAAAGAGTGTGTAGGAGCCTGGAGGTCTGGAGTTCATATTGTGAGGAACTGAACATTGTCCTTCAAAGCTCAACATAGCCCACTAATAATAAACAAAGATGTTCAGTAGTGGTGTTCTGTGTTATGTCATGTTGATACTAATGCCATGAAACTSCTTTTAGCTCTGCTAAACCAGAGTGAAGTCACCAGTTCAGCTCAATAAATAATCAGTATTAGCATGGAAACACCATARTATATGGAACTGCATGAAGAATAGATGTACTTATTTTATTCAAGAAAGTTATAAATAACTGCTACTTTTCAGATACATTGTATGAAGCGTCATKAAAACTAATTTTAAAAGAGTAGTTGAATAGTCTTTCTGTAAAGACAAAAGATATCGGAAAGATTGCTAAGTGTTTGAACCAAAAAAGGCCTTGACCTTTACCAACTGAATGGGTGCTTATTAAACTTTAAACAACTACTGAGTATCTGTACTAATCATCAATTTTTTTTTTTTTACTCATATCAAATATTTTCAGCCCTGTAGAAATGCAATGTTTAGCTTTGGCACTAGGTATGGGCAAGGGATGTTTGTTTCCTCTGTACTTGTTAGCTCTAAATATAATTGCCTAAGTGCATTAGATATACTTGGCTGGAAATATTCTTATTATTAAAGATGCRGGAGTCTGCAAATATCCTAGCTGTCTTTTAGGTTGCAAGTAGTAGAGCTGGAAGTTGGGAAAGAAGAMCCACATTTTCTTCTTTCATATTGAAAATCTGATCCCGAGCATAACAAGAAGCAAAAAATACTGTACCCAGGTAAATGAAATATGTGCACAGAGACATGCACGTGTTTTACAAACATCAAAGTGTGTGAAGAGGACATAAAACATTCAATAAATATGTTTTAGTATATAATAAAAGTATCTGATAGAATCATCTTGAATCTGTCMGTGTGAAATGACAGATTAAAAAAAAATATACTGTCATTTGCTGCACTGGAATTAGAGAGAGCCATGACTTTTCTACTACATTCATGAATAGCTTCTTTCAGATGCATCATCTGTTTTTTTTTTCGCTCTTCTGAAATAAGCTATAATAGCTTTCCTAATCAGGCATTTTGTTGAAATGATGAATAAACAAGAAATATGAAAAAGCACTTGTCAGGAAAATCTTGATGGATGCCAGCATTCCAAGATTTCTAGCATAAATATTTCCTATATCTAAAATTATTTCTGTGAATCTTCAAATGAACCTGTTGCCTAAAAAAACAAAATATGAATGTTTACATATTGAATCTTGGGCACTGTTTTATGTGATTTTTAGCTTAGATAGGGCATTGTATTAATGAKGCTGTTAAAAAAAAAGCTGTGGTAAACTGACTATTGTCAGACCCTACATTTTCAAATTGATAAATGAAAGATCTTTCTGTACAAAACAATGATGCTAACAAGTATTCCAAAGGCAAGACAGCTGCATTCACATGCAACTATTTGCCAAAGGTTGGCAAGTCAGAAGACTGCTTGAATTAATTAGATAATCCAGTTGATTTTGCTTGACAAACTGTAGTCATTATCTAACTGATGTGTCAATCTTCACCAAACTTATACCCCTACAAATTTTACAAGTCATTCTTTTTTTTTTTTTTAAGTAGATAGGAAATTCAAAAAATTACTTCAAAAACCTCATTCTCAGGATTCTAGATTAAATTTTAATGTTCTATGTTTAAACTCTCCSTATATAACTTATAGATATATATAGCAGCTACACAGATATAACTACATCTTACCTTGCTTCCTTGAATGCCTTTTGGTCCTGGGTCACCTGGGGGTCCACTGACTCCCTACACAAAATTCAGAGCACAGAATTATTTTCTTTTGAAGACACACGTTAAGTTTCTTTTGAAGGAGGCCTGAACAGGATACATTAAAATGTAGCACAAAGTTAATCTCTTAAGGAACAGAATTTTCTGTAGCATATTCTGACAAAGGCTCCTGTATGGTTAGTGGTTAATAACCCATGATGGAAGAAATGGTATCTTCTTACTCCATGTCAATTGTAACAGTTTTAGCTGAAGCCTTCTGCTGCCTTTTTCTYCTACTCCTGATGCTGCCATACATCCATATTATCCCTTCGGCAAAGAATTCCCTGCACAAGTAAATTAATTAAGCCATCATGTCCTGACTATTCAGCTCCCTTTAAAATAAATTGCTTCTCTTAAATCTCATGGTCTTCTCATGGGTCGATATTAATTTTAATTTCCTGACAAATTTTTCATTATTCAGAACTCTCAGGACAATTTTTACTGTAACTAGTGTGTCTTTTCACACAAGGAAACTGATAACCTCTCTTCAGGAGAGACAGAGCAGGTAAGGTGCCATGTCTGGAGTGGTCACATAGGAGGCTGCCCCTTCATCAATCTTGCTGCTACAACAGCAAGAAAGAAGTAGGTCGGGTAATTATGAAGACAAATCAGTTCACAGSAAAAACAGACATAAAAATGTGCTCATAGTGTATTCTTCATCCCCGTTTCTACATCTGCAACATGATAAGCTATATGAAAATCAATAACAAATGACTATCCAAAGAGAAAGAAAAATGACCCATATTTCAGCTATAATCATTAATAGCTAGAGTAAGTTCTCAAGAAAATTACAGTTAAGACCCAAAACAACAAATGTAAAATTTTTGGAATATCTGTRATTTTGTATATTCCATAATGTGCAAGTCAGGAAAAAAAATAGCTAAACAATTCCAATGATTGCACAAAGCATACAAGTACATAATCATACATCTAAGTAACAGTTATATAGATCATAAGCCAATTATTGGGGAGAAGACAGTAAATAAAAATAAAATAGTCTTCCAAAATATTCTTATATTCCAATCTCAGCCTCACAAACTCAGGAGTGATTAATTATGCCATAAGTATATGGCAGTACACCAAGCGGTCTAATGTGTAAAAACAGTTATATGTTGTTTAATAAGCTTATTAAACAACAAGGACTCTTGAAGACTTCAAGAAATCTTGAATTTTTGTTTCAAGAGGAGCAATTTTTGTTCTATTTTGTTAATATCTTAAGGTATAACACAAAATAATTTTCTAAATCTCACAGTATTTGAAAATMATTTCCAAAAGAGGCTTTGAAAAATCACATTCTTCTTTAAACTATTCTTCCTGAGGAAAAGAACAGTGATCATTATGTGAGATGAACAAATGCCTCAACAGTTTTAAAAAAAAAAATGTGCTTCAAGCATGATGGTATAGAATGTGCTAATATAAATACAAAAATTAAGATAAATCACTCAAGTTCATTGCATGCTATGTGCTTTCTAGTCATTGAGAGAGCTGTAGTTCCCATGGTAATTATTTAGGTCTCATAGTTCAGAACTACAGTAAATCCTTGTAATCTTTGGATCAGTCCTCTGTTAGGGTGGAACATTCATCTGTGTCTGTTCTCCAACAGCTAGAATATTTTGTGTAATGAGCCTTTCAAACCTCAGCTGAATGTAAACCATTGTACTATATTACATGATGTAACATTAAGCTTGAAACTGAGACACTGTAGAAGTAACTTTAATGACGGTGTATATGGAAAGGAGCAATAGTGTGTATGAAAAGGAGACTATTTACTTAAATACAGTTTTGCCTTATTACATAGTGAGGGATTACTTTAGAGATGAATTTAGAGAAGAATTTAGATAGCTTGATTTGCAACATCAGCTGGTATTTCACAAAGTGTGCACAACTGAACACATACTGCATGGTGATTTAAACCGATGTAGAGATGTGCTGCTGATCTGCTTTGTCTCATTAATTCTTTTGAAGATTCGTCAAAAATCTCTTAGAATCTAAGTTTTCTATACCCTAGTAAGTAGGAATAACTAAGTGACTGCTCTTTGGACACATACCATATACTTACTACTTGCATACTAGACAAAAGCAGAATCACTAGGGCATAAAATAACAAATTATATATATATATATATGTATATATAAAATAACTTAATAATACAGTAAGTATGTAGCATTGTTTCATCTCCACTTCTAAGTTAAAATAAAGCTGAAAAACATAATTTAAATTACTGAATGGCACACATCTTAGTATCACAGAACAAATTCCCATTAATTTATTATGCTCCTCATAATATTTTCGTTCATCCAATTTGGATATACACTTGTCAGAGAAACGAATGGGTAGGTGCCGTCTGTTTTTATTCCACATGACCTATGGATCTACTAGGAAAAATGTTATAAATTYTCTGCTACATAAAGCAGCTCTTTCTGGGTGTCTAACACTATTTTTTTTAGGGAAAATATGAACACACAAAGACAGCAGTGAACCTTTTCAGCAACTACATAATAGAGAAGAACAAGGCATGGACTCTTATGTAGCTTATCAAAAATAAATAACTGATCTGMGATGGGTAATAGGTTTTGCTTCTAATAAGACTGGAATTTTCTCTGACTCATTTCCAAGGCGTTAAAATAATAATATCATATTTTAGTCTGTGCAATGAATTTTAGTCTSTCTAGCTGCCTTACATCTCTGGAGGAGTCTGTCCAACTTTGGAGACACAGGGGAAGCTGCCATGTAATATAAAAGGGATGTAGGAACTGACAGATTGATTCATCACAACTTTACTGTAAGGGTAAGTTGAGAKCTCTAAAGTTGGGACCCTCAATGGSCTACGGATCCATAGAATAGCCTTAAGCAAAAGACAAGAATTTTCYTTTAAAAGTTATTTTTAAAGACAAAGAGATAAAGACAGAAAGAGRCAAAGATTTGTGAGACTCTGCTGCCTTTACCAAACATGCTGCTCTGCACAGAGCTCACAAGTTGTATGCAAAACAAACTGAAAGAAAAGAACGTGCCTTTTCCTCTTGGATAGATTTCAGTTCCCTTACCTGAGGTCCCCGAGGYCCACTAGGCCCAAAAGCACCTTCCAAACCCTAAGGAAAAATAGATGAAATAATCAGATTAATACAAAATGTGAACACACACATGTAAAATATTAAACAACAACAACAAACAAAAATCACAGAAAATATGTAATGACCTATATCTCTATTCAAGCATTTTCTAGAATYGAGTCTAGTCTCTCCACAGTACTACTTTGCAAAAACTAATTATAAATTGCATTCTCAAAGCTAAGATGTCATATTTCATTATTCCAATAGTTGTTATTACATGATATAAAGAGCTCTTGCTAGTTACTGCTACTGTAGATTTTTCATAAGTATTTTTGCTGCATTATTACTTCTTGAGTCATCTGAATGCACAGTCCATGGGATTTAAATTCTAGTTGGGTCAATACTCAGTTATAAATTCTTGCCAAAGTATAAATAATTTTCAGCAAATACAGGAGTTTCCCTGGCTTTTTTTATTCTTTTATCTCAATGATATCTCCAAGTATATACACATCAGCTCTATTTATCTACATCTGCTCCATCTTTCAAAGTATTTCACATTTTGAACCTCTAATAGCTTTAAGGAATTTAACAATGACATCTACATAACTACAGTCTTCTATCTTCCCATCCAGATCCAGACTCAGAAATTGTAACAATTCTCTATGCTCAGTCAAATGGTTAACTGCTAAAGAAACTACATAACCTCACTGAGTTCTAAAYCACTTACAAAGTTACTCAAGTAACATGGCACAAATAATATTTTGATGTGATGATAGTCGAATTGGGCGAATGCAYGCACACTTACACCAGTTTTGGTTTCAGAGCTGAATACCACCTCTCTGAATTTCAAACTTGAATATCTTTAAAAACTGTAAACATCAAAACCTCTGCCAAAGTCAGTGTGATCAGTGAAACCACAAAGCAGAGATGTGATGTTCTTTCCTTAGCTAAGTTTGCTTTACTTAAAAAATAAATCAATTAAACCAAATAATCATTTTGTTTTATTTTCTTCTGTATTTGTATATGTGAAGCTGGAAATTCTGATTGTGGCTGTAATTCTCTTACTCACTAAGTTCTTCAAGTCCATAATCCCTCATAATTTCTGAACCTCAACAGATGTCATTTTTTTCCTTCTGTTCTCAACAGAAAGGAAGCAAGCACATTTCCAGCAGCCCTGGCATATGTTTTTTGCATCCAGATTTCTTGGCTGCTTTGAATATGYTCTTTGCCAATTTCTGAATAGCTTCTTTTTATCTTAATAGACATTTTACATAAGCTATGGTTATTTCTAACATATTGCCCGGATAAAGAAGTTATGACCTTTCTTATTCCCATGACAGATGCAACTCTTTTTCTTTATTAATAGTTCAGTCTCTTCTGCAACTCAGTTGCTCTCGCTTTAAAGCCCAACATTTCACAAAGTATACCTGGTCTTCAGATTTTTAGTATATTACACTTTTTTTTTCCTTTGTGATAAATATTGTTGATTTAAAGWTTTCCTAATTCTTCCCAGAAATTCACCCCTAAATGACAGTGCTCTAGGAACTACAAACTTTTCAGTTTTGCCTTTGATGAAGATAATGCTTTGAAAGGCTTTGAAGGAACAATGAACGGCAATCTAGCTGATAGTACAACGAAAACTCTGACCATAAATCAACAGTCTGTAGTAATCGTACAAGTCTGCRTACGTGAACTCAAGATACATAAGTATCCCATTCAGAAGTATGTTGGCCTTCYCATCCAGCTGTAGATTCACCTTAGACTAACTTTTCATATCTAAAGTATGGATATCTCATCTGAACTAGTCAGATGTGACTCTCTTTATAATGAAAGGAATAAAAAATAAAAGTATCTTTATAATGAGATGCCTTTATATATGTGCGTGTGTGTATGCATATGTGCAAGTGTCTGTATATATCTCTCCAGAACATGATAACGGTATTGGTGTTGATTTGTGTGAGTGCTATGTTTTCCTTCTGTGTAGTGGGCTACAYATCCATGTATGTACTATGTATATGTGAGCATGTTTGCTCCATACTTGCTCAGAAGAACAAGTGTGAACACACAACAGCATGGATAGGTTGGTAGACCTCTTCTTAAAGTCCTTTGGTTTGTACAAGAACATGGTTCCAAAGTCATAATTTYAAACAAGTTTATTTACATTTCTGGCAAATTTTTGGTGTAYMCCCTTGTACATCCTGTTTACTGTGTAAGCAGGACGTTGCCTTTGTTTTAGGCATATGACAACACTTCTTTCTGCAACTACATTTCTTCTGCAAATGCAAAACAAGAATTTAGTTAAGGATTGTTTCAGTTTCTATGAACAGTATTTTTACAAAGAATGTATCCCTATGTTCAGAGAATTACAAGAAGTTCCAATTTTATAATAATAATGAATAAAGTTGTCTTCATAAAATGTGACATGATTTTTAATATCTTCATTGACATATGCAACAATTTAAATAAAAGTTTTACTTACTCTTTCTCCTTTTAYTCCTGGAGGTCCACACTCTCCTCTTTCACCCTTTATAAGAAATTAAATAGTTAACAGCTGAAGATGACATTTTGTTTGCATATGAAGCATTAAAGACTCTGCAAACACCTCAGTAGTGCAAGAGTTTTAGAAGTTTCTGAGGGTCAGAAGGTAGCACTGTTAGATATGGTCTGCAGTATCTCAGTTCTGCTCAAGATAAACACTTTTTCTCCCTGAGAATGCCTACAAAATCTACATAGTAAGAGGACAATATATTTAATATCTGATAAGTCTTTTTGTATCTTTCCAACTTGTTGCACTTGTTGCCTCCAGAGATCCTGTGACAGCTGAGATTTTCCTAGATAACACTGTAAGACTGTATACTTGGAACGAAGAAAGTGAATTAATAATGCATTCTACTGATAAATTAACAGATACGTATGAATCTATTTTTCCTCTTTCCAAAAAATGTTTCCATAAAACTGACTGATGCAGTTTTATTGTGAATACAGAGATTCAGAGAGGCATTGCTTTTATTAATTATTCCTATGGAAAGATAAGATCCAAATCAAGCAAAAAAYGAGGATAGTATTCATTATGATGTTTTGAATGCTAATTTAGGCTCCAGAATCTTGCAAGTCTTTGAAGGGGTACTATATGGTATTATATGGTAGCTTAAAACAAATATCCTTCTTTCATTTTTTTTTAAATATAGTTATTGCCCCATCTATTTGTGTTTGTAGTAATCACAGTCTTTCTGCTTACCCTTTTATTCAACCTTAAGATTTTTTTCCTTCAGGTAGCTTTGTTTTTGGTCTTCTATATTTTCTTTTTTATATTCAAAAATATATTTTCTGATCTTTTACTTTTTCCTTTAATTTCACATAGCCAGTCGGCAAACAAATCCCACAAATGATGAATTTATTGTGATGAATAATCCTGTGGGTTTCATTGAAGTGCATCTCATGAGAAGAAAGACCTTCTCTTCATTCTTTCATGTACACTGACCCCAAGTGACAAACTGCTTTCACACTATTTCTATTCTTTTAAAATCTTACCTTTTCTCCCTTATAACCAGGAGCTCCCTGTTTGAACACAGCAATAACAACAACAACAAAAAAAAGAAAGAAATCAAAAAGGGAATGTAAAGGCATAATGCACTCTTAAWTTAAGTCAGAAGAAAAAAATGTTAAAGAATTACATTTAATAAGTTTAAGTCTTCATGAAAATAAAGTATCTCTCTGGATTCATTTAACTTATAATTCTCTGTAAACTGAGAAATGTGTATCTATGACAGTTAGCTGTAAATATCCAAGGGTGACAACCACTTAGCAAATACACTCTACAATTYAAACTGGATTTTGAAACAGAATTCATCTCATGCTTGGACTAGTGTGAGTCTTTTTATTTTGAAACAAGAAGAATGGAAGCTGTGAAATATTAGATGACAAAAGCCACTGGAGAACTATCTAGATTGTTGTTCATGACGGCATCTTCASTTCTGTCTTTAGGATACGTATATTGCAAGTCTATACAAAAGCATACAACTTCAAAACTTTTGCCAACATCATTCCAACACTCAAACATGTGGTTTTAATGTGCTTCTCTTAGTRTAGGTGCTTCAGTAAGCCAGAACTTAGCATAAGTATGATAAGTAAATAAAAAAGATGAGTCTGAAAGTATGAGTGAAAAATGAAAAACTCATATTCAGTTCAGAATTCAGTGGAACTGAAATGCTATATCCTCCGAAATCTGAAAACCTAACATGAATTAGCACTGTGGTAGTCCCATACCTCTTCACCTTTTTCTCCAAGATCTCCTTTTTGAGCATCACCCTGTTAGAAGCAAAACAATACAAATGAAATATATATTGCACTTTTATTAATAATATTTTTTATTATTTTATTATTTATTATTATTATTACACTAAAACCTAGAATGTTCTTTAAAGATCAGAAATGGCTTTTCCTGTTTACAAAAGTTCTCCCAACAATCCAGAACACAGAGAATTGAACATTGGCACAGAAAACTAAGATTTCAGACACTTCAGATATCAGCCCTGCAAGCCGCACTCTGTGAGAGATTTCTACAGTATGAGAAAGTTCCAGGGTATTTAACAAACCTTTCATCAGATTCAGGGACCTCCGCTGACAGAGAAAAGCTTGAATGATAGKTAGGTTAACTTGGTAGTACTTTAATTTCATTTTTTTCTCTCTGAGTTCTAAAGCAGCTAACTGCAAATTTATCATAGCAAAGTCCAGGCTTCTAAACCATATTTTATTACACCTTTTCTTTTCTGTCTTCCCCTCTATGGTTTCAAAAAGTTAGGCAGAAATAAATTTATTTATTTATTTATTTATTTATTTATTTACTGCTTTACCTTGTTTCCTTTCAGTCCTGGCTCACCTTTCTCTCCTCTGTCACCAATACTCCCCTAAAGCAAAGGAGGAAAATGTTCTTATTATTTTGAAGATAATTTTCTCCAATTTCTTTAAGACTGCAGCTTCAGAGCAGGTCAAACTCATACTGCAATAAGCTTAGGTAGGAATCTGCACTAACACAGGTAAGTCAGATGTGCCACTACCTCCACTTGAYGAATGGTTCTTCTGGTATCATTATATATCTGCAATTTCTTTCTTATCAATGTTCAATAGTGAACATGTATTTACCTTCAACTTCAGCAAAATAGAGCATAATAAAATCTAATCAGCAAAGCATCACCACAGAAGACAACACACTACCTCCTTTCTGTTTTTCAGAGATACCCTTTAACATCCACTCTCATCTGCTTGAAAGAAGCTATGACTCTCCGAAGTCCCATTGCATAGAAAYAGTTATGTGCTCAAGTGCTCAAGAGAAAAGACAGTGCTGGAGATAAGAGTTTTAGCTCTTTCTTCACATTTGCTGTCTCCCTCAGTCTTTTGAGCCTTTACCTTTTACACAAACRAGAGCTGCTGGTGGAAGTAACTCGTTACCTAAGTGATCTATCCTACGATACAACCTTTCTGTTTGCAGTACAGGCATGGCCATGTTTTTTTTCTTTTTTTTTAACAGGAAAAATAGGAATAATCAATTAAAATGCTGTGCAATATTGATCTCAATGACTAATCTTCAAATTTTGGAAGCTTTTCAAGTGAACACATACTTACAGAATCACCTTTGTCTCCTTTTACTCCTTTTTCACACTCACAGATCTTCCGCATACACTAAAATGTTAACAGAAACATTGAGGTGAGCATTTTCAAGTGTATTTCCTTTTTTTGTAAAAAAAGCATAAAGTCTGTTTTTGCCTAGACGTATACTGGAGAGTGTAGCAGCAAAATAACAAGGGAAAAAAAGATCTTATAACATGTATTTCTTACGTAATCAACATTATATTTCTGTATAGTCCAACCTAAAAAAGTTTGAATACCAAACTTTACTTATTACAAAAAAATTCAGGTATAGCATACAAATACTTAAGGCAACATACACATAGTAATACATAAAATAATACATAATTTTTGGACAATATTGACATTGTCTTGTAATGAGACAGCTAATAAACTTGTATTTTTTTGTGCTAGCCCTATTCCACTTTAGTTAGAAGAGCTCTTTATGATTTACTTTAGCCATTACCCACTAATGAACTGAAAWTATAGACTTATCATGAGAAGAGATGGAAAAAGTGGATGAAAGGTAAAAATCCCAACCATTTTAGGGATCTCTACTCAGGGCAGGAAAATTGATCAATCCTACAATATATTCTCCTACAATGTTCTCCTACAATGTTATATGAGAACCAGATACCAGGAGAAAAAGAAATGACCTTGTACTCAAAACAGTTATCAAAACATGTAAAACTCAAAAAACCTACCTGCTTCTGAAGTAAGATTTCCTGAAAAGAAAAAAAAATATATTATTTCCTATATATTTATTTTATTAGTGTATTCATTTAACCCTTTGCTTTCTTGGACTASATAATCTCCAGAGGTCTCTCRACCTCCATCATCCTGTGATTCTATAATCTCTCTAGGTTGTAACATTTCCAACGTGAATAGTAAAGAAAGTAAACACTGTTCTTAGAGTGGTAGTGACTATCCTATGGAATTAGTCCTATGAAAAAGGATTTTCAGTATTGCTCAGTATTGTCTTAACCTCAGACAGTTTTTGAGCCCACAGTTACTGACTTTCTTTACATTCAGCTCTGGAGCCCAGCGCTTGCAGCTGTTAACACTCCATCCTTCAAAACTTCCTGACCTCCCACACCTGAGGTCAGCTCCAGCCTCCAGCTCATCTGCAGACCTCTGCACTGCATTGAGGACTACCCAGAATTAAATTAAATTTACCATGGATAGAAGGGATATAACAGTCCCCTCAGCACTACTTACCAGTTCMAAAGCTGTATCAGCTATCAGATTCTCATCATCCAGGCATAAGACATATTTAGAAGCTGAATCACCAGWTATCAAACGCAATTTTTCTTCTTGGACATTTTTCTTAGAAAGGCCAATGGCAAAAAAGTGTATTCCAAGACTTCTGGCGGTCGTGGCTATGCCCTGAATATTAGGACTGTTTGGATGATCCACACCATCAGTCATCAAAAAAGCCACTTTTACACTTTTCTTACGACTTTCCGTTTTGAAGAGTTGAGTGGCATTGGAAATTGCATAATAGGAGTAGGTGCCGTGGCCAATGAAGCCCAGAGAACTGATTTTCTCTTTAAACTTCTGCACATTCTTCCAAGCTGTGAATGGATGATCAATGGCAACCGTGCTGCTGAACTGCATACCTGCTAGTYTGACATTGTATTGCTGAGATTTTACTGGCTTCATATGGAAAATTTTGTCAGTTAAATTTTGAACAAACTSTTTCTGTAAATCAAACAATTGATTTTTGGCACTTTCTGAACTGTCCAAGATAAAGACTATATCAATGAGACAAATATCACCTGTAATGGAAAAAGAAAGTTAATTCTAGGAGTGATTGGCATACTTGCACTAAAGAATTTAAGTTATTCTCTGTGACATACCTAATATTCAAACCATTCCCTCAACTCTTCCTCTCTCCTCCCAATAAAAAATTCTGAGGAGAAATTTCACTCTAAATTACATCACTGCAAATGCCAAGAAATTCTAGTGGACTCATACTTTAATTTAATTTAGTTGGTTTAATTCAGATCAGTATTAAGGACAGTCTATAGTCAAAAYCATTCAAATTAGATCTTGATGGGATTGTTTTAGCATTTTAATTAATTTTGTATACAAATTACTAGTTTTCCACAAGCAAATTCAAACTAAAGATAGGCTTCTTATCACTTAAAATAATTTTATATGTGCCAATGAAAATGATAGTCCAAACTAGATTTTTTCAAGGCCCTGCGATCAAAATGCACTGAAAAAAAAAAATGTGTAAGTTGCCCTTTACTAGGTTATTATCCTGAAAAATAAGGAGACAAACTACAAGGGCAATCAGAAATTCTGAGAAAATGGTTTTACCTTCGTATTTTTGCAGATAAGAATAAGCATTCTTTCCCTTATTTCTGCTTTGCCCAAACACTGTCTGGTTCATGGTCACAGACAGAAGTAAAAAGCAAAAGAAAGAATGTTTGTTCCACATAGTGACTCTGATCCCAAATTAGACTTTCCCTTCCTGTTAAGAAAAAAAGAAAAAAACTTTATTAATAGATTCTAATGAACAAATACATACACTTAGTATTTAAAGCACACATTCATGGGAAGCACAGCTGGAATTCTGGAGACCATATGTATAAAAAAGTTATAGAATTCCTTGATTGGCGAGTTAGGCATAGCAGCCAGTGCAATCTCAATTTTAGCTCAAATACT
This sequence comes from Eudromia elegans, assembly GCA_003342815.1. Classification (NCBI taxonomy): domain Eukaryota; kingdom Metazoa; phylum Chordata; class Aves; order Tinamiformes; family Tinamidae; genus Eudromia; species Eudromia elegans. The sequence continues at coordinate 519,502 of PTEX01000200.1, read as the reverse complement.
TGTATATTAGAATCTATTTTACTAGAAAATGTAGAATRTAGAACATAGAATAAATGCAGCATTCCCTTTGTTAAAAAATAATCAGTGCTATCTTTAGCTTTCATTTGGACAACTAACAATGAAGGTTAAAATAAATTGTTATTAAAGCATGTCRGTATTAATATATATTGCTATTAAACTAATTATAAAAAAATAGTAAAAGTGTTACAGAAAACAGAGTATCCTTTTTTTTTTCTATAAACCCCTCGTTGTTAGGAATAGAATAGACCTGGGTATTTTTGGATACAGATATTTTACTTAGGTCTGAACCATCAGTATGAACAACTTCTTATAAAAAGTAGCTGAGTAATGAAATTCCAAGCATGAATGTATTATCAATGTTACATGGCTGTAACAGAAAGCATGTGCTATTTTCTGCAAAGGTAATATTGGATTATAATGACTATAAATATGAACAAAATGAACATTAAGTTCTTTTCTAGTGATTCAACTTCTTTCTAGTAAAAACTGAACTCTGCTAAAACTGATTTTCAAAAAAACATGCCAGTAATTTACAATAATTAGTTTAAATTATGATTAAAGGGTAACATGCATGAGCTAGTGCTTTAAATATCCTTACACATTATTTCCAACTCTATTCAAGTTGCATATGCAGAATCCACCAGTGAGGTCCTCTCTAAATACAAACGAAACAACCATATAAGCCTCTTACCTCCAAGGCATTCAAGCGGCAAACTGTAAAGTGAATAAGCTGTCAGTATAAAAAATACATCCAGTAGGTCACACTGGAAACTATGTTTTAAGTAAATAAGGCAATCTGTAAATAAATAGTCTATCCACTTGCGAATGGCTCTACCTTGTATCTAGATCCCTAATGGTCCATTATTCCTGTTCAGTTGGCCAAAGTTTAAATGAAAATAGGCAGGCACTTAGCCAGAGCTGAGTGGGAGACCAAGTCATTTTATTAAAGGGACAGTGTATGTCTAGGAGCATGAGTGTTTCCTCATTTTATGTAACTGAACTTTTACATTAAAACAYTCACTTCTAAACAATTTGCATCTTTATCTGTAACTTTGTCAGCCACAAGTGTTCAGCTTCTCTACGTTAAGGCTGCAGCAGCTGCCCAGATCTGAGATGCAAGGTTAGCATGTCACAGTTTTACAGCCTGAGAACTGAGTGGACTCACTTGGATCATGGGCATCTCTCAATGGTGGAAATAATGCACTGGGAATTATAATAATAATAAAAGTAATAATTTTAAATAAAATGAAATGCAATTWTTTTTTCTTCCTTAGATGTTTTTCTCAGAAATTCTTTCTGCTATTTAGACCAAATAAATCCAAAAGGTGTCATTCAGGTAATTCTGAATGTGCYGCACATAATTATACTTGATGCATATACTGGAAGGTTGCAGTGAACACTGTATTGTTGATATTAAATCAAAAAACATGCTGCGACAAACTGTAAGTCCAGGGCACATCCCAAGGAATTGCTGTCAGCTTTATGTGAGTTTTGTTCAGGTAGTAGCAGAAACTCAAGTGTTAGTCGCTGGACAGGTATCACCTACAAGGTAACGTCCCTCAGCATCTTGGTGGCAAGACAGAAGGGGAGCKCCCTTGTGTGGTGCTGCAAAAGCGACATGGGCTTCATCATAGGGACACAACAGGTACATGMTGCATGATTAAACATTGACATTTCTTGCTGTAATCTAGAGATCATTGTGAGGTACATGAAGAAAGAAATAGAAAGAATAAGAAAATAAAGCAAGTCAAAACATTAACATTGTCTCACATGTTAAGTTAAAAATGCAAAATTAAAAATATTAGGGCAATTTTGTGATTATTAATCAGCGGAACTAAGCCTGCAGAAATCTCTCTACTGGACCTATATAAAACCAAGTTTGCTAAAATGAATGGGAGAGATTTTCCCTAGGACAGACAAAACGACATGTGGAAAACTTTTTTTTTTTTTTTTAAACTCTAGAATCTTGAAAGCCTCTTTTCTACCATAGGTAAAGTTCTTGCAGTCAGCTTTGAGCATGACGGCTATATTCCCTTAGATTTAAAAGGCAGAGAGTAAATTCATGCACCTTGAATATAATAACAGGAAATAGATAGTGAACTCTGCCCGTGGTGATTCCCCTCAGCCCCCCTGCAGAGGACTCCTAGCACATTGCAATAAAATTGTGGGAGAACTGAAGTCACGGCCATATGTATGGGAGCATAAGGGATGCAGGAGCCAAAGGGAAATGTTCATTTCACTGCTTATCAAACAAGTCACTGTACCACACAGCTCAGCTGAGACAGATAACTTCACTCATTTGAACACAGATGTTACAGTTTTTTTAAAGAAACCAAAACCAGCCATGATCAGGGAAGGAAAAGAAGCATTCCATCCATGGGGGGAACACTTTAAAGTTCAGATTACCTACAAATTCTGCAATATAAAGAATTATAGAAGCAAAAAGTGCAAATTACCAGGACTTTACTAATCACATGCTCATTTTTGATTTCTGGAAGTAGTGCAGCCTAGTAATGACATAGTCAGATAACTTAAAGGCTGGGGTTTCTCCTGTTTCTTCAACAATCGTAATATTTGAGCCCCTCAGCCACAAAACAGATAACATTTTACAAAACAAACAAACCAACAAAAAACTTCAGGTAGATCATGTTTGATTAAAAAAAAAAATCTTCTGCCTCTTCTCAATTCCGTTGTAGAAAACTGTATAGAAACCACACTTGATTTCCTGTTTGTTGACTGTTTAAATAACAGCAACGAAATATGCAATGGAAGCTTTTAAATAACCAGAGTACATTTTGGGCCTATGTAATTAAACCTCAGGTTAAGCGAGTTTGGAGGAAAGAACAGGGGAAAACAACTGACCTTGACCTTAAAAAAGTCTCTGCCTTCTTCAAACCAGTAGAAACACCCTCCATTTAATGTAGGGCAAGGTCTCTTGTCGCTACACTCAACAAACTACCCTCTTTTTGCTCTTCCAAGGATAGAACCTTTTTTTCAAGTCAACCAGCTGGAAATCACACCTTGCCAGTAACTCCCAGCACTGAGCTACTTCAGAGTCCAGCCAAGTCCTCCTGGTTTCGAACATGCCAAAATCCTTACACTATTGAGCCAAACCAACAGTTACTTGTTACACAATGATTAACTGCTCCCAGTCTCTCAAATCACAAACGAATGTTCTTCATATCTTCTGTTTGTGAGAAAAAAATAGAAGTAGAGATGGATTTTATTTTTCCTTCTAGGTCTACATTTTACACCTCAATTCAACAATTAGCTGCAAGAAACTTTTATCTTTGAGAGGAGAAGTCATAAGATAGAAACAAAAAAGTGGATATTCAAAGAGAGGAAGAAATTTTTTAAGATATTACATTAAAACTTATCACTTATATTGTTAATATACTTATTCTTACCCTTACATGTGCTTCAAACAAGACTTGTTAAATATCCTATCCCTCCAGACATGGACCATCAGCTATCGAGGAATGCTTTTTCCAGCAGTAGTCAAGGTTTATCTGCACTATGAGCCAAAGCAGGACTGACTGAGTGGGCTTTCAGTTGCTTTCCAAGATTTCTCTCTCATTTTGGACTTGCAAACATGACATCTGGCAGGGATCAGAAAATGTTATCATTTAAGATTTTTAGACATAACAGTCCCTCACTGGCCCAGTACATATGTAACCTGAGCTCTCACAGACATCCAATATGCTGACAGTAATGGGAGCTGTATTGCTCTGGCCAGAAAACCATATGTTTTGTGTCATTGGTCTGTGGAAATGGCCTTAGCTCCTCTTCACTGTTTATAGTGATTTGGAAGTAAAATAAGGACCCTGGTAGTACTGTTATATGACTGTAGATATAGAGTGCAGTGCTTTATTTTTTCATGGGTTTTGCCAGTAAACATTTCTGTAATTTTAAATTCACTTAGAGGTCAAATCTGAGGAACGTCTCAGGATTTACAGCTCTGTCTTACCATTACTTATTGTTCTCACTGAGCTGTTTAGTTGAGCAGTGGCTGTTCTGAACCACATAAAATTTCAGGTCAGTTCCTCTAGCTTTGAGTGATGTTCTGGTAGCCTGCCTAAATGCATTCATGATCACACTAAACTCTGTTATATGACACATTTTTAATGCTAAAAACCGCTTACATTGCTATTGAACTTTGAGTATGCAAGAAAAGCCTTTTATATCTGTGTTCTTACTAAATGAACTATTCTATTGGAAAAAAACATACATTGATTTTCTTTCCTGATACTATACCTATCCTCCTTAAATAGTGCCTGCTATTCTAGTTACTGTAACTCAAAGATAATAAAGAAGAAATAAAAATGACCAGAGAGGGGTGACAAAGGCATGGGACAGCTTCTGCATGAAGAGCGATGATGTAGATTAGGATTCTGTAGTCTGCAAACACTGACTGAATATGAGTATGATGCAGATCAATAAAATCATGGAAGAAAGTGACCATTTCACAGTAAAAGAATAATGAACAACCACTAAGTCAAACAAAATAAAGTATTTTTTCATACAGTACAAAATTATATTGTGAAACTTGAAGCTATATTTAATGAACAAAAAKATAATAAAGTTAAAAAAAATGACAAAATCAAAGAACAAGTCAAACAGTAGCTATTCAAACAACCTGTTTGCTTGAACAGCAGCATGAACAAATTGAGTGCACAACATCCACAGCTAAAATCCATTTCCCATAGCAGCTTTTAAAAGGCAAAAAAAAATTCCTTAGCTACTTTACAGATACAAAACCAGACAATTCAGAAAAAAAAGCAAGAAAMTCAAAACTGGGCAGTCAGATCAAAAACACAGATATTCAAGTTTCCGTAAGTGATCTAAACAYTGCCCGTTCTATGTATGTGGGAATTAAACAGTTAAGTGCAAACACAGAATGTATGCTTTGGAAACACACTTAGCAATTGGCTGCCGTTCTTGGACACATATTAGAGATGTTATGATATTGGCTGGTGATGCTCCTTTAACAGAAAAAAATGAGAGGATGGAAAAGACCATTTCTTTTGCTCTAGTCTGACACCTAAACCTGACTCTCTATAACAGCTTCCAATAGGATCGTTGGTGTGAAATAGCTGAAAGCCTTGGCACTGGTGAACTCAGGTGACCTTCTCTGTGTCTTTGCACCAACGTGAGCAATCTTACCAACAATGATTGAGTTACGGTGAGTGTTATAACATGCATCTTTTTGTGTTTGCTCAGCTCTTAGATCAAACATCACCTCTCTATTCTGTCAACAGCTCTGGTTGAAAATACACTTAATGCTCTGCTATCTAAGGGAAACTGAAAGACGAAGTCCGACAAAACAGGAAAAGAAGTGAGTAGAGAGTCTGAAACAACCATGATTTCTGAGTATGGGATGGAAAACTAACAGCAAAGGAAACACAGGCACTAAAAGCTGAATTGGGAGGTTCAGTGAAACACTGTGCAGTTTCTCAAATTGCAATAATTTTTTTTTTCTTTTAAGAAAAATAGYCAGCCTACACTGAAGTAGTAATTGTACTGACAAACAGTTAATTTTTCCTTCGGGCTTAAGTCTCATACCCACACATACACASGGTGCCAACATGGTCTGAAACCAAGTATCCTTTCTGTTCAACCTCTGTGGAAAGCAAAGAAAACTGCTGAGTACTCTGTGCTTTATTGCAGAGGGATCAGAACTCATCTTCACCTGTTTTTATACATTTATCTAACTTATTACTATTACAATATATTTAAGTGTTTTATTTAAACAAGCACACACGCATACATAAAAAGCAAACAACCCTTCTCACAGCCCTTCCCTAAATAACTCTCCTTCTTCAGATCAAAAACATAAGTTTTCCTGAAAGACAGATAAAATGAGATTTATAATGTATACATAACTCATGTATAAGCAATGTAAACATGAGCACACTGTCTAAGCAAGATTCTTCAAACCAGTTGTGCTCCCACAATCTGCCTCTATCATTCCTGGMTGGGCTTTAGCTGCTGCTCTAGTGCCAGGTGGCTCTGACAGTAAGAGTCAGCTTTCTTAGCTACCAACTTGCATTATAACCCAAGCTAGAGAGCCTAATTAATCACAGAATTCATGTTGAATTGCAGAAACGCATTTTGCTGATGAGTAACTGTTCCTGCTGTCACAGTACCAGTCATTTTGTTTTCACTCCAAAGAGCCTGGGGCTCCATCTTGTGGGCCTAGATTTTATGTCATTAAATTTAAAGTCAATTTAATTGAGCAAATGCAAGCCAAGCTTTTTAGGTCATTTGTTCTTTTTTTTGTTGTTGCTGTTTTAGGCATAGTTCACTAAACTGCATAATATTTGCTCACACAGTTCCTAGTGTAAGTCAAAAGAAGGTTAACTAAATTTGGTCTCAGAGATATAGTTAAGAATAAGATAGGGAAAACAAAGTCTTAGAAAGACTGGATGTTGAGCACTCTACAGTGGTCTGTAGTGCTTGCCTTCTGGAAGAGGAAGAAAGGAAATTAAAAGAAACCTGTTTTGAGACAAGAGGAATTAATATCAATTTATAGCATCAATTTATAGTACTAATATTAGAGGTGATAATCAGKCAGTATATTAAATTAATGGAAGAATGATCTTGTGCAATGAAGCAAGATAAATTATCAGTAAAAATGTCAAAACTTTCCTAAAGCTTTGCAATTTGTACCTATAATATCTGCATTTACACTGCTGAAGCCATATAAATTGGTTTCATAAGAAGCCATTTACAGTTTGAAGTCATATTTTTTAAAAAAAAAAATAGTTTACACAGACTGAAAAGCGTGTTGGAGTAGCAATGAAAGAATAGAAGGCACAGTGCTACAAGAACTGATAGCTACTGAGGCAAAGAAGTTTATTTGGTGCAATACCTATGGCTGAAAACCATTCAAGGCCTCAGACCATTCAAAGGACTCATTTTGGACAAACCCTGATGGTAGGTTGGAAAAAGAAAGAGGAACTTAGAGTTGTTATGTTAGTGGAGAAAAAAATATATTTAAAAAGTTTTAAAATGTTCTTGCACTTCAGTATTTTTGCATTCAGGGAAGACTTAGTTCACTACTCAATTCCCTGTGCTTAAGATATGTAACTTTTTATTTTCCCCTGGAGAAGCAGAAAATAACAACAATAACAAAGCTCAAGAATAACATATGTTGTAATATAAAATAAAATATGCAGTCTACTTTTGAGGTTCCCTTTGAAGGATTCCTCCCTCTAGGTCTATGCAACAAAATAATTACCATGGTATTTGTGGTCTCCGTTTCCACAGCATGAGCACAAATAACTTCTTCTACAAAACATTTAACAGTGTCTTCCTGGAAATGAAATTCCACAAAACTGGTTATAGACTAATGTCTCCAAATGAAAATCTTTATTAGTACATGGACTCAAGCAATTACTGCTATGATATGACTTTCCTTAGTATTTTTACGATCATATCTTTTCTCCTTTTAACCAGGAAGTCCATATTAACAAAAATAAATAAAGAATAATTTTAAGTGGTAAGGAAGGTCTACTTGAACACTCTGATCAATCTTAATGAAACAAATTTATCTCAAAGAACATGAATTTATCTTTGCAGGTTTGGTGATATGCTTTTTGTGACAAAAGTAGCTGCTATGCAAGCCTTTCTTTTACCAGAAAATGTAACCATTGCTTTTCTTAGAGATGTAATCTACTTTTGTTCAATTATTAAATCAGATTATATGTGTGTTTAGAGCACTGTCAATCTCTTTGGCTATAGCTCTCCAAGAGTACAAACCGAGGGAAAGTCAGGAGCTGCTTGAAGCTCTGCCCATGGCTGGCCACAATGACACTGACGCMAAGCTAGACCCTGACTGAGGGCTGATGTCCCTGCTTGACGCCAGGTGACTTGCCTTGGCACTGGCACACTTGCCTGGCAATCACAGTGCTTGGCCTGACCCTGGTTACTGCCACCAGACCTGATTCCAACCCTGGCCACTCTTCCTGGCTTGACCTCGGAGCTGCCTCCTCACAAGGGACATGCCTGGTGGTGGGACTCTTGGCTGACCCCAGCTGCCTCACTCAGACCTGTCCTGCTGTTGTCAACAAGGGGCTGTGGGACAGGCGCTTGCCTTCCCAGATGGATTATCACCTTCAGCTCCCGACTCCCTGTTCCATGGGAAGCAGCCAGCTCTCCTTGCTTCCTGAAAAAAAAAAAGAAAAAAAGACTATGCTTATGATTCCTATGGTTTACTTGTGTCACAAGTAAACAGCCTACAAGGTGACTTCAAATTTTCCTATTGCCACTACTCTTCCGAGTCAAGGKAGTGTTTGAGCATGTAATAAGCTACATGGCACATGAAAAACAGCTGTTCTAAATACAGATGTCTTTCTCAAATAAAAAAAAAAAAAAATAGTTTAGTATAACAAGTGATATGAAACATCTGTGTAAAATCAAAAAAAACACATCTTACTCTTAAGAGGGAAATATGCACACCTCGAGCTTTTCCTCCACGTTCTCCTTTCTCGCTCTGCAAAACATCAARGAACACTATAAAAATATGCATTATTCTCTTACGAACTTGTATCTAGCATTAGATATGCTATGTGAGAAATGAGCACCCTTTTTCCTTCTTTAAAGTGACTATCATATTCTATCATTATCAAGAATATACATTTTTTTATATATATAAAAATACATTCTTATATTATATATACACATYTTATACTTTATTTTCATTGTATTGTGTCCTACCTTTGCAAGTAACATGTTCCTAAGATATCCTAGGTCTCATAAAGTTTTTCCTTCCTTTTAGCATAATGCCCATCAGATGTTGAGGGTACTCATTCTGGTAAAACACGTGAAATAAAAGTGAACTATTTCCACAAAACCAAAGGGCCACTGTGAAGAAATACATTGCCGCAGACGTGCCCGGGGAGCTTGCTGTTCTATGGGAGCTTGGGTTATGAGCTGCAAGTTCTCCTCAAGGGCACAGATGAGCAACTCTGCGAAGCTGGGCAGCGGGGACTCATCTAACAGCCTGGAGCAGCTCTTTAAACCCCCACAACTCTCTGAATAACCATAGGCATGATGAGGATTCAGGTGAGGTTTCCTAACTAGCCCCTATGATGCTCTTCTATCCTATGTGAATAATAAAGCACCAGTTGATCCAAGATACATCAGCTATGGAACACCTACAGCATTTACCTGGAAACCAGGAAAAGTAAGTTTAAGTCATAGAACTGCTCCCCCCATAAACATGCAAGCAAAGGAGGCTTCATCCACAGCCTGACAACCATCAGAATATTTCATTCCATCTGTGGCCAACTTGACAGTGCTGTTTCTTCCAAAGCCCTCCTAGGTGTGGAAGGCTGCAGGATAGCTGAGCTGTTCTGATGGTAGCTACCTGTTTATATCTGCTATGTTCCTGTTTGGAGCTTTAGCACTCTACTCTTCCCGTATTTCCAATCCTTGTACCCAAATTGTTTACCCAAATGTCTCGATTTATCTTTAAAACTCAGCACATTCTTCCAAGGTGTGAAGGGACGATCAGTTGTGACTATGCTGCTGAACTGCATACTTGATGGTTGACTTATTTATGAGATTTAACTTGTTTCATCAGCAAAATGTTGTCATGTATGTTATAAACATTTTTTTCTGTGCTTCAGGCAACTCACTCCTCYTTTCTGAGCTGTGCAAGATAAATACCACATCAACAAGACACACACCACTTGTAATAGAATGAAAAGTTGCAGAGATGCAGCAGGCAGTATTAAACACACTTGTGTCCTGGCATTTATGTAACTCGCTGGGACAATTCCAGGTTTGTATCCTCTCCCCTCGTCCCACTAAATCACCTCTTTCTGCAGGAAAACAAACCCCAATAACGACATTAACCSCTGCTCGAGACCACATCCTCACAACGCCACAACCGCCGCCAACGGCTCCTCCCCAGACCCACGCCCTGCCGGGTCCGCCCCGCCCCTGCACGCCCCGCCCACAAGGGCGAGGCCACGCCCCCTCCCCTGCCCCCGCGAGCATGCCCCGCCCACGGCACCTGGGGGCGGGGCTCCCGCAGGGCCAATGGGAGGAGAGGGCAGCGCTGCGGCCCGAAAGGGGCGGTGAGCGTGGGGGCCTCCAGCCGGAAACCGTCSTTGAGTGTCGTCCCCTTCGCCCTGCCGTACCGGAAGTGTTCCGGGCTTTTCTTCCCCCCAGCCGTCCCGCAGCAGTTGCGGCCTTGGTCCAGCGGGCGGGTGAGTGGCGGCGGTTGCGCTCGGGGTGGGYGCGGGGCGGGGCGGACTGGAGGGACGCGGAAGGGGCGCCGTGTTTCTGTGCTTTCCCCGTCTACCGAATCTCTTTATTTTCCACCGAGTTTAGGGGGGAAGCCGTGGGGTCCGGGCTGGGGGGCTTTGTTTGTAGGGAGACCCACCCAGTGAGTCCCTATAGTTAATGCTGYGGCAGCAGGTACCACCGGGGCGGGAAGCAGAGAGGGGAGCAAGAGAATGAGCCGAGTTATGTTTCTGTACAAGCAGTGGAAGAGAGGCGGACTCTTTTAGTCTGTAGGAAGGACTCCAAAGGACACGACCAGGCTGTGATTTCTGTCACTTGATRCACTGAAATGAGCCAAAACATTGTGTTTTAGTGGGTGCCAGTGTGTGGCYCTTTACCTGTGGTTTATCCAGGTATCCCACCACTCCCATTTCAGTTGATCCTTCTGGCTAGTGTAATAATGAAGTAGTGCCCACGTGGGTTTTGTAAAYGGTAAATTCTGTATTATTTTGTAGATGGCCCTGGTGATGCCGGTCTTGGGAGGTGTATTCCAGCAAGAACAAAACATGCCGTGGAGGAAGTGCTGTGAAGGAGAGAGTGCTTAAGGTTTGTTAAACTCTTATATTAAAAGTAATTCTGATCTGTGCTGTTCTTTATTCAGTTGTGATCTTGGGTTAGAAAGAAGTCTCTTTTTTTCCGTAATATTGCTACGAATTGTTTTCCCTATAGTTCCCATGTGAATGGACATCACCCGAGTCCTCCCACAAGTGTCTTAAGTTGCTCGTGAACACACCCTAACTATGAGTGGCTCCAAACCCGACATTCTTTGGGCCCCGCACCACGTTGACCGTTTCGTTGTGTGTGACTCGGAGTTAAGCCTGTACCACATCGAGTCTGCGGTGAGCTCGGAGCTGAAGGCGGGCTCGCTGCGCTTGTCCGAAGAGACGACAGCGACGCTGCTCTCCATCAACTCGGACACGCCGTATATGAAATGCGTGGCTTGGTACCCCAAGTACGATCCCGAGTGTCTTCTCGCTGTTGGCCAGGCCAACGGGCGCGTGGTGCTTACGAGCCTTGGCCAAGACCACAACTCGAAATCGAAAGATTTGATAGGCAAGGAGTTTGTTCCCAAGCACGCTCGGCAGTGCAATACCCTGGCATGGAATCCCCTGGACAGCAACTGGCTTGCTGCTGGGCTGGATAAGCACCGTGCTGACTTCTCRGTGCTCATCTGGGACATCAGCAGCAAATACGCCCTGGAGGCTGCGGTGGCCACGGAGAAAGTGAGGCTTTCAGCAGGAGACCCGGAGGGCGGCCTCGTGGTGACAAAGCCACTGTACGAGCTGGGGCAGAACGATGCTTGTCTCTCTCTCTGTTGGCTTCCGCGGGATCAGAAGCTTCTGTTGGCTGGAATGCACCGAAATCTTGCTATCTTTGACCTAAGGAACACAAGCCAAAAAATATTTGTGAACACTAAGGCTGTTCAGGGCGTGACTGTCGATCCCTATTTCCATGATCGAGTAGCTTCTTTTTATGAAGGCCAGGTTGCCATATGGGACTTAAGGAAGTTTGAGAAACCTGTGCTGACCTTGACAGAACAACCAAAACCTCTAACAAAAGTAGCCTGGTGTCCGACAAGAACTGGSCTGTTAGCTACTTTAACGAGGGATAGCAACATCATCAGGTTGTATGACATGCAACATACTCCTACACCCATTGGAGATGAAACGGAGCCTACAATAATTGAAAGGAGTGTCCAGCCTTGTGAAAACTACATTGCTTCCTTTGCCTGGCATCCCACGAGTCAGAATCGCATGGTGGTAGTGACTCCCAACAGGACCATGTCTGACTTCACTGTTTTTGAGAGGATTTCCCTTGCGTGGAGCCCGGTAACGTCTTTAATGTGGGCTTGTGGGCGGCACTTGTATGAGTGTACAGAAGAAGGAAAGGCCAGTTCCTTGGAAAAAGACATTGCTACCAAAATGCGTCTCAGAGCTCTGTCAAGGTATGGGCTTGATACTGAACAGGTTTGGAGAAACCACCTGCTAGCTGGAAATGAGGATCCYCAGCTGAAGTCACTTTGGTACACTCTGCATTATATCCTTTGTTTTACTGTGTAACTTTATGGTGTTACTTCTAAAGAAATAATGTACCATTACATAAACCTTTATATAAACTGATTATATGATATTATATATCCTGTAAATACTTTRTGTGTAAAAGTATTAAAAAATTTAGCTTAAAAAATGTTTAGCTTAAAAAATGTTTTCCAAATGCTTGGGAAAATTTAAGCTTCCTATACATGGAAATACTTATGAAGCAGTATACTGAAGACATGGATCAAAAACTTACAGGAAACAAAGGTCCCTTAGTTTATGCTGGCATTAAATCAATTGTGAAGTCATCGTTGGGTAAGAATGTTCTAACTTTAATATGTTATAACATATTTATGTAGTGATGGTGCTTGTGGGTTCATTTGCAAGAATTATGAGAAAAGACTGTATAAATATAGAAACAATTTTATTTGTGATTTTATATATACATAACTGAATTTTGTTCAGTGACAGTATTGCTGTCATTTACAGAATTTTTGTATTYTTTGAAAGTCAGTGATAAAACCAAAATGCTTTAGTATTTGAGGTAAATCTTCAACTGGGCAGTTTTCAGACATTTGTGTTTTGACTATGTCACTGAAAATGATGGTTTCTYCCATAACAATTTGTTTTATTTTTCTAGGTTCTACATAAGTGTGTAGTTATAGAAAACTGTCTTTACTGTAGTTAGTGCTAATGTAATAAATGCATTTATGCAACTGCTTAAATACWCTATTTCAAAGTCATAATTACCCCTTCTGCATCATGTTATGCCCCTTGTGCTCAGTGATTTATTTATTAGTTTTGCCTATTATATAATGTTTTTTCTCTTCAATTCATTGTATACTTTATTAAGCATTCTTTGAATTGAAGTGCTGGAGAAGCTCCTACCTGGCTGAGAATGAGACCCGCTGTAGCATGTGCTTGCCTGAGTACTACATATTTTCAAAGTCAACGTGATGATTGCTTGTATCATTTTTTTTAAAAAACAGGAACATCCAAAATCTTAGAGTTTATAGAAGAAGACTTAGAAGGAAATATGTGTKTTTAGATGTGTTATTTCTAGCAGATCAAAATAAACTCTTATGTATGCTCCTCCTTACCAGTGAGATAAGGAATTGTGAAAGTAGTTAAATATGATGCTCAGATTTGTCCTCTGTTATACGATTGCAGTCAAAGTGTTGCAATTTYAGAGTTTTATTTAAATCATGATTTAAGTTATTTCCCCTTTTTAGGAACAACAGAGAACCTCAGACACAGCAGAAGTGGATCTGATAGACAGGCAGATATTATTCAGTATCTCAGTGAGGAGAGATCCTTGGCTTTGCAGCTCTGTGGGTGGATCAAGAAGGGAACAGACTTAGATGTGGAACCGTTTTTGAATTCTTTGGAACAAGAAGGAGACTGGGAGCGCGCTGCTGCTGTAGCACTTTTCAACTTGGACATACGTCGAGCAATACAAATCCTAAATAAAGGTGCTTCCTCAGGAAAAGGTATGTACAGTGGTTAGTACGTTCTCTTTTGGAGTTATCCATCATTGCGGCTGACTTCTCTGTAAAGAAAAATATGTAAGGCAGTATGAAAAGGGCTCCTTCAGCCTTATAAGACATGGACTTGAGTTTAGGAGTGGTTGGACTGAAGCCTAAGAATTTGGCGAATGCTGATCTTTGACTACTTTCTTTATTGCATTTTTTAACTGAAGCTATTGTATGCCGTACTTTCCAGTTAAAATAGATGGTAGGTTGTAGAGTGTCCTGTTGTTACATACCCTGAAAAGCTACACTTGAGACTTGTGGAGATTTTTGGGGTTTTTTTCCCCCAATCTTTTAATGGCGAGCACTTGAGGTAGACGTTGTGTAGATCTGTTTCTGTTCATCCAGGTTCTACTTTCTCCTCTTGTGACTGGAATAACTGAAATGTAATATTCAGGATTTGCAAAAGACATTTGTTTTGAACTAATATTTGGGTGGAATTACAATGTATGAAGGAAAAGCTCATGTTTTTAGAGCTGGCAGCTGAAAGTGTTTTGGTTCTTTTTTTCTTACYAGTATTACTTCTGTGATTCTGATTTGCATCTCTGTTCTCTTGTAAAAGCTCCTCTTGGCACCACAACAAGAAATAATTATAGGTGGTCAGGTACATTTGTGAATGCAAGGGGAGCAGTTAAGGTTTTTTTCATTTTTAAGAAATATGTATTAATTAGAGGGACAGGAGCTGTGTGTGTGTGTCTGTTTTACGTAGGAAAGGCTCAGAGGTCTGAACACTTCTCAGCTCTGAACTTAAATGAAAAAGGAAAAAAAMCCTCTGAACCTTTCTGACAAAATGAATATATAGATGAAATAGAATTTAATCTTTTAAAGAAATATATTATTTTGAGGATGTTACAAGATTCAATTGCCATGCTCCAGGTAGCTCTATTAAGCAACGGCTATTCCTACAATCCTTTCTTCTGCTGTGGGTGTGAGTTGGGGTACCAACCGGGGTTGCATAGAGCAGTTGAAAACTGTTCCAGAGTACCAGAACCAGTGTGATGTTCTGAAAGCATAACCCAGGTGGGTTATAATGCTTGTGGGCTTGAGATTGGGGAGATAGGGTAGCTTGGCTGAACAAACACTTTTAAACAGAAACTTAAAAATGCAAGTGTGTGCAGATATATTGATTTAGTGATAATTGTACATCATTTGGCCTTACATTTTGGTCAAGCATTCCATTTTAAAAGGATACTTTCAGTTATTTTTAAGTGGATTTTTAAGTCCTAAATTTGCATATTATTTCATTAATTGTTTTTAATAATTCAGGTGATCTGAACCTTAATGTAGTAGCAATGGCTCTATCAGGCTACACAGATGAGAAGAATTCACTTTGGAGAGAAATGTGCAGCAGTCTAAGATTGCAGCTGAACAATCCCTACTTATGTGCCATGTTTGCTTTCCTGACAAGTGAGTCAGGTTCATATGATGGTGTTTTGGTAAGTAAATTTCTGTTATGTTAAAATYCTTTTAAATAATATGTTTGCACACCAGTACTTACCTTCTGGAAATGTTATGCATGAAATCCACAAAATAATCAGGTTAAAATATGTTATTTTCTCTTGGTGCTGGTCATTACTTTTTTTTTCCAGTTCTAAACACAAGAAAAAATATTAGTGAAAATATATAGGTGAATGTTGAATTAAGCCGAAGTATAAGTTAAACAATTCTTAGAGGAACTATAAAGGATTTTTTCCTTTTCTTTCATATATAGTCAATCAGTTAARATTCAACATGGAACTCCTAAACCATGAAAAGTTAATTTCTTTGCTCTGTTTAATTACTTGGCAGAGGGAGAGAAATCACTAATGGAGAAAAAAGAAGAGAAAAAAAAAATGTACGGCAAAGTTTACAGAACTACAGAACTCTATTAAGCTATCTTTTCATTTAATTTTATTCTTATTTATTTGTTAAAATACTTTTTTTGTTGAAATGATAGGTAAACAGGATAGTTTCACATCATATTTTGAAGAGAAACTTCAAAAATATTGCCACAGAAAAGCAAAATACAATTAAAAATATATTTATTATATAAAAGTATATGTATATTTTTTCTTGTATGTATGTGTATTATATAAATCAACTGATATTTAGCATTAACATTCCTCAGATATGATGCCTTCTTTGTAGATTGTCAAATTCGTAGTGTATAGCTGTACAGTAAGAACCGTGTTGTGAATTTTACCCTGCCCTGCCAAGTTGGAATGTCGCATGTGCTGATGGTTGCATTCCCATTTCTTCTCCCAAGTACGAAAATAACGTAGCTGTGCGGGACAGAGTGGCGTTTGCCTGCAAGTTCCTCAGCGACGCTCAGGTAAGGCTGCGGCTGCATGTTTGAGCCAACTGCCCAACACTGGCTTTACTCACAGACTAAAGAAGCTCTGTAGAGGAAGGGGTAGACAGTGGAAGCAGGGAATCTTTAGTCATTCTTGGAGATTATTTGTACTTATTTAATTGTTAACTATGCTAACTTTGACATACATTTGATAAGCAATCAACATTGTTCATTATATTAGATTGTGCAGGGGGTGCTATAAATTTTGCAGTAATTTACTTTGGATTCTGCCACATACCATGCAGAGCTCATATCTTGTGTACTTATGTCATGTGATGGTAAAGAGGCCACTAAAACTGAGTCGTAGTTTGTAACGGCTTGTTTCTTGGTCACACTTTCTTGTGTGGCTTACATTTAATTGCTGAACACAGTTTAGTCTTGATTTTGAAACGTGCTTGGTTGGTGGAACTTATTTTTTATTTCTAGGTTTTTACATTCTTTTTAACTAAGGTTTGAGCATTTTCTTTTAAATTCATTGAAGTATGTAAAGCGTAGATGATCTCCCTCTTTCTACTTCTTATCAGAGTCTTAAAGAATTTAGATCAAGATTTGCGTTCTTGTAGGATAGTGAATCTGTATTCATTTTTCTGTGTAACACTCAGTAAATAGAATATTTAGTTGGCAAAAGAGGTTATTCAAAACATTGACAATTTTGTCACATGCCAAAATAAATGAGTTGGAGTTGAACG
>PTEX01000200.1:472243-502540 GCA_003342815.1 Eudromia elegans | reverse complement strand
GAAAAGCTGACAAATGAAATGAAAGATGCTGGGAATTTGGAGGGAATACTGCTAACAGGACTGACAAAAGATGGAGTGGACCTGATGGAAAGTTATGTTGACAGAACTGGAGATGTCCAGACAGCAAGCTATTGCATGTTACAGGTTAGCGTTCTCAAAAAATCGTCTCAAAAATAAGCCTTTATGTAAGGAAACTAAATCAACTTTCTTTAGCTGTATAGAAAGTATTGTAGGAAATATATTGTGGCAGTGTCACGTCTGGTTGGTGGAACTATCTGAAGCTACAGATACACCTCTTCACTCTCTCTGGTTAGATCATCTTGAGATAGTAGGGGGAAAAAACAAAAAGGGGAAAATAATTCTTCTAGCTAGCTGTGCTGAGAATGTCCGCTCTCCTGTTTATCATTAGTGTGTTTCCTGGTAGGTTTGGAATGTACTTTAATGATGGTAAGATGCATATATATGTGCTCTGATATGTGATGTAATTTTGTAATCCTTAGTCTGAGAGAGAAGAGTTCTGGGGAAGATGTGGCAGAAGTATTTTCAACCTGGGAGACAGACTTAGAAAATTAAGTTTTAGCAAACTTAAGCTGTAGTTCAGCAGAAAAATCTTTTTTTCCCAGTGCATTATGCCTATTTGTGGTATGCCATGCAAAACTTTTTCAAAAAGTGATTTGTTTTGTGAGTATTTAGTGTGTCTGGCATTTTTTTCCCACCTGCTTCAGGGTTCTCCATCAGAGGTACTCAAGGATGAGAGGGTTCAGTATTGGATTGAGAACTACAGAAATCTCTTGGATGCTTGGAGATTTTGGCATAAACGTGCAGAATTTGATATACATAGGAGTAAGCTGGATCCCAGTTCAAAACCCTTAGCCCAGGTAAATATGATTCTTTTCTGAAGTGTGGTCAATCCAGAAAGGAAGAAGGACTGATACTTTTATAGGTTAGTTTAGTGGCACCTTGGCTTTCATAAGTTGGGCTCCTCTCAACCTTTTGCTTGTACAATAACTTGTCCTTCAGAAACTTCTAATTTTTAGCACTTTTTCTTCCTGGGGGAACTCTTCYTTTTCTGCCATGTTGAAAAGTGAAATCAGAGATTTATCCAGCTGAACAGAGGATGATGCTGAAATCAGGAGACTGATTCTCAATAGTTATTTCAAAACATTTAAGTCTGAACAGAAATAGAACAGTAGCTGTTCTATCAGTTCAGAACATTAGCTGAACCAGAAACTGMATCCCTGTCCAAATATTGTCTACTAAACATCTGGTAGTACTTTTGGATGCCATGGCTTGACCTTTCTGTTTCATTCTCTCATGTTTGTCACGTATGTGCCCTGCAAGCCTCAGTGAGCTTGAGTCTCTCAGGAAGGCTGTTTTTTAAATGATGCCTCCCTCACAGCTGTTGAAGGAGAGCTCCAGCTGTACCACTGCGTGCAGGAGGAGCTGAATTTAGCACTCTTGCTCTTAGCACAAATGGCACCTAAAGAGTTTCATACAGTATCCAGCCGCGGCTTGCAGCGTAAGGTGTGCAAGTAAAGATTTTAGGAAGGCCTTCATGTTGGGGAATCTGAGCAGGTCAGCTGAGTAGGTCAGCTTAAAGAGGGAGAGACTGAGAAAATTATTTTAACTGTGAGTAAATTTACTACTTTTGTTATCTCACAGGCAAATTTTTATAATCTGAAATAATACCTTTCCCAGTCTTAGCAGGTATACATACTTTTATATGCTTTTGTGGTAAATGGGTATGATAAAAGCCTGCCTCCCTGAGCTGCATGTCTGTAAGCTTAGATGCTGGGATCATCTTCACTAAGTAACGTCAGCTTTCCAGCACATTCTCTAGAATAGCTGGGACTATGCCCTCCTATGAGCTGCATGGGGAAACATAGAAGATCTGAGTGTTTATGTTTGTGCCTGGCGTCGATTCACTGGTTATGGAGGAGGAGAGCTTATAGCAGTGTGTTTGGTTTTTCAGTACCTGCATTTCTCTAGTAGGCCAATTCTGGCCGCTCTAGGACATGGGATACTAACCATTATGCTAGAAACCCAAATAGCAAGGAACTAATGGCAAGGAAGCAGAAATTGTTAAGTTAAATTGTTAGTTAAAGTCCTTCTCTGTCTGAGAGAGTCAGTAGTATAGAGCTTCAATGCTGAAAAAAAAATCTCATTTGAATTAGTTCGTGGCTAACAGGCTGGTGAATATGTTTTTATTAGCTTGACTGGAATAACCTTACTCAAAATGAAAAAGAAAACCAAAACATAATTGGTTTCTGTTCTTTYTAGGTGTTTGTGAGTTGCAATTTCTGTGGGAAGTCCATTTCTTACAGCTGCTCAGCTATTCCTCACCAGGGRCGAGGCTTTAGCCAGTACGGAGTCAGTGGTTCTCCAACCAAGTCCAAGGTTACCAGCTGTCCTGGCTGCCGAAAGCCCCTTCCTCGCTGTGCGCTCTGYTTGATAAACATGGGAACGCCCGTTTCCAGCTGCCCAGGTGGGACACAGAAGTTTTAAGTTGTTCAGCTGGGATGCTAATCCAGGTGCCAAAATAGCAGTTCCCTAYGAAAGATCATTCACTGCACCTTTTTCATTGTGTTTCTACTCATCTTGTAAATATTCATGATCTTAGTTTTGAAGGAGGGAGACCATAACTGAACACTTGTTTATCTCCCATCCAACTCTGAGATGAAACCTATGTCTTGGGTTTTTTTTGGTGTCAGGCAGTATGCACAATTAGTGGGTTACCATTCATTTTTAATGAGATTGTCAGTGAAGTTCCATGGGGCAGACAGACAAAAATATTGAAGTGTTCAGTATTGTGAATCTTAAAGCTTTTAAGAAAGGTGTTTTCCTAAGATGAATTGGGGTGACRATACAGAAATCTTGGACTATAACCTATTATTCTTAACTGAAAGGGGGAGAGGGAATAAATTTAATACAGTTTCAAAGCTTTCTGTCCCTAAGTATGAAAAAATAAACCTGTCTGCATGCTATCACAGCTAAGAAATACCATAAGTAGAAACTCTTRGTTTTAAATGTCTTGGTCTTGGATACAACATCTAAATCTTCATCTTATCCATATTTAAATATCTGTATTGTTACAGCTGTGATGAGCTGTGCAGCTGTGTCTGTTCATATATCTTATGTATCTTTTCATTCTTTCAGTAATCTGTGCCATGACCTTTATATTGTAATTATTCCAATTCATAACTTAGGTTTTTGGGGAGCTGTTTTGGTTTATTTTCAAAGCAGAACCCTTCAGGTGCAGTAAAATAGGTCATTAAATCACTGCAACCAAGATCACTGAATTATAATTCGCTCTTGAAAGAGATTCTGTAAGTAAATGCTTTTTAAACAGCAAGTTAAGCGTGAAAACTTAAGCTGAGCAATATAGTTCTGGTTTTGTTTTCACCCAGGTGTGCAGCTTTCCTAATTTCAAATTTATTGAAATAATGTTACTGAGAYTGAAATGCAAAGACATGTAGTGACTTACAAGCATGTATTTGTTGGGGTTGGGTGTTTGC
This sequence comes from Eudromia elegans, assembly GCA_003342815.1. Lineage (NCBI taxonomy): Eukaryota > Metazoa > Chordata > Aves > Tinamiformes > Tinamidae > Eudromia > Eudromia elegans. The sequence goes on along the minus strand of PTEX01000200.1, from coordinate 499,025 downwards.
CTCTATACAGGAGGGTCCAAGTCTGATGAAAAAGTGGATCTCAGYAAAGACAAGAAGTTAGCCCAGTTCAACAACTGGTTTACCTGGTGCCACAACTGCAGACACGGTGGTCATGCTGGACACATGCTCAGCTGGTTCAGGTACACCGATTTTTAGCAGTGTATGCACAACTKATGTTGCTCTTGTTTTTTGAGAACACTGTGTTTCTGCACAGGCTTAAATTTGCAGCTTCCAAAATTCTTGTTTTATTTTACTGTTTTTTCCTTTTTCCACTCCTAGGGACCATACTGAGTGCCCAGTTTCTGCCTGCTCGTGTAAGTGTATGCAGCTGGATACAACAGGGAATCTCATTCCAGCAGAGACTGTTCAAGCATAAATATTAAATTTGCAAATATGAGGTGCTCTGATGGATTTCYGTAACAGTACAAGCATATTAGAAGGTTGCTTGTGACTGTAGAAAAATAAATTGGTATCCGATTAATAAACTGATGTGTATATGATTGTGCTTGGTAGAAATAGATACTCCTGAAATGASTCTTGGGGTGTGTTGTGCAGGCTTTCTGCAGGAGGCTAAAGCAGTTGACCTCAAAAGCACTCCTGAAGCTTTGCTAAAATTCAAAGTACTTCTAACAAAGCTCTCAGGGTGGTGCCCTTCTATGTGTTTTCCAAAAAAAGCTGTATATGCTGTTTATTGGAAAGTGGGGCTTCAAAATAAACACTGGAAGAATGTTCTTTCAGAGATCACATAGTTGTGCTGTGGATTCCTCCTGTCATKGATTGATCACACTTGTATGCATTCACTTTCTTCTAAGGTCATCCAAAGTGCCACTAMTAATAGTATTCTAAAGACCTGTATTTTTAAAAAACACTCCATTTCTTTCTGCTCTCAAGTTTTGTTAATGATAAAGCAGCATCTTTGCAATTTGAGATCTTACAAAATAGACTTACATACCTACCTGATGTGGACTTCGGGGGAGTTTGGGGGAGTTGACCCTAACAAGACATCTACATCTTGGAGGAGAGTTACCTGAAAACCATGTGTCAGTTCCAGGGCAAAGGACAGGTAATTGCTAGGGGTTTTAGCTGAATTAATTTATTTTTGATATACTACTGTGAAGATCTGAAATCTCAAAGACTGGAGACTTGTAAATATTCAGTTTTAAGCTACGTGCTGTGTTTTGACTACAAACGAATAGCAAAGATACTTGAATACCAAGGACTTCCGGATAATTGTATTTATCTGTGCTTCTGAAATACGCTGGGAAATGAACTGGTATGTTTTTTCCTTCTTATTTACTTGTCTTTCCAGTATTTTTGCACACCTGCTTCAGGTCACTAGTGAGCACCAGTTTGCTCCCCCAAAAATTGGACTTTAGGTYATACACTAACAGCAGTTGTAGATACATTACCAGCTCAAAGTGAATTTTTTTTTATTAGCTAATAAAGTCAATGATAGCCGCTAGTGCTGTGCTAGGAGCTAATCAGTATTGTTGTCCTTGATTTTTTCAGGCAACAAAATTCACACAAATTAGAGAAAAAAAAATCTGTTTTAAGGTATGTGATAACAACATCAGTTTATTTGGTGTGTGTTTATTTACTGGTAGAACAGTAAATGAGTTACTTAAAACTTGTGTGCTAAGAAATACTAAATAGAACCCTAGCAATAAACTGGTACCATACTGCCAGGACTGTTGGGAAAAAAAAAGTTTTAAAAGGGAATATAGTGTTATATACCATTAGTTTTAAGCATGTAGTATGGTTGTAACAAAATAGATTGCAAAAAACATTTTCTGTARGTGTACATGGTGATGTCATTTGGGACTTCAGTCTTCTGATTTGATGTTGTATCTGCTACATTTACTCTAAAATTCTTGCCAAATGACAAAGAATCTTTTTAAATCAGAATCTAAGAGGTACTTGATATTTTAAGTCAGAATGTCATAGAAGATCAGAAAATGTTTTTTGCTTATTAGAATATTTATTTCTTTCCAGTCTTTTTGCAGCTGCTAAAAGCGCTTTCTCAATCTAAAATGTCCTTTGTTAATAATGGTTAAACTGGGGTTTCATTATCAATGTAAATATAGACAATGAAGCTTTCATTTAATGGATAAGAGGTTTTGTAAGTGCCAAGTCTAGGCTTTTATTCCTCTGCTGTAACAATGATTAGCACCTTTCCTGAGAAAGTCCATGTCTAGTTGAATGCAGCTAATTTACAATGTCTCATTTTCTTACATAAAGAAAACTAACTTACAACATTGTAGAGTTGACAGTACCTGTTTGTGTCAAATTTTATCATTTCATTAAATGAGAAGCATACGCTAACTCTCCGTGTGTCTTTGAAACATTTTGGATTATGAAGGTGTGTATAGTCTGTCCCTGTTTTAAGTACCAGCTCTGGCTCTTGTAGTTTGTATTCAAGCTCCCAGGCCAATAACTTCATTATTTGCAGAAAGTTAGTATAAAATGAGGTGCTTTTAATCATAATTTCTTTTCTTTGCTTTTGATTTGTTCATTTAATGATAACCATACCTACTGCCCTTTCATTCACTGAAGTGATGTTTACATTTTACCATTTCTTATTATTTGCTTTGGAGTAGAGTGAGTTGGGTGTTTTAATGAAGAAATGGAGCTAATCTAGATCTCTGAACCAAATTCGTATGTTGATACAAAAGAAGATATTTCACACRATGAAATAAAATTCTGACCAAAGGACAGTGGAGAAAGATGAAAATATTTTTTTCAGATGCACTGACTAGACTGAACAGCAGCTCTGCTCTGTGTTTAAAAGGGCCATTTYTAATGCAAGGATTTTTTCCTTTTTTTAATATGGATGTAGGTTAAAAAAATTGCACACTCTTTGTATGCATCATTCTGCAGAAGAATGTATACCTCCCCATCATACTAATTTTMTGAATTAAGAGTAATMCAAAAAGACTCCTATGAAACACCTAAGAAAATAAATATACAGTTCCTAATTGACTTAATTTTGTTTTATTGAACACTGTCAAGCCCTAAATTAGAGCAGTGACAGCAATACACCACAAAGCAGGGTAGYATCCACTATGACTACGGACCTTTTTGCTCTAGTTGGCAGAACAATACTTGCTCCATCCCACAACATCCCTTCTCTATGACAGTAACTTTGGCACTATCTGTCTTCCACTCACAGAAGGGAAAAAGGGGTARCCTGCTCACTTGATCATTCAGCTGSCTATGAATGGATGAACTAATCCACTACTGTGCTACATATTCTCGTAGCTTTACAGTACCATGAGTAAAGGAGTATTGAAAAAAGTAAAAGGCTCCTTGACTGAAGATACCAAACACTTACAAAGCATCTCTCCCTAACCATCAAACTAGTATTCTTAAGGCACTATAGCTAGATATTAAAACTCCAAAATTTTTTGTATGAAAGATTAACCTGAGTTACTAACGATATTTCTTTAAAATGCTTTGAAACTATTAACACGCAGAAAACTTTTAAGAAGCTACATTTTTACTTTAATTATACTACCTTAACAGATATAAGCGTTCTGTCATGTACTGCAAGTATCTTGTAGTAACAAAGATGGGAGTTYTGTGCAAGGGAGTCATGAAATGACTATTGACCCCTCAGAGCTTCTAMTTAAACTGTCACTAAAAACAGGACTTGTGATGGGAACTCAACAGTGTTGAAACCAAYCAGCCCAATCTGACATTTCCAACATCATTAACACCAGTGTAAGGCCAGATAGCCTGTATGCTGCAGTGTGTTGGAATTAAATAACTTACATGAGGTGAAAGAGAACAGGATCACCGTGTTGCAATGAAAATCACGTTTCTAAGATACAGTACGGACACTAATGGTTAATTACCTTTGGACTTTAATTGACAAGTATCCATCACCAAAAGGCAAAATATACTTTTACTCAATCTAGAGATAGAAGCTGTATTAAATAGTTTATAAAAATAGCTTTCCATTTAATCCTCAGTGACTTTGATAGGGGTTTCCCACTAAGCATCCTAGAATCACTAATTAAAAAAGCCTACAAAAACTTGCCACAAAGTGTTCTGCTTCTAGCCAAATAAACTAATTTTCAATGAAAACATTTTTCACTGGCCACACAGGCACACTTAACAGTATCTTTTTAGTATATTACTTGGAAGTCTCTGCAAGTCATCAGTACTGTAGCTTTCTTTCCTGACAGCAAGCTGCCTCAAGTTCCAAATAAACAGTGAGAAGCATCAGTTGTTCCTCGTAGCACCAAATGGGAAGTATTCAGGGAATTCATGAATAATTTTTAGTGCTTCATTGTAGAGTTCCAGATCTGAAAGACAGCAAAGAAAGSAGCGGTGATGCACAGGTTAAATTCCCATTAGCAAATGACAGCATCAAAGCACTGCTTATTTTAGTACAGTATAGCTAGCTCTCTCCTTAATCAGCTCTGCCCAAGCCCACCACGTTTTCATTTCGTGGCGGATTATTTCTAGGCCAGCCAACTGCGCAATCAACAAGCTCCAGTGCAAGGTGAGGGTGGATGAAGCACCATATGGGAGAAGASGAGAGACTGGACCGCAGCCGTGACCTTGATCTGCTCAGGCTTTGAGTTTGTCCCTATCATTTAGCATTGGGGCTTTATTTTTTGCACCGTTTTTCCCATGGTAGTGTCTGTTCCTATATTCTACTCTATATGTGGCAGCTTGAAGACAGGCAGTGCCCAGAAAAAACAATTATCAGGCTCTCCCTTCTTCCTTTATCGAGGAAGCAAGCTCAGGTGCAATACTGCTTGGTTATAAAGGTATACTCCTACTTACCAAAAGGACTTTTATCTTCTCTGAACTGGACATAGGACATACACATGATGGTTGCCTGATTTGTTACTCTTCCCACTACTTCAATAACTCCTGAGATCTCTTCATCTAGCTAGAGAACATACCAAAAATTACATTAGCATCACCGAGTAGGTGCTGTGTCCTCACAGCACAGAAAAACACACGCAGTTTTGTAATGAGCATTTCAATCCTAACAGAGAAACAAAAAAGTATGAGGAAGCATCAGAAGGAAGGTAACCCTGTAATGGGTAGAGAGAGACCAACTTTCATTCACTGAACAGCAGCAGTACTCTAGGACACAGCAGGAATCCAGGAGATCTCAGTGCATTTCTCTTTCTCCAGTGATCTGTCATCACGTGCTCAGGACACAACAACATTGGCATTAACAARTCTTTGGTTGAATAAGGAAGAAAAAAGGTAAAAACTATGTCTTAAGTTACTCATTTTGAGAATGTAATACTATTTCTGTAATATCCTTCTAAGCCTAGTGCTTATTTTTCATCTTCAAGTAAACTTCCTGGAACACAGAAACAGATCTCCCTTCTGCCTATGTAGTTTTGTCTTTTTCTGTGGAAAGCAGGGACTGTACACACAGAAACAGAGGAAACACTCAAAATAAGAAAGGTAAAAAGCACTTGGTAACTAGGGACATCATCTTTGCTACAAGACAAAGACGCAAACCCCAAGTTTCCCACTTATGAAACAGAAATCTTTGCCARATCCAAATGCATTTGGCTTCAGCGAGGTGACATTCCTTCCCTGAAAGCCATCGAGAAGTGTGCAGAACTAATTCACAGGAAACAGCACATTTACCAGTGCTTAAGAACCTGCTCACATAAACGGATGRAAACACTGTGGGTATGTTGAGACAGACCACAGCACTTCCTGWCATAGATACATTATCTGATAGTTGGGAAGGGAAAAAAAAAAAAAAGGGAAAGAAAAGCAAGCTGTAAGAGAGCGCGAGTTTCATTCCTTTGCTGGGGAGCCCGGGCCGCGCGCTCACCGGCTCGCCCAGCTCCACGGTCGCGTGTTTCCCCTCGCCGTCCGAGAGCACGAGCAGCTTCCCGCTGGGGTGGATCTGCAAGAGAGAGCGGCCTCGCGACGCGCCCGCCACCGGCACCGGCCCCAGCCCCAGCCCCGCGGGCGGGAACGCGGGCGCGGCGGTACCTTCTCCACACGGCCCACGAAGCACACGGGCTGCCCGAGACGCTGCGCCAGGTGCGCGACGGCCACGCGCGGCCGCGCCGCCTCGTGCACGTCCGCCATGGCGGCCGCCCCGCCCCRCCGGTGCGCGCGACACTTCCGCTCCGCCCGCCAATCGCCTGCCGCGGCGGGAAGGCTACCCCGCGCCGCGCCCTCCGGCGGAAGCGGGGCGGAAGCTGGGCGGAAGGCGGAAGCGGAAGGCGGAAGCGGAAGGCGGAAGAGGAGGTGGCTGCGCGGCAGCGGCGGCGGCGGGCGGCGCGCCGGTGAGGGGGGAGGGGGCGCTTGGAGGGCGGGGCAGGGGCGGGGCGGCCGTTGGGCGGGGGAGGGGGACGGGAGGCGGCCCCGCGTACCGGGTCCCGGGCACCGAGTTCAGGTTCGGGTGCCGCGCGGGCAGGCCTGGTCCCCGCGCCCCGGCCCTCGCGGGTCGCTACGGAGACGCCGGCCCAAAGAGCCGCCTTGGCCCCTCCCGGCGGCCGTTGCCGCTTCCCCGTTAYTCAGGCGTTTGTGGACATTCCTGTTTCCCCGCTTGGCGCCTCTGCCTGACACGCAGTTTGTCCCTTGGCTTCTCTCTTACATTATGTTCTGCTAATCCCGGAGCCCCTGTGTCGGCTCCCCCGTTTTGTGTCGCCTCTCAGAGCCGGCTGACGCTTCGCCTCCCCCATCTTCCCACACGAAGCTTCATCCTCCTTCCCAGAGCAGCTTCGTCCTCCTCCTCCCCACACAAAGCTTCACTTCCTTCCTGCGAGTTCTGCAGCAGTGGCTGCRGGGCCATTTCGCCGTGTGACAGGGGCTGAAGCAGCTTCTGAGCGTTTCGTGTCAACCCCAAATATGGGCTACCCCGGGGGTCCCGGGTGATTGATCTCAATTTTTTAAAAAGCAGCATGCAGCTGACATAAGGCAGAGCTAAAATCTAGTGTGGCTGCCTTCTTAAAATCTTGCCTTTTTCAGTGTTTTCAAACAAGTCTTCCATGTGTACAGGAGTTCCTCCAGCCCAACTTTCCTGTGGCAAGACTGGTGTTTCTGCAAACATTTGAGACCATCTAGCACTCAGCTCTGTCTTAAAAGAACGGTCCCAGTCTGGATGGTCCCAGAACAGACCCACTCTGGTCTGTTCTGACCCACAGGGGTGAGTTCAGCTGCCCCCTGGCAGACAGGGGTCTTTGCTGGGGTGGTTCTGCGATGGCTCCCTGAGCTTGACCAGCTTGGCAAGGAGTCAGGCTCCTTTGCTGGTGGGGTGTCACATCCTCCCTTGTCACGGTGCCACCCACCCTTCCAGGCGCTCRTTTGCCAGGGAATGGTGATGATGATGATGGGGACGGTTTGTGACATAGCACAAACATGACGAAGCCAGAAGCAGCTGCGGTGCCTGCCGGGCGTGACAGKTCTCAGCTATCAGGAAAACACGTCCTAGGATTTTCTGCACATGCATGCCTGTGGCATAGTCCCTGTTGAAGCTTTGCAGTCAGAAAGAGAACCCTTTGCTGGGCAGGGAGCAGTTCTGCAGTCTTAYAAGGGTGTTGTATCCAGTAAGTGCCTGGCTTTCCATTTTAGCATCTTCTACAGTCTTGAGAGTTTTCTTAATCATAGGTTTTTGACATTACTGACGTTACTCTGACTTTGTCACCTATGCGTTCTTTTTATTGCCTGACTTCGCTGTAATTGTTTTTTTATCTTTTTTTTTTTTCCCTGCGTCCATTGTGTGTTTTTATATAATGTCAATTTGGATGGCAGTTTTTGGTGTTTCTTCTTCCATAAAATGTCGTGAAATCTTATGTTTCATCTATGCAAAAAAAGTCTTATTAGTGTTTATTATTTGTATTTCCTTTTTTTTCATTTATTGATACTTATTTTCCTTTCTCATGCTTTCAAGAAGCGTAAGCTGAAGATAAATGAATAATAAGCTGCTTGATGGGAAGTTGTTTGGATTCTTTAYGGTTATTTTTTTTATCTAGTTCTGACCTCTTTTCATTGTCCCTATAATTACTGAGAATCYACCACAGGTCTGCTTTGCTGCATTCCTGGATCTCTTCTCTGTATTTTAAGCTGCATTATTGGCATTTTTCTAATACTATATTACTTTTCCTGTCACTTGTGAGCATCATGGAAAAACAGCTGAAAATTAGTGCTGAACATGCCAGGATCATCAGTGTCTACAAAAAGGGTTTCAGATGGAGCACACTGKTTTTTATCTCAGGTCACCCATGCTTCTTGTCAAATGAGACTGACAAAAAGCACAAGGAACAAATTAACCCCTTTGCACAGCTCTGTAACTCATCTCTGTCCYGTCGTGTGTAAGTTCTCAGAGCCTCACATAAAGGGCAAGATAGTCTGTGGAGTTCCACAGAATTGCTACAGTTTGCAGTTTATTGCTTGCTAATGATTGAAGCAGTGCCAAAAACATTATTCTTAACTATCAGCGCTTGAGATTGGAGGAAGAAAAAATTATGTTCACTTTTTGGTGAGGGTGAAACATAAGGAGAAAGGAATGGCTTGTTTTTATCAAGGGAGATTTTTATCTTTAGGAAGTGAATTCAATTTCAGGTCTCCTAAAGAAATAAAATTAATCCCATCTGGAGAGGGAAGAGGCTGGGTTGTATAGGAAACATTACTGCAGGACTATGGTACTGTCCCTGAAYGGTGGGTGTATTTTCGGTCATTTTGTGCAGCCAGCTTCAAAAAGAAAAAAGATTTTAAATTATTTTCTTCTTTTCTTTCTATTCTATTTACCATGCATCCAGGTCTATAAACTTCAAATTCAGTTTTTAATCTGAAGTTAAATTTTGCAGAAACCAGTTGTTCTCRGCTTTCATTTCCTGGTATTTCATCATTTGTAACAACAAGTAGTAAACTTCAGCCTTATTCTGCAAGTGTTTAAGCTGTAGGACTGTTTACATTGAACTAACTGTCTCTTTGTTGACTGGGGCTTTTTTTCTCGTTCCGACTTGTAATTCAAGAAATTTAGGAGTTACATTTCACATTGCCTGAGCAGTTTATGTTTATTTTTKAAGTAATATAGTTGATAACATTCTGAAGAGAGCAAACACTGTATATAGCTCATCTAGAACTGTACATGAATATGTACTTTATACTGCTCAACTTTTTATTTTTTCTCTCCTTCCTAACTTAGTGGATAGTGGTTAAACTTAACAATTGTGCTCAGCAAAGATATTGAAATATTGCAAGTAATAGTTGGCATGTTCCTTACTTTGTGTGAGTTATCTGGATCTGTGTGATTTAGGATTTAGTTTTGTGTCTAAGTGGTGAACACCAGAGAAAGAGAGAGCCTCAGAAAGCATATTAGTCTTTAAATATTCAGATCCCTTACCACCTCCCCAACATCTGCAATCACAAAATACAAGGTAGGCTATTTACTTCCTTCTAGGCTAGTGTTTTGATTCAGTAAGAACTTAAGGACTCAGATTATGAAGTATCTTTCAGACAAAGTAGGGGGAAATGTTGTTTTGTTTTTGAGAAATACTGCGTGTAGTGCCATTCAACTACAGAAACCTATTTCAGAAACTGAACTGCAAAGTAAAGTTGARGCCGTGCATGATCAGGATATTGGGAAGGGCCTGCGCCCTGTCAGCAAAAAGGAAAACATCTAGTGTGTTAAAGTTTTTGTAATGTTAAGTTGCCTCAGAATTGAACCTTCTGTTTTGGTATTGTTTGTTGTTTTACACTGGTGACAAAGGTCTGGCTTCCTGTACAACTTCTTTGTCAGTTTATTACATGTAGACTGAATAAGATGCAAGGTATGGGCAAGAAAGGGACGAAGAGGAGCACTATTTGCTGGTTAGCACTGAAAACTATAGAGTAATATATATCTCAAAGAGGAAAGAATGTGATTGCATGGGCAACCACAGCTTGGGCACCTGAAGTAGCTGGCTGGAATGTGAAAGCCTTTACTATGGCGACCCAGAGGATTTCATACATCTGCTTGATTTTGCTTCTTGCTGTTGTATGCCTAGGAAGAAGATAAAATTGCCTTTTAAACTGTTCCACAACCACCTCTCCTTTCTACATCATGGGAGCCAAAATCTGACTCTTGACTTGRGTTTTACCACTTGAAGTGGGGGCCTGTAAGCTCTAATTGGCAGCAGAAGACCTGCTCCCCAAGGGCGCCCAGGAAACATGCAGCYGGCACCATGTGCCAAGCCCAGACACAGGGCTCACTCTGGGGGGAAGGCAAGGACTAGGTGAGGTAATTAGGAGTTTCTACCAGGTAATCTCCATGAAACTGGGCTCAGTATTTCAAGTGTTAAGATAAGAAAGCCAGCAAACAGGAATAGGGTAAGGATAAGTAACTTTATTGGTTTGGGGTTTTGTATTTTTTGTACATCCGCACAAGCAACTGGTAGCAGGCCAGCCTCTAAAAATTCTCAGGTGTCGTTCGCTGTTTGAGCTTCATTTGATTTTGCTGTGTATTAATTATGCTTGTTCCTGAAGGGCAATGCTCGTCTTTCATACAGGACTTTCCGTGATCAGGTTTATGGAAGTTTTTGATCCCGCTTGTACCAGCAGAGTGTGGGACAGCTTCTATATGATGAATAATCAGTGAGGTTTGTGAAGTAAGTGAGGAATTTTGGAAACTTACCAGGGATTTTTCTTTTCTTTTTATTGCAAACACTAAGTGGTAGGGCTGTACTCTGCTTCGCTCTTTCTAAATATTCTTCTTCAAAGGTAGTCTGAAATGGTAATCAAAACTTTGCGCTGTGCACCTGTTTTCTTTAGATTTCACTCATTTCCTTTTTTAAACATGCTGCTTTGACTTTCCCTATTCCTTTTAAATGCCGGTATCTGCAAAGCAGATAAGGATTCTCCTTCTCTGTTTCACACTTGAAATGACATTTTTTCAACTTTCCATATTTTATATTGATATTTTAGTAGAGAAGAGCTGTATATACCTTCCTTTAAACCTTTATCTCTGCATTTGACACTAAGGCAGCATCCTCCATCCAAAGCATTCACTGCCCTCCCAAGAAGCTATGTAGCTGGTTGTCCAGCTGTCCAAGATGAGCACACGAGGTGCTTGTGTTCACCTGTGAGGTGGAGAGATGCCAATCTTCAGGCAGCTCCTGATGCCAAGAACCTCTTTTTTGATTATCTCAGGTCTCTGTCCTGGGGCTGAAGTGCTGAAGGAGCCCGTGGMGATGGACATGTTGCTGCATTCAGTAGAAACTAGTGTAATTTAGGTAGCTACCAGAAAGAAGTTTTTTTCCCCTGTGCTCTAATAAGCACACATTTACAGGGTCAGCTTATTGAGGACCTGTTGTTTGTGCTTCATAGGAATGGTTATTATGAAGTTTTTCATAAGTTTTTGGAGAGATTAAACTCTATATGTCTTAAGTTAGTCTGTATCTTCAAGTTTAGGATAGTTAGAGAATTTGCTTTGAAGCATGTGTTGCTTGTCTGCAGATTATGGTGTCATCATAGCTGTTGCACTCCAGTAAAATGTGGCAAAGCTACCTATCTTTGACTGATACTCRTAGGCTTTCTGTTTATATGAATTTTCCTTTTTGAAGTTGTTCAAACTGCTTCAATATTATCTTACCATCTTGAGAGAGAACAGAGGGCATAATATTTTGCAGTTAACCTTTTTATCTGGTTAAATTACACCTTATTGTTGTGTTTCATATGATGTGAACTGAGAGTTCTTAGCCACTTTGGGAGATTATTTTTAATAATTTGCTGTAATGCAGAATTTGGTTAATTATTGTGCAGTTTCTTTTGAGGAAATCAGTAGCAACACGTAATCAAATACACCCAAGAGCTAAACTGTCTCTATAAACTAGAAAAATTAGGGACTATGCTAATGTTGTATAGGACTTTTGTGTGTGTGTATTTTTGCTTTTAAACCAGTGTGTGATGGTTAAGACTGTAAACCTCTGGAGTAATCTGCTCCGTTCAAGTATAACTTCACTATTAAGATATACTTCCTAAAGGATTGTGCTTTGGCCTTCAGAGTTGAAACGCTAACCACACAAGTTTGAAAGAAGGAAACTTTGTGTAATGACAATTTCAAGTATCGGGAGCTATATGAGAATATAGAAGTGGGTTGTTAAACATTGAGGCAAGTTTCCTTTCACGTTTCTCTAGAAAGACTGAAGTTTTTTTATGGTTCTGCCTCCAATTAGAACTTCAAAGAAACCCCTTTTATATTTTACTCCTTTTTTGTCTGTGTATATCGAAAGATAATYGTTGCATAAGTAAGGTACAAATTTCAAATTCAGTGCTAAGCACTTAACTGTAGCATGACCATATTTAGCTTTTGAATGGTACCAACTTCTTATACTTGTGTTGTTTTGTAATTATCTAACATGATTTTTTTCTTCATTTTAGATAGCAACTTTAAAAAAGAGGCTATGTTCAGCTTCTTCCGAAAAAGCCAAGATTCAAAGAAGGTTGCAGTGCCAGAGAGAGAAGCAGATGGATTTGTTATTGTGGGTAAGTGATGCAGCTGTATAAAATGGTTCTTGTCATCTTTGTAAAGATTTCTTTGAGGTGTTTAGACAAAATGAAAAGCAGTAACAGAAGCTATGATAATTATTCAGAATTCTCACTTTTATTCCCCAGTGAGGGCATACTACTAAGCTCATTTGGACTAAATACCTTTTTTTTTTGTGCTCCTAATATTCCATTTTCTGAGTAGGCAAACAGTCTTATTAAATATGGTTCAARGTGTTTCTTGTTTTCTTCTCATATTGTGAGCAAAGAAAGGTTATCTCCTTACAGAATAAGCAAGTTCAGTGTCAAGGATCCTAGCTTTATGATTAGAGTTGAGGGAAAAGAATATTTCAATGCATCTGTTGGAGGACTGTATTTTTTCAGGTTCCCTTATTTTGTTATGCCCCTCCAAAGTAATTTTAGATTAAAAGTCACAAAACCTCTCTGTATAATCATAAAGTGATTGTAGAAGTTCTATCTCAGAATAATTTGATGAAAAGTAAGCAGCTGAGATTTTCTGAGGTCTTTTTCTTACTCGGAAATCGAACTGTAGTGTCCGTAGCCTGTGAAATGGGTAAATTTTAGAGTTTAAGTGAACTCTTACACAATTTTATAAGAACCTTCAAGAATGCAGAAGACAGAAGTATTTATTGTCATTGTGCTGTAACTGATCCTTTTCTTTTTCCTGTCTTGAAAATTCATGTTTTCTTCCTTGTAAACCCATCATCATAAATATTCAGCTTCTGCTGCTCTGATTTACTGATCTTTTCTTACCAAGAATCTTACTGTGCTGCTCTGTCTAAGCTTTGCTTCTCCTTGGGACTTCTCAATGTTGAAGTCATTATCAACATCTAATATTATAGCAGCTTTATTGGAGCATTAAAGTCATTGTAATTATTCTCCATTAAAGCAAACATCCCAGACCAGCTACCAGCTGGTAAAGCAGAACTGGTGCCACATCTGTGACTCAATGTGATGCCGTGTTTAACATTTGTCCTCTGCCAGATTTTCTTCCTCTGCGTTTAGTCTTCTCACCTGTATTTTGATGGCTACATCAAATCACTGCAGCACTTGCATTGTAGAGAAGATGAAGGGCACACACCCTGCTCCCTAAGTCTCCCTTTTCCCTACTGTGCTTCATACATCCTTGAAGGCTATACAGAACTGGTAAACAAAATTTAACAGCTGTTTATTATGCTTCTTTCCATTGGAGCAGACATTATTTTTGCTTCTTRTTACCTCTCAAAAAGCATAAAAAAATTCGGAAATCTTCTCCCAATCAGGAGAAGAACTTGTGGTAGTTAAGGAAGTGCTGGGTCTATGCAATTAACCAAAGTTTACCTTAGGTTTAATGCTGCTCGCTCAAGAAAAAGAGTTTTACAAAACACATGCGATGAGACCTGGACTAATATATAAAACTTCTCAAAAAAGAATGGAGGAAAAGACATTTTTCATCCACTGAAATGAAATACAGTATAAAGCAAATCTTTACTTTTAATTAAGAAATTAGAAGAGAACTGGTATTTGATGAAAGGTGGGAAATTCAGGGGTTTTTTTGGTCTTTTTTTCTAGATGAGTGGTATTGCATTGCTACTGTATGTTGACAAAATCAGCACCCTGAGAGAATTACACAACTAGTTTGCTAAATTTTGATGATAGCAGATACTCTTGTTCCGTCCAAAGTTTGGTGGGCAGGTATGACTTTCTATTTTGAGTTAATCTCTGCAAGGCACACAGACCTTGAGTTCCTCCGCAGTGAGCTTTGTGAATATTCCTCTGATATATTCACTATTGTATTACTAGTTAATTCACCATTACAATTCCCTCATACAGGATCATCCTTATTTTTAGGCAGAAGCACCCTCACCTGTGGGGCYGAGAAAAGTAGGATTTGCAGCCAAATGAAGGTTTAATTTTGTTAACCACAGTTACTGCAGTTATATTCCAAAATTACATCCTCAGCAAATTAGGAAGTCATGTGCACTGGAGAGGTAAAGAAGCAAAATGATCAACAAAAGTCAGTCTTCAGTCCTGGAAATCTCCACTCTGTTTTTCTGAAAAGCATTATTATGTATATTGGTCCTTTCCTTCCCACCATTTCCATAATTTTTTTCCTAAATACAATATCTTTTTTTTTTTCCTCCTTAACTGTGAATAACTGTAAGAATAGTATCTGTATATCAGAATTAAGGGTCACCCACACCAGTCACCTAAGTTGGTCTTACTGTAAGCTCTAGTGTACATGTAACACTGATCTTAGTAAAGTCTCTACAGATGTTTTAAGGAACTTCTTAAATGCTTTGCTTGTGAGAAAAATCTGCAGTTTTAAAATCTCCAAGAGTGAGTTTGTTAGGAAAGGTAAATTTAATACCCTGATCCTTCCAAATCAAAGGGTGATCGCTGTATTAGTTTATTAGTGCAATTTTAATAGCTTTTTTGTTTCTTTCATGTATACATGCACCCCAAACATGAAATATATCAAGAAATTTGTAAACTCTTACTGTTGCTGTAGTTGTTTATTTTCTAGCAGTTGTTATTAATGTGTAGTAGAATTCTGTGAAACTCTACAGTGTTTTTCTTTAATATTTAAGAGGCTTTAGTGGTGCTAATGTGGAAGTCTGCAGTTTTTAAGTACACTGTTATATTAGAGAAATGCACAGGGCTTTATGCCAGATGGGGGAAAAAAAAGTGTCTCAAAATGTTCCTCCACTTTCTGCCTCTGTGGGCTTATTTTTCGTATGTTTTTAATATAGCAGTAAGGTTTGTGTGCTTTTTTTCCCCCAAAAACCAAACTACTATTTATTTTCTTGTTTAAGTTTAAAAATATTTAATGCTGACTTTACAATAATCTGAGACTTGGGGGAAAATTTTTATACGATTTATTTAAGAATGCTTTAAATGTCAGCTTAGACCAAGGTAGGTGAACACTTTTGATGCCCATATCAAAAAGTTGCAGTTTTAAATGACCTGTTTCTCGAAGTGCTGCTTTCTGTGTGTTTTTGGGTTTTTTTTAAAATATATTTTAAATAGAGCTAATAGCATATTTGGGCATTGAATATTATGGTCAGAGTTGATTGCACAGGAAGGAGAAAGAAACCAGAAGACAGTCTGCTCCGACACTCATTTTTCTTTTTAAGTTGCTGGGAGGTAGTAATGGCTACCCTTCATTCACTAATGAAGTCGAAGTAATCCTCTTGGGTGCAGGTTTTTGCACAAAAACAAACTGCATTTTTCAACAGTGCCACTAGATGGTGATTTCTTGTGTATTTTCTAGTTGCAGTCCTCCTYCTCCATCTCTTTCTCTTATGCTCACACATGCAAACACACGCACACAGTCCCCACACACAGTCGGGTAGGAGTAATTATCAGTGCTCCTTTTTATTAGACTGTAGGTTTTCAACAGATTTCTAAAAAGCATTTTACAGCCTAATATCAAATCTATAATGGCATTCCAAACTAATAAAAATAATGAAGCTTGAAATGTTGACAGCATGTATCTAGATGTTGGCTTGTAATTCCTTCCAAACAGATCTGTTGAGGCCCATGTGGGACCTAAATAACACAAAGAAGTAAATTTGCATATTTTACAGCAGGGGGAAAAAACAGAATGCAAAAACATGAATAATTAGGAGCACAAGCTTCATGCTATATTAATACTGTTGAAAAGCATGTGTTGATTGTATTCTGAAAGCCAGTAGTGATTTGGTTGAGTGAACTCAGTCAGCATCTCTTATGCAGATTAAAGGAACTGGGTTACAGAACAACTGAACTTCATTGTTTTGCTGCATAAGTAGGTATATTTCTTAAAGGATATTTTTTCCTCTAGGTTCTGCACAACACAAGAAGTCTCTTTTTAATGCCTTACTAAAGCGTATTTTTTGTTGACAAAGGCTCTTTCCGTCATTTACTTGTGCGTCTCTTGATTTTTATAAATACTTACCGTGCCCCAAATCAGATTTCACTATTTTTAGCACTTTAGTATAAATGACCTACTTACTTTTCTCTATCTTTTCTTTTGCTTTCTAATGTTTTACCCAGTGAAACACATTCTTGATGCTTCCATGCTTTATATTTGTTTATTTTTAAATTTTCTGAAATGCCCATCCTGCAATGCTACTATGCAGGCAATTTTTGAACCTGAGTCATATGAATCATTGTATTGGCTTGTATTGACTGCAACATGTAATATGTGGCACATTTTTTAACGATAAAAAAAAAGAATTTATTTTGCTGGCTAAGCTTTAGTCCTTATTTCAGAGCTATTCAGTAAGCTACTKGATTTTGAACGCTGACTTTATGGTGGAGAAAGAAATTATGCTGAGGATTTCTTGATTAAATCCTACAGCATTTATATTTCTGTGTAAGAAAAAGAAAAGTTCACATATATGCTGGTATTTTAGAGTTTATTGTTTTGAGGTTTTAAGATTGGAGAAAATATACTCTGTATACAACCTGTGTTTTAAGCACATATTCTTAAGTTGCATAAGCAAAGGAGGAAAATGGTAAAACACATCAGTCCTTTTAGAAATTAATGTAATTTTAAGAGGTTAAACAGGCATCTGGCAAAAGGTTGTTTTGAGGTCACACATGCATCTGACAGTTTGCTGCCAGCCCTCCAGGAAAATATTGGTTGGAGCTGTGTACCTGTTTTTCATGTTAGCTCCTGACTTAAGTCATTGCAGTGACTGTCCACATCTCCAATATGAGAAGTTTTGACCTGCTGATTTTAAAACTCCTGCAGATAGAGTTGTGGAAATAAGAGTATATTTTGAATTACGAGAATTCCACTCCCCCTCTTTTTTTTTTCCCTCAGAAAACTTATCCTCAGGAAAAATGAAGGCATTCCTTTGACATGATGACAGTTCTGTAGCAGTGCATTTGTGTAGCTGTACCTTATTGTTTAACCTTTGCTTGTAGCATTGAGATCACTTTGGAAACATGGCTTCTCGTAGCTTTACTCCCATACATAGTACTACCTGTGTCTCTGCTAATGCCTTAGGCTGCAGTAGCATTCCTAAAGCAATTTGCAATTTGGTTTATATATTAAAGAAAAAAAAAAAAAAGAGGGGTAGTGGGAGAGGGAATACTACTTGCTTATTGTGAAGCAGAGTAAGAAGAGCAAAATATATAGTGGAAAAGTAGGGATTTTGAAATGTTGCTTGTAAAGTTTTTTTCCCAAATACGTTGGTCAGTAAATCTTTAAGAGTGAAAAACATCTTTGTTTTATGATGCAGAGAAATTTCTTCAAAGTATATTTAAACCTCTTTGTTTTATGATGCAGAGAAATTTCTTCAAAGTATATTTTTAGGCCAAGTCTGATTTTCCAATATAAGGTGAACTTACAGCCAGGAATAACTGAAAAACAAGAGATGGAAAATGTGTTCCAGGAGTTTGAGTTTCTCTCCTGGCAGGTGATAAATTCAGGTTGAAGTCCCTTTTTCACCAGTTTGCAGTAGTTTGAACATCATTCTCCCCAAAGAGAGTCCAAGCAATCACTGTCTGCCTGGTTGAAGTTATTAAACGCCACACAGATTTTAGTCAACACTAATTTTCTCCAAATGCAGTATCTCTCTGTGCTCCAGAGAACGGCTGTGTGGAGTCAGCTCTGAAAGCGTTTTCTCTTCAGTCAGTCAAATCAAAGACATGATTATTTCCGTGTAGTGTTGACCATAGCTTGTTGAGGAGGTTACACACTAGTGCTTGTAGTCATGATCAGTTTATGTTTTTTGTATCTTTGAGGGAACCGTTCAGCTGTTCTTTGCATTGTCAAGAAGATGTCCTTATAGGTGGTAGTAAAAAATTGAGGGGAATGCAAAGCCCTTTTAAAAATAGTGGGCTGCCTCAGAACAACCAAAGGCACTTGAGAAGTTTGTCCCTGCRCAGTGCAATTTTCTGTTCCTTTAATCATTAGCTCACACCTTGCCATGATTACAGTTGACCTGAGTCACAGCTACATCTCTACCTCACTCCTATTTTTTCCTCAGCTTATGCTTGATTATTTGGTACACAAGTTAAGTATGGGGCAGAAATGGTAACAGAAGAAAAATGTTCAAAAGCTCAGGTCAGTTTTAAGTCAGGAATATTGTTGCAATATGAGTATTTCTCCCCCYGACCCACGCCCCCAGCAGTTGTGATAAATGAAGGAGTTGAGATACGCTCAGCAGATGTATAGAGGCTCTTCATTTCCTCGAGGTTTCCTGTTTGGTTTCAGAGTGTGTTAGAACAGAGATCTGTTAGACAGTGATCTGCAGGACAGAGCTGTTAGGTGCTAATTAACTGAGCTCCCTGTTTACATACAGTCTTGAAACCTTTTGGCCAGATCTGGCCCTCCTCAAATGAGGTGTGTATGTATTTTGTCTTGAAGAATCTAAGTGGAAAAGGCTCTCGCAATCAGTAGTAGTAAGTTATTAATGGTAAGAGGCATTTGCTTGTTTGTTTGTGGATTTCCTCTCTCTACTTCTCTATTACTGCTTAAGCATTTGTCCAGCATTAACAATATACTATTTTTTGGACTTGAAACAGACAAATTATGTAAAAATGATCCAAAGTCCCAGACCTTTCTGGCTATATATATTTTTATATATTTACAGTATTTCATTTTAAATCTTACTGCCGTTCTGATGGGTCCTGTCCAGACCAGCAATCTGCTGTATTTTTCAGGAGTTGAAACGCATAGTTTTTGTGTTTTGCAGTGAGTATTGGAGAGGAACAACTTCAAATCTATAGGATTAATTTTTATMTTTTTTTAGGTTTTTGGAAACTTGTCTTGCATTTGAGAGAGAGGGAATGGGACTTTTTCTTTCTTTTTTTTTACCTTTCTTTTTAATGAGATGTATCTAAATAATCGCTGCTGAATGATTTTGCCGTAACAACTTCACTAAAGAGGAAAGCTTCCATTAAGGGACATTTGATTTAGAAAAGCATTTGCATAGATAGTGTAGAAGAAGGCAGACAGTATTATCTTTAAAAGGTGGACAAGAAATGGACAACCCATTAGGGAAAAAAAATAGAAGGGAGGTTTTTTTTTCCCCCTCTCCTAGACCTGTTTTGTTTTACCAACCTGTAAGTTAAATCAACACTGCTATAAGGAGAGGCGCATAGGACTTTGCTTAAATTTAAACAAAATAGGCCTTCATTGAAAATACTAATTCTCAGCTCACAAAAATTGACTCCTTCTTTACTGTTCTGTGAACCCAAGGGGAGACCCAGGAAAGAGCTAGATGCACTTCCCAACTGGTGCATTGAGCTTGCACARATAGGAAGGTGTGTTCCAAGTAATAAACATCTCTGGAAATCATCTGAACAATGTTTTGAGTAGATTTGTCCAAAATGAGCCCATGGGAAAAGCAGAGACTGTGAGCGTGCCTCAGTTCCCTTGGAACCGCAGTGCCTGGGACAAGGCCCTGCACACAAGGCACGTCCGCACGCTGGGTTCAGCAGCCGAAGCCGGCGCGCAGGGTGTTCCTCCTGGGCCCGTGTTCYGGCTCCTTCGGGCGCTCGGCCGACTTGTGGCCGTAGGACGCATGGGACCGTCCCACCTGCGAGGCCCAGACCGTCCGGCCACAAGGAGCTCCGCTGGCTGTATTGGCTGCACTGGGGCAGCTCACGGTTTGGGAGCTTCCCTCCTACCGTGTTAATCATTAAACTTGGATGACCTGGGAGGAAGGAAGCTGGGACACCAGCCTGTACTCCCCAGCCTGTGTAGGTTGTGGCTTTTGGGGGTCTTTTTTTATTCGTTTTTAACTGAAGTGACTGAAGGTAAAAAATAGGATCTGGTCACATGAGCTCATTCCCAGCTCTTAAACATCAGGCTGAGGCTTTCTTCTGATTTATTTACCTCTGTCCTTGCAACCTCTCCTTCTGGGACGGCTCAATCCCCAGGCAGACCAGGCTGTGGCCTGACTCTGAGGGCTCTCTATGGGGAGGCAGGAGGTTGAAGCCCTTCAGAGTGTGGGGCCCAGCTCTCGGGTTTGGGCTTCTGAGCCTCCCAGGAGGAAATCTGCTCCTGCTCCCCCGTTTTCCTTTCCTGGGGAAAGGTGGCGGCTGGGGTTGGAGCATGTTCTGAGGGAGGGGAGGTGGGAGTCAGGCTTCCTGGTCACATCCAGGATGTTTCTGTTTATGTGCAGGAGCTACAGCTAATGAATTTAGATCCCTAATGTGCTTTGTGGCTTCAGAGGCAGCTGCTTTTGTAGACTGCTGTTTTGATAAGCCTTTCCAGGCATTATACCCACTCTAACCATCTTACTTATGCCCAAATCCRTGCTCTGTGAGAAGAAAATGAGTTGTTCTTCATTACAATACGCTTTTCATTTAAACAGTATTTGCAGTTAAAGTCAGTTTCTGTGAATCTGCCATTACACTCTGCTGTCTCTCAAAGGGTACAAATAAAATGCTAAAAGGGGAGCCTTCAAGAAGAATAATTAAATATCACCTGAAAATATGATCCTCAACAAGTCACTGCTGCTTATATACCTATTATTTATGGAATTTTAACTAAAAGTAAGCCCTGCTTTGTTCCTGCAGTGCAAGTTGCAGGCCCGGTTGTTTGCAGCAGGTCGTGTGCTTGGTTTGTATGTGGTCCCTCTACCAGCTTTGTGCTCAACCTGGGCAGTGAGGGCTGTCATCCCTGTCACCACCCCGGCACGACTGGAGTTGGGGGAGCCTCCCTGGGACTCGTTCTGTGGCAAAATATTAAAAACTGRGTGGCACATTCTGAAGGATGTTTAATTATTAGAAATTATTGAGAACCTCAAAGTATAAAATCATATTGTATAAATATTACTCACCTGTATAAGGCTATTTGAAGTATGAAACACAATACTGCTGTGGTGCTTGGTTTGAAGTCACATAGGGCAATGGATATTCTTGGTCCCCTCATTATCCTTATATTGCTGAGGTAATTTATCTTGCAGTATTTTTTTTTTTTTTCAGTATTCTGCTTTAGAACAAAGGACAAAAAAAGGCAATCTCTCTTTTTTTAAAGGCACCCCCYAAAAAGAATTATTCTCATGATACATTTTGCAGGTTAAGCAATATAGACTCATACTGTGTAATCTTTCAGCTGCACRTCTTACATACTTACCTTTTCAGCACCTAATCTTGAGTGAGAAATCCCTTCTTTTCTAACCTCTATTAGATGAAGCAGATGAAAATCTGAGGAAGCCTCTTACTTTGTTTCTTTTGCATTCTCATTTCAGAAGGGATGATATGTATTAGTGGGTTTTTATCAATTTCCTTTCCTGCCTTTCTTTTTCACCCTTCTCCTTCCCACTCCAACTTGGGACCACTGAAACRTCTAAACCCTTGGGACTCCCTGGGTTTGTGTTTCTCCATGTCTTCAGCACATTCTTGACAGTATAAGACATCCGCTTGCTTGTGTTCTGTACCTAAAACCAATGAGCTTTTGTACAGGGAATGAATTATGAAGTTCAGGTCTTCCTGGTGAGAACATGTCTAGGAACTTTTGATCTTGCCTGTGAGGATAAGGCTTTACATGGGATGCAAGAACTTGTTCTCAGAGGCTTTCAGTTCAGAACTCACCCGTCCTTTCTGTTTCTTGTGGTGATTTTCCTCAAGCATAGCATTACCTGTGCCACACAGAGCAATCAACAGTTACTTCTGCTGTCTGTCAAAGTAGCGAGTAGTCAAATGTAGTATGGGGAGTGATAGGGTCAAGTCTTTTGATTTAATGTTTCAAGCGTCCAGTGTATTCTGCCCCTTTCTAAGGTTTGAACCATGTGCCGAAGTGCTGCGGGCAGAAGGTRGTGACTGGTTGTATAGCAGTGGATGTGCTTTCTGGTTTTAATTTTACTCTGTGAATATGTCTGGGAAGATTTTTATTACTGTCAAAGCACCYCAAAAAGCAGAACTGATGTTAAAATAGTGAAACCAAATAGGTTTTGAGAGACCAGGGTTTTGAGAGTGTTAAGATGGATAAAGGCCATATATAGGACCTCCAGAATACATGTAGAAGCCAGTKAGAATATAATATAGTCCTTAATCCTACCTCTTTCCCTTCAAAAAAATCCAACTTTGCTGAGAAGTCGTGTTCTGAATTATAAACTGAATGATCTACAAAACCCTGTTAGAAAGTACAGTGTGTTTGTAATCACGATAGCTAGCAGAACATACACTGCTGTAGAAACATGAGAAAATTCAAGCCAAGCAGAGACAGAAATATCCTGAAGTGCATTTTGTACTGCTAGTTATTAATATCCTGTCTACTTTTAGATGTCACTAGCTTACTGTTTATAAACCAAAGATAGCCAAAAGAGTCTTGATTCATACATCTGTCAGACAATATCCTACAACATCCAAAGAAAGAGCCTTCTCCATAAAAACACAGAAAATACATGTGCTGTTCACATGCTGATGGAATACCAGCAAATAAGAATCTTCCTTCTTACAGGGAAACGTTTCTTGACATCTTATTTGTACTTACTGTGCACCCTGAAGGTAGTCATGGTGGAGACACTCTTGTCACGTACTTGGGAGACCACAAGTGGTGAAGAAGCTCAAGAAAAGTTTGCGGATTCTCTTGAAACATCAGGGATGTGTTTTCTGGAGGGTTATCTGTGACCTTCCTACTCTCCTGTTGTGGATTTATGTATTTTTATTTTTGTCAGGAGAACTTTTGAGGTTTTCTCACCAGTGGGAATAGTCTGTGCTACAGCCATGCTGGAAGTGCTTGGATGTTTAAATCTCAGTATATGCTGAGGAAGAGAGCGCTACCAGATAATGATCTAAGGCTTAAAATGTTTGATGGTGGGGAAATCCACAGGTTTCTGTAATTTGTAACTTTGATGCTAAAGAACGGAATAAATGTAGCCAGAGTAAATAGCATTATGGATGGATGGAGGAGGCTTTATTGTATTTAGTGTCTTCTCACCCTTTTCCCTCATAAATTCTACACCTATTTTAACATGGAAGTGTTAATTACTGCTTTTCCTCCCACTATTTACACAATACAGAGAAAAATACCGAATGGTTCCTTACAGAATGCTGCTCAGTTTTGCTGCATGTGCACCACCTGCTTCTGAACAAAATATTTCTAGCAAGCCATATGCATGTGCTTTTCTGTTGCCAATGTGAGTGTAATGAGTTCTTTTCCTAACAGTCAAATGAAGTAATAGCCTGAATTAAAATAAATATGTGCATTAGAGATAGATTAGATACAAAATTAAGGTTGAAAAGAATCAAAACTAAATGCAGAATTAACCAAATGCAGCAAATTTCCACAGTTCTTGCCTTGTTGCTGTGAGCGCATGTTGTTTACTTTCAAAACAGTAATTCCTTTCACTTCTAGAGGAGCTACTCGGTCCSATAATTGTCTGAATTGCAAAAGGCAGGAAAGGATTAAATATCTCGTGGAGTCTCATAATACTGTTTCATTACTGTGTTCACAGAGAAGAGAACCAAAATATAGTCAGGTGTGTTAGCGTTTTCTGTGACTGTGACCTCTTCTCTCGACACAGGGGAACTGGGGCATTAAACATGGTGTGCAATGAAACCTCTGCAGCTAAATTCTCTGTTCCTGACGTAGAACATGGGAAGAAATGGGAGAGCAGCCAAATATGTCTTTAATTTTCTTTTGAACTAAATGATTTCAGGTGGCCTGTCCGCTGGGTTAGTGTGTCCACGTAAATTAGATGCCCTTTGCCCCCAAGGCTAGCAAATTTTGAAATGAATAGGTAGTCAGGTAGAAAAGGCATAACTTACCAAAGACATGATGCAAAGTATTAGGTATCCCTGTTCAGCCTTCAGCTTCTGTTGTCCCTGCGTCTGTATCTTAAATCTAAAAAGAGCCAAGAGACCTTGGCTGGCTTCCAGATGCTCGGGGGAAACTTTGGGTTAGAACTACACATTAGGGCTTATTTTTAAATGAGAAATTCAAAACAACTTCATGTGTCAAACTTATTAAAATAAATATTTTACCAATGTGCAAGGTTTTTTAAAGAAATTAATTTAAACTTTTTGTTTAAGCTCCTGCATTTGAAGATATTCCACAGATACATACAATTGTCTTTATAATAAAGTTTCAGTTTAAAGATGTGGACTTAGTGAAGTTTTTTTCCCTTGGGTAAACAGGAGGCAATTTTAGTGTAGTTGCTTGTATGGTTACTTGCTAGTTTTTGCATTCAGTGCAAGTTGAAGGTGCATGCCCTGTATTTTGTGCGCAGCTGCCCGTGCATTTTCAATATAGGAGGAAATACAATCAGTTCAGCATGACTGGACTACTATAAATAGTTCCAGAAAATTCCTTCATTTCCTCTCCATATTTATTTCTGTCGGATGCCTTATTGACTCTTTAAAAAGTTTGTATGAAGTAAGGAAACTTGAAGGTTATGTTTTTATTTATAAATGTGAAGTTATGGCGTGGAGTGGTGCCCATGCTTGAGAAAAAATAAAATACAATAATGATGATGTCCAAAAGAATTTGGACTTGTTCTGCTCCTTGACTTTCAGAGAGATAGTATAAATATATGTAAGTATCTTGGATAGTAGGAGATGAAAATAAGAATATGATGTATTTTTGCACTAAAAAAAGATATTTTGTGAACTTTGCATTAGTGTGCAAAATTATAATTTCATCTCTCAGGAGAGCTTGGAGCTCCACGCGGAGTGAAACCGGTCCCGCCTGGGTGCCCGTTCTCATTCCTCCCTTCCCTCTTTCCCGTCCTCCTCCCTCTTCCTTGCCGTCCGCCCTCGGCTGCCTCCGGCCTGCCCACGCGTGGCGCCTCTCGCTGCGGCTGCGCGGGGCCCAGCGCGGAGCCCCCGGCACGCTGGCGGCGGCTCCCTGCCCTCCCAGGTGCCTTGGGAGCAGCGGGGAGCTGCGTTCGTGGCTGTGCGTAGAGGCTCTTCTCCGTGAGCGCAGAAGTTGTTAATGGATAACAAAGGAAAACACGCGGGCCTTGACACCGCAGCAACCGCCCTCTCCCTTTTTTTTAGAGATCTTAGCTGCCTATGGCTTGAACTTTTAAAACGCTAGGGTTTTTCATTCCCATTGCCTGTATGGTTACTCTAAACTTCTTTTAATATTTATTTATCTTTTTAATTTTCATTCTTTGTAAGCATTACGTGAAACTTAGTCACTACAGATAGAATAATTTGATTACAACTTCCACAGGCCAGAGTGGGAAATGGTTGAGAGATTCTAGAAGGGAAATGCATTGGAGTGCACAGCCCTGAGCAAGGCCTGCCAGGATGCCGAACACTTGCCTGCCCTTTCCCAGTGTCTCCCCTGGGTTCTTTGCCTTGTCTCCGGTGGGTTTCACTTCAAATTGAGATAAAAATTAGTAAAGTCTTAACCTTACTGAGAAAGTAATGTTGAGGAAAGCCATCAGAAAGTGGTTTGGCAAGATGTCTAGCCAAACACAAGCTGGTGTTAAGGGGTGGGCCTTCCTGCAAGGAAAGTTGCCGCAACTGTCAGGTTTGAAGTAGATCAAAATGTGTGCAGGACATGGAGAAGAATGTGCTAGAGGAACTTGCAATGAAATAAATATGCTGGGATGTAAATCAAGGTGACTCTCTGCAGAAATAAAGCTATGAACTTTGCAGTCACTAAAAACATATTATTAGCTGAGTTCAAAGCCTGTCACTGGTGACTCGCTGGTTTGAATAGAAGCAACAAGGCGACCTGCCTGAGAGCAACCATATGCCAGAAGCTGACTTACAAGTATGATAAGGCAGTGATGTTTCACAGATGCATCTTTCTTTAGAGAAGGCAACGTGCTTTTGCAAATCTGTGTGCTGGCCAGATACCTGGATAGTTCAGATTCAGCCCTTTCCAGAGGAGGATGGGTAAGTGTACAAAAGAAACATCAAAAAATGCATGGGTTTTTAGAAGTGCCAGAGAATGGGAATTGGGAACCACTGCTTTATTCCTGAGAGCACAAGCTGCCACCTGGACCTCTGGTTATGGTTACTGAGAAGCATGATACATAGTGGGAGAAAACATACAAGTCCATAGTGGAAGCAGTTGATGCTTTCAGAGTGACCTAACTGTTAAAGCTTCGCATTGTCTAAAGAAAGTAACTCCCTAAATGGACTAACAGTATTGGAAGAAATACTGATGTAACGTGTGCGTATATGCAGATAGGTAACCACTGCAAATTTGTGGTTAATCTGACAGATTTCAGAGTGTTTCCAACTGGAACGTTGAGTGGTTTTACTGGTATGTTTAAGGGACTTAAACATATTTAAGAAAATGTGTTCTTTAGATTAGACTTCCTTCCTTCCTTCCTTCCTTCCTTCCTTCCTTCCTTCCTTCCTTCCTTCCTTCCTTCCTTCCTTCCTTCCTTCCTTCCTTCCTTCCTTCCTT
>PTEX01000200.1:395606-471818 GCA_003342815.1 Eudromia elegans | reverse complement strand
TTCCCTCTTTCCCTCCTTCCTTCCCTCTTTCCCTCCTTCCTTCCCTCTTTCCCTCCTTCCTTCCCTCTTTCCCTCCTTCCTTCCCTCTTTCCCTCTTTCTTTCTCAAGAGAGCAGGTATTTTCCCAGTGAATTAAGTACATGTGCTGTGTCCTGCAGTGACTTCAGGTTGAATAGGGCAGAAAAACTTGTTCAGTGCTAGTGTAAAGGATGGATGATTACCAGGAGACCCAGATGAAGTCAGAAATTTTGAAAACTGCAAGAAAATCTGTAAACTCCAAGAAAAGTAGGGTCATTAACTGCATTACTGCTCCACGTACAGACTTTTCTTTCTGGTTGCTCCATGCTGACCAACTTAACCTTCACTGAGACTGACCAAGCCTTTGTTAAGTTTTAAGTTTTCAGGTAGTTCAAACATTTTTCTGTGTGTTACATACAGAGATGAGGTGTTTAATACTGCATGTGGAAATTACCTTCAAGCTTAATTTTAGTATGAAACAAAAGTCCTGAAGAATGCTCAACTTTTGCCCTGTTGCACATGGCAGTTGCCATGAAACATGGAAAAGCTCATAGTGGCAGTTTTCAGCTTGTACTAACTCGGACTGGGGAGGAGGTACATCTTTTAATTTATCAGCTCACAACAGTGATTTGGGAGAATTGAACACTATAGTTGGTAGATCTGATTTGTTGTTGAAGCAGTTCATCCATGTACATTTGTTTTAACTCCTATTCTACTTTATTTTACATTGAGAAATGCCTGGAAAAAAAAAAAACCTCTTCCAAAAGAGTTTTGGAAATGAGTAGATTTACAGATCTTTGGTAGGTTCAGTGTGAGAGAAACTTGATTCTGTTGGGTTTTTTATGTAGGAAGACACAGGATTAATCTCATGTATTTTTTCGGATGTTAAAACTTCCTTTTCTATTAAAAGAAAGAAAAAAAAGGCAGAGGTATTCTCATTTTAGTATTTTGCACAGATTCAGTTCTGGTATTTTTCCACATGCTCTCTTGTTGCATTCCTTGTCCAGTAAGGTCCAAATACTGCAGTAATTTTATAAATCTGACTAGCTTGATAAAGCAGTAAGGGAAGTGGAAAGATTTATTTGTTGTGTGGGTCAGATGTGCTTGCTTCATCTCTGAATTATGTTGGCCCTCCGCGGAGATGACTGAAACACGGTCTTTCCACTTCTTCCCCTGGAGCCCTGCGGATATCGGCAGAATATGGAGGCCAACTGATTCCAAGAAATCTCCACCATGAAAGTGGAGGAACAATCCATCATTTGATGCAGATCTCTCATGATGTGCCTGTAGTAACAGGAGTGCAGCATCTGCCCACTTGGCCACATGTCGTCCATCCTGGTGTCTCAGAAATCCTGGTCGTGGTGCATCTGGGATGAGGATTTCCTAATCATGAGAAGAGTAAAGCTTGCTCCGTTGTAGAGGGGACCTTTCCCCCGTCTGTACATAGTCCACCAGGGGGAGATGAAAACCAAAATTTGTGGCAGAGGTTTTGTTCCGGATAGTCCATTTGCCAAAGCCATCAGCTCCTTTGCATTTCTTAACAGCAGAACCTGGGGGTCACAATCGACATGTAAAGTCCTGCCTTCTTTGGTACCCTAGAAAAAACGAGCAAGGCCCTTGCTGTGTTTTTAACTTCTCTCTGCTGTACCTTTGCCCCTCTAAAACCTTGTCAGAAATAGTAGTGACACTTTAGGGATTTTGGCTTTTTTAAACTTTTCTGACAGGATGGCTTGGGGTTGGGAGACTGATTTAACCAAAGCTTGGGTATCTTCAGGGCCTCAGAGTTCTCTATTCTCTGTGGCTGAGTGCAAACAGGCTGGTCCATTTTGTCTGAAATGGGCAGGTTGACTGGCCATGGGACTTCCATATTTTTAAGGAGGTAGCAGTGTTGAATCCCTAATAAGCTGCTGATGACCAAGATTTGTTGCTTTCTGGCTCGGGCTTGACTTCTGCCAGCGTGGAGAGGTCAGCACAGGAGCTTGCTAGCTAGGACCCGCCTACAGAGACACGTCCTGCGGCTCAAGGGCAAGGCTGCTACTCAGTGCCCGTCCAGGCAACTCTACGAATGAGGCTTACGAGAGTATCAGGATGAGGTGGTTCTTTAGCTTCATGAAAGCAATACAGCTTTGAAAAAATAATATATATATATATTATATATTTTCATATATATATATAACCATATATATATGGTTAGTGGCTACTACAAAAGTTAGACTCTGATTTACTATGTCAGTCGAGTAAAATGTATTTGAACTAACAGATCACATGTCTTGTAATATAATCTTCTGAGCGTGATCAAGGAAAGGAAGTCATATTAAATGCCTTTTTGGGGCATCAGTCTTTTTCCAAAGCCATGAGTTTACTAATATGCTCACTTATATCTCTCGTCAACTAGTATCATTCTGTCAGGAATGAATATTCTCCATCCAGCGGTTTTACTCAGAATTGGGAGCTTTCATTCCAGCTTAGCATTTAGTTCAAACTTTTTAAACAGCTTTTCATTCTTAAAACGTATAAGCAGTGATAGACGTTTTTGCTTCAGTTATGCGTCCATGTTTCGTTTTTAGAAACTGAAAGCAGAGTTCTGTTTTTTAAAGGTTTTGGGGGCTGGGGGGCAATTATATTGCAACTTCTTTTTCAAGTGACCAGAAGCAGATGAATTGATTTTTGACACCTAAAATTCCCTTTCTTAGGCACTAGTAAACAGCATAAACGGAGGAAAAAAAGTTTTTATATGTAGATTCTATCTCATTTCAGATGTCTGGTTTTAAAGGAAGATCCTGCCCATTATCCAGGCACAGTGTAATATCTTTCACAGTAATGTGTTTGAATATATTTTCCTGTTCTTTGTATTGTGCTTACCTAAACTCTTCTTTCTTTATAGTAAATATATTTACAGTTCTGGCCTCCTTTTCTGATAAATAGGTTGTCCGGAACAGAATGGAAATGAACTTCTCAGGATTTGGGAGTTAATCCAAAAATGAAGTAAATTGTTGCCTTCTCTTTAAGAGTATGCTTAATATTTCATTTTTAAACAGTTGCAGTTTATATCTGAATGTACTAGATATGGAAACTTTCTTAATTGAAAGAAATGTAGAAGAATGCTCTTTTGCTGTTGTCTGACAGTGGTACCAGGCTCCTATAGTGTTCAGTTTCAACAGATCCCTGTTCAGAATTGTTCAAAAATTTGTTTAAAATGTGGAAAAAACAGACCTGAGTGTGGATGCCTTGGAATGTTTATTTAGCTGATCATGTCGTGTTCTGTAAAGATTTGTTTTTAACACTGTTACCATTATTAACACATTAGTTGTTTCTATTTTGTCATGGGGTAAAAATGTTTCATATTGATTTTTGAAAAAAAAAATTGATAAGGTAGATTTTGGAGTGAGGGCATTTTTACCCCCTTTTCCGTGGTGTTAAAGATAGCAAAAATTAGCTAACTTGGCAGGGCTTGATGTAGAAGTCTTATAAGAAGTTTTGCTTTTAGCTGGAGTATCCTATAGATGTCAACTTAAAAGGCAAAATACTTAAAGGCTGTATACAGCATGTTGGAAGTAGTTGTCAAATATATTTACATTTGATTTTTGCCATGTTATTTCTAGACAGCTGCTGAATTTAGGAGAGCCACTAAAAAAATGCGGATATGGAATACTTTGAAAGACTCTGTTTTGATTTTGATTTTCTTTTCTTTGTTTACTCAGGAAATTTACTCTGAAAAATGGCATAAATCTGCTGCAGCGAAAGGTTGTACAGTTTTTCTGTAATAGCTCAATCCAACCTTGTTCACTAGAAAACTTGCTTGATTCTTTATTGTTTGCAACATTAAGGACCACATTTACCAAGTTGGAAAGTGAAGGGGAATCCGACTTCTGCCACTTATTGTTTCCTTCTTAGACTATTGCTGACCAGTGAGTGTGTGGGGGGTTCATGTTTTGTTTTGTTTTTATTGTAAATTTGCATGGTGAACCACGTTAGTTTGCCACTACATCCTGTGATAACCGTGCTTAGCTAGCGAAGAGCCTCATTCTTGATCTTTTTCTTTCACTTTTGCATTCAGCTGCTCCTGAATAACATATTAAAAATAAACTAACATTTGTATTCAGTGAGTCATCATAGTGCATCGCTATATGATCAAGATCTAATTTGGTTTTTAATCATACAGCCACGTGGTGTACCCTTGAAAACAAATAAATGAATGTTGGAAATCCTGATTTCTGTCTTACCTGTTTATTGAAGTCTATTCTCTGTATAATATGAAACTCCGTAGCTATCGGTTGTCTGGATATATCAGAACCTGGCCATTCTTTCATGTTCCTTTTGTACAGTAAAACCTCCAGACTCTCACATGCAATAATGTGGATAGTTTTGGTCTCTGTGCTAGACGATGCAGGAATCTTCCTGAGGAGTGTCAGTCAAGCCCACAGTAGATGCTGTATAAAAAGAGGATGTCTCGAATGCCCCCGTAAGATAACAAGAAGGAAGCAGCATTGCAGGAGTAGTGAGTATCTCACTCCATTAATCACAATGGAGAGAATTCCACAATACCTGCTTACCCCTGCAGATAAAAATAGTAGCTAAAAAAAAGCTGCCATAAAACAATGTTTTAAGAAGATTTTTGTCCATACAGTGTTAAACTTTCTGTAAAAATTTGCAGTGAGAGAGAGCAAAATGAGACACAGAAGGACAGACTGATGGTACAGCCTCACTCAGCTGCAGCTTGCACTTAAGTTGCTTTAAATTGATTTTGAAGCCAGCCTTCGAGGTAAACCTGGAGGCCATGTGCATACTTATTAAATTTCTGCAAAGAATAAAATGATGAGGAAAATCTAGTGCTTCTTGTAAGAAGGTTTTTGCAATTGACTAAATGTTCATAGTAGATGTTGGTGCTTGTCTGCAGCGTGGATTTTGAGATGGTGTAATCACAAGAAATGCGTAGGCAGGGTGAGGAAGGCTGTTTGCAAATGAAGTTCTTTCTCTGAAAGCCTACTTTCCAAACTGCTAAGACTTAAAACAGAAGTCATTAGATATGTAAGATATCTTACAGTTAAGTGGAGAATACATTTAATGTACATGGAAAATGAGCTTGATTTATTGTATCATGACTGAACTGCTTTCACTGATGCAGTAATTCGCTCGAGTGAGCTCCCTTAATGATCCAGCTTCTTAGATTTAGGAATTTCACTCTTTTTGTCTTACACAAGTAGAGTGTACAGTAAGAGAGAAGGTAAAGAGCATGATGCATCTCTGCGCAGATCTCTGAGGAGCTGGCTGTACATCTGAGGTTGGTTTTAAGGACACAGGGTTTTCTGTAGCTGCAAAATTCCCTCCTGGAGCAGTTTAAGGCAAATATGAATCTTGTTTTCTGAGTAAGGAAGATGTTTTAAGCAAGTGGTAAATACTTGGCATGAAACTAGAATATTTTTTTTCTGCCATAAAAATCGTATAGACTGAAAAACTTTGAGTCATTCATTTACAGTAGCAATTTGTCAATTTGTATATGAGTAAGTAACAGTGTTTTTCATTACTTTTTTTTTTCTTAAATGCAATAGGGTACCACCAACTTGGGTAAACATGAGCACATCCTTACCCATCAAGATAATTTTTTGTTCTACTCTGTCTTATCCTGTAGAGTGTAATATATTTTAGGGGTTTCAGGCAGTTATATTTAACAGTTTGATACATATGCTTTGCTTGGATTTTTAAGTTTTTTCTTCTAACTCTATTTACAATGTTACCAGGGATGTTTTGAAGAATATCAAGTAGTACTTTAAAACAAAAGTTTATCTCAGTAGTTCATTTAGCTGATTGCAACTTCCTATGAAGTGACAGATCATTTAGAAATCTGCTATTTACCAGCAAGTTCAGTTAAATACAGAGCAAAAATGCTTTATTCCTTAAAACTGAAAAAGCAGATTTTTATGACCTTCTTTTCTCACCTACAGAAGGTAGAGCTTTAATTGTCCTGTATCAAGCTTTAGGATTTAATCCAGTCTTATGTCCAGATCCCTGCATTCACAAAGTTCTGCTCACAAGGGAGCTAGGTGCATGGCAGTTCAAAACATGGAACTTCCTCATGTGTTACCACTGTTGTAACATAGTGAAACCATGGATATACTAACACCATAAAACGTTTCAATTTTATCAGACATATTTTTAAAAGACTGAGTATCAGGAATTAAATCTCACTTTGAGAAATGCACCTACATTAAAAATCTGTAAGCCCTTCTGAACGGCGTACAAGAAGCAAGCGAAAGAGACTGCACACCGAAAAAGAAAAATCGCCTCCACTTCACGGCATAAACAACGTCCTCGTAGAGCATTGCACAAGTAATTAATCTTCATATTTGCCAAACTTTTATGTAATAGAAATATATGTCCAGTTGATAAGGTTTGTTTTTTATAGCTTCTTTTATGGCACTGTAACTATCCATAGACCTCAGAGTGTAATAAATGACTACTAGAAGTAGATCAACTAAATTACAGTTTAATGTAATAGTGATGGGTATAGTGAAGGAGTGACTATGCTATGCCTGAACATTCCTGCTCACTGGCCATGAGGGCAAGCTATAGGATATGGCAAACCTTTTTTTTTGGGGGTTTTTTTTGTTTATTTGGTTTTTAATTTCCCTGTATTAACATAGGAGCTGTAGTTTGGAGAAGAAAAAAAATAAAGGAAGAAGTAGTCCGTTTGAGGGAAATGCAAGGTAATACACTGTCATTATTTCTTCACTAGAAATGGATATGTTAAAGCCCAGAGACAGACATTTTTCACTTTAGAGGTAGAATAAGAAAGATTGTACATGGATTTCAGAAAATTATGGCTGCAATTGCTTGCTCTCTTACATCCCTTCCCTCAGTTCTGTGTAATAAAAGCTCTGTTTCACCTTGGATTCAAACAAAAGTTGTTGCATAGTAGTAATTCCTGTGTGGTAACAATTTTCTAAGTTATGTCTAGTAGCCAACTTTCTGATTCAGTGTTGTTCCAGGTATGTATGTGTATCACAGAATGTGCCTGTACCAAGAATTTGTATCTGAGGAGAGATAAAGCTATTGCACAAATCAGGAAAGATAGGAGAGGCTGCTGCTTATTTTGTTTGTTTGTTTTTCTTTTTTAGAAATAAAGCTGGGGTTTTTTTTGTCACTAAGTGATAATCTGCTGTACGTATTCCAGAGATCAGAAGACTCCTATAAAATGCTTTTGAATTTTTTTCTTGCAGTTTTTCTCCCACATGCCTCTTGGCCTCAGGGAGTTCATCAGAGAAGCCAACTGATGTTATCTTCATGAGTAAATTGGAAATGAAAATTAGCAGTATAAGGCTGAAAAATGAAGGCTTATTCACACTGAGCTAATTTAGAAAGGATGTCAGTGTGATAGAGCCAGAACTGGAGCTCAGAATGGTTTTTGGTGTCAGCATTTTGAGGTCAYGTAACTTACCCACAGACAGGCCAAACAGTAGAGTAATTGAGTTTTCTGGAGCAAATCTTCATGGTCATAACTAAAAT
Source organism: Eudromia elegans (assembly GCA_003342815.1). NCBI lineage: Eukaryota > Metazoa > Chordata > Aves > Tinamiformes > Tinamidae > Eudromia > Eudromia elegans. Next base: position 464,298 of record PTEX01000200.1, on the reverse strand, counting down.
GGTGCCCAAACCATGAATATAGACAACTGTTAAGAGTGTGCTGGTGACTACATCTTTTTTTCTTTTATTTTTTTCCACTTTTTTTTTTACATAGAGGCTTTTTTATTATAGACTTACTGTATTAGCTGACACAGTGAATTGATAGCCAGGAGAATTGAGACCAGCTTTGCCAGCCAGGCTCTTCTGGGCAGAAGCTGCCCTGGTTGAGAGACTTGTCCACTGCACTGGCTTTGGGTTACCGTGCTCTAGCCTAGCACGCGCTGGAGTTTGGACACTGGCTTTTACAGTCACAGTGTAACTGCTTTCTTTTTCTAATCAGACATTATATTAAATCTGTTACTACCTTTTAGAATGCAGAAAACTCTCCTAATAGTATTAATTGTGACTATTTTTTCTCAAAGTGAAAATTTAAGTAGGTCATGGGATATTCTAGAGCAAATAAGACCTCAGATTTTGCTTGGGAAAAACAGAAAGAGCATCAATAGAGTCATTTCTGCTGGTTTTTAGGTAGGGTGACTGATAGGAGGTGCTTCAACTACTCCAGCAGCTGCCAGATATCCTTACTGTGATAAAATATGAGACTGAACTTAATGTTTGACCAGATGGTGTCTCTTATGGAACTGAGAACCATACTCAGGAAATGCAAAAGTTAAGGCATGATTACAGTGTATTAACTGTTTGTCTATATGCATCATATTGATGGCTCTAATTAATGCCAACAGGATATTTTAAAATATAAATATTTAAGATGTGGCTATATTTCACTTTCTGTGCTTAAAAATGCTCTTGCCCTTATGTTATGGATTATTTGCTCTAATGTCTTTGAACTTAAAACTGCAGAAATGTAATTGAATTTACCTTGTGTTTCAAAAGTAGATTAGTCTTTGAATTTTGACTTCAGATTTTCCCTTACTGAACCACAGTATATGAAAACACACTTGCATTTTATATTGAAAGCTTCTGTATTTCTCCTCTACTTTTCAAAGGGAAGGTTGAACAGTCAAAATTAGGGTAACCTGATCTCTCTAAACTAGCACAGAGTTTGTTCTTCAAATTTTGTTTTTAATTCACTTTAGTTTTATTTTATGTATTTTATATGTTTGGTAAAATGCCTTTAGAAAAGTTAACTTTCATAAGTAGAAGCAGTATCTCTTATTAACCATGTATATAGCTAGAACTTGACTTTTGGATATACAAATTCTGCTTTAGGTAGAAAAATGAAAGTTGCTGTTATATTCCAGCTAGATAGAATTTAAGGCAACTTTTTTATTTTATTTATTTTTTTTTCAGCCTCAAAAGTGAGGCTGGTTCTTAGTCCTTAAGAAAAGATATATGTGTTATCTTTTCTACCCTATCTGGCCCATCCATACTTTTGAGCCTTTCTGATTTTGTTCTATCATTTTGTTAGAAACTAATCTAAAACAATACTTTTTGACTTAAAAAAAAAAAAAAGTTTTATTTCTTAGGCCTTTAGCAGTTAGGTATACTAGGACCTTTCTTTTAAATTTATTGAAATTCATTAACATTCATATAAATTGCTTTAACTGTAGTGAAAGAAGTAGAAAGATGCCTCACTTTTTAAGCAAAGTCTAGTTAGATGTTTGAGGTGGATGTGGTAACCCTGAGAAGCTGTTGCTGATATTTCCCCCTTGGCTTTTTCTTGACACCAGCCATTTTGCATTTGCCAGCCCCGTATTTGCGCTCTTCGGTGGGTTAGGCTCGTTTTTCAGTGAGATAAGCAGACTTTTCATTTCTTATCCACAAATGGATCAGTTGTGTTATTACTGGGCCCAAAGCAAAATAGGCACTTAAAATGGCAAGTTGTGCTTATTGAAAGTGCCAGCCCGGTTTAACTTTTCCTGCTTCACGCTAATATGCAGCACTTGTGTCTCGTGTTGCTTCTGAGCCAATTATTCGCGTGTGTTTAAAAGGCAATCAGATCTGGTCGGTTAGGTCAAGATAATATGAACATAAATGCACATGCTTACAAATAAGCTGCCCTAAAATGTAAAGTAGAAAAACAAATGTAGTGTGAAATGCTATGTAAAACGCAGGCACAGCATAATTAGCAAAGGACAGGAAAAATGCTATTTGTTAGGGCTTGAATAGTAACAGTCAATTAACTTCTCACAACGGGAAACAGCAAAGCATTTAACAAAGCAACATCATCTGTCTCCACAGCATACTGGCCATAGGAAAGAGCACAAAACTGAGACAATTARTAGGTACAAGCCATGAAGTATTAAAAAAAGAAACCAAAGTGACCGAGTCCGTATTTCTTCGCAAAGGAASCTGCCTTCATATGTGCTAATATTTCACACATTTTATATTTTCTTTAAAAAGCATATGATTGATGCAGGTTTTGGATAAAACAATCTTTCGCTTACAAAACACAACTGTGTGTTTACATTGTGGTAAGTAACGTGGATGATATAATTACAGACTTGTTCRTCTAGGTATAGCTGTCATTATTCAAGTTAACAGCAAAAAAAAATCAGATTACRACTTCAAAGTTAACCAGCAAGGATATGATTAATGCTTCTTCCCTTCCTTTTCCTCAGTACCAGAATAATGGCACTGATCTAAGCTGTATAAACAGGGAGGCAAAGCTGCATTGTGTTGGATGCAGCCATAAACAAATCAAAAGCCCAGGCGCTTGTAATAATGTCTAATCTTAGCCTAATGCATTTAGCTTTTTACTGAAATATGGGGGCTTGCCCCCCAAAAGCTCCAGTGACCATGTAAACAGCCTTGCCTTCCATTACAGGACCCTTAATTGAATTCCCTGTATCAGCTCGTGGGTGTTTGTGCCAAGCTGCTTTGGTAGGAGAACCTTGTGACTCCTACAGCTGGTTTGATCTTGCATCATTAAAATCAGTGACTTTTCATGGATCCAGGATGAACCCCTTATGAGAGAGTACGAGAGACATTTTAAGGGTAATGCACCTAAGGGAAGGAATAACATTATCTGGAGACATTCYRTTACCTAGAATTTCTGGCATTCCTCGCTGTGGGTTTTTCAAGGATCACACATAAGGTCTGTTGGAAAATATATCCCTTTGGATTTAGATCCCCAGAACATGCAAGGGTATAGTTGGCAATTCTTTGTATTTGGGTTACTTTCAGGAAGATTGATGCTATATAGATGTGCAATAGAATTTTAATGGATGTGCTACTTCTATTAACGACACAACAAACTTTGCTGGTGATGCTTTTTACTCTATTCAGGTACCGTTTCAGAAGTCCTGTAGCCCTCCCTGTTATGCAGCATATGTAACTTGGTATTATWCCTCTGGTTATCTCAAACTAACAGAAACAAATCCTTCCCTCTTCTCTGCTTCTACGCAGAAAAAAACAAAAACAAAAAAAAMCAGAAAGATGGAAAAATAGTGTGTAAAATAAGTGTGGTTTTGAGTTGCAGGTTTTTAAATGCATTTAATATCAGCTTCTGGGCCAATACAGCCACGCAAATAATTGCTGGGCTAGGTTGTTGTAACTAATGAATTACTCATACATAGTGGGTGATATTCTTGATCTAGTCAGATTTGTGCAAACAAATCTTGTTAATGTAACTTTGTCTTGCATATGGTTTTTGTACTTTCAGCTTCTTTTTTTCTGCAATGTTAAAGTTATCTGTCCACTTAGAAAGTGCTTCAAGTGCTYGTGAGCATTGTGTAAATTATGAATGTCCCCAAACACTTGGGGGCAATAAAGAGGTTGAGCGTGTTCTGATATGTAGGGGAACGGTGGACTCAGCTGTTCRTTGGATGTGCAATACTCGCCCATGAGTGTTCACATACACCCCATTTCTGGGGCACGGTCTCCTAGGCTTCAAACTCTGTTCTTCAACCGTCCTTCTGTATATATTAAAAAGAAAGAGCAAGGGTAATTTCTGAATAGTGGTGCACAATCTTGTGGGGTTTTGTCCAGGACACTTCCATGGATGTGCGGACAGGCAGGAAGGAGGAGTTAACTGAAGGGGCCGCCATGCCCAGGAGGGACTGGCCTGTTCTCCCCTGCTCCTTGAGCCRGGCCAGGCGCTTGCCTGGTTTCTTAGCGATTTGATTCAGTTCACTAAGCTGGTGAAAAACAAGTCAGCCCCACCGCAACACGTTGGGTTTCCTGCTTGCTTAATAAACTGAACCGTCTCACCAAGGTGTCAGGTGAAGAGCAAGGACGGTGAAGGACCAGCTCCTCTGAGTGGTAGTGAGCACTTGGGCGGTTTCTCCCGCTTAAGATGACAAACTGGGAATGGCTGAGTGCTACATAATTTATAAGAAGTAAAACCGTGTTATTTCAGGTAAACAGTCTGTAAAATAAACTTGGGCTGCAGCTCGGAGGTTGTGCACTTAGAGCTGTCGTGGAGACGCGCGTTCTGCTGCTGTTGAACGMACACTTGAACAAATATGGAGCGTGGCAGTGAGGCTGTAGAGAGGAAGTGGCATGACTGGGAGATGAAACTGCAGAGCTGCCTGCTTCGTTAGAGAGCAGAACGTACTGAAAAAGGGGTAACGCTTCTGTCCTACCAGCAATATCCCTCAAACGTCACCACCGGGAGAAGCCAGTGGGTGTTGTGAGCAGTGTCTTCTAGTCCCAAGGGATGTGACCTTCCCAGATGTTGATTCCCAATTTMCTTTAACTTCTAAATGGGTCCCAGCAGCAACATATATGTTAAATTTTTATGCTGTACCATAAATAAATATTTTAAAACACTTAACCTTTTTATAATCAGTAGTTTAATCTTTCCCATGCTTCGTTGGACTTATTTAAATAATAAACTGACCACTGAACAAATGTTTTGTTATTTCAGAAGAAGCTTGCAGCCAGTAATTTGCTGCTTCTGTACACTAGTTATTTTGCCCCAGGTATCTCTAAAATATTTGAATGATAAAATCAGCCCTTACCAGTTCTTTGAGACAGTGCAAATTTAGTGAGATGTAAGAATGAGGGCGTGCGGGGGCCACTTGGCCCGCAGTCCAGCCCTGCACTTAGCTTGCTACTCACACCRTGTCTTTCTAAACTTCCTTACCTCTTCAGAGCAAACTTGTGCYGGTAAGTCAGTAAATGTTGTGCAAAAAAAAGAAAAMCAAAAAAACTAAGCCTGTATGAYCTTGTCATCAACAATTTAAAAGCAAGCTAAAAACACATCCTTCTCTGACTCTCCACCCAGCTGTTCTAGGTTCTTCCCCCGTGTCTTGAATGTTGCTTTCATTGGTAGTAGATAAAAATTAATGAGGGAGTGAGAGGATAAAAATTATGCAAGATGGAAAATGTTTCACTGCAGTAAAAAGCAACTGCTGTTGTTTTGCCATTTATACCCTTTTACTGCTACCTTTAGTCTATACTAAACTTTAGTAGTACTAAAGCTAATATATTATGCTTTGAAATTAGTCCTTTCTTTCAGTTATCCACACCTAAAAGATGCTTATATAGTCTTGGCAAGAATGACTTTTGAAGCTGATGTTACGCTTTCAAATRTCGGTACTGTCATTTTTAAATTAACGGAAGTGCAGATGGCTGAGAACAAAGGGTTCATGTGACTGGAAKGGGCTTAATCCAGGATTATTCCATTCAAAACTATCTTTAAAATGTAAAAGTAGTACATGGGAGGAAGGTGCTTGCTTGAAATATTTCTGCTTTTCATGGTGATAGAAGATGCATCTAGCTTCTTTAAAACATTTATTAAGATCAACTTCCTAACAAAGGTCAGGAAAGTATCTGTTTTTTTCATTACTGCCAGGTATTTCATCAAAGGAGGAACTGAATCCAAACACTCCCCYCTGCCACTTGTAATGCTGTTAGGTCTGCTTATTTCTGATTTAACATCTGGTGTTTGCAGGTTGTGCCTTGTACTTTGTCACCAAATCCCTGTCAAACTTAAATAGCTGGCATTTYACAAAGGTGCTTTGTAGCCTTGTGATTCCCAGCACAAACTTTCAGATCTGCCAAATGCCTAGCACAAGGACTGCTGTAGCTGCACCCTGCATTTCGGTGTTCTCCTGAGTGTATCGATCCTGCTTRGCTTTTATTTTACTTTTCTGGATGTCTGAGCAAGTTTAACTTCCTTCAGAAACATTTGTGTATGTGTGCGAAGAATATATGATTATGAATGTTGAACTCAAGACTTTTTTTGGAACTTACTTTTTGACCTTAATTTAAGTGCTCCTGACTAGCTTTCTGTTGAGCCTTTAAGGAATGTCACCTGACTTCTGTGACTCATATTGCTGTAGTAGCAGGTCTTATATCTCAGTGAATTGGAAAGTGTTGTCAAAAGTAAAAACTACAAAAGTGGTTTCATGATTCTCTGTTATGATTAAAACAAGTTTCTTTAATTTGCTTCCTAATGATGATTCTGATATTTTAATTTAGAATTTCTTTAGAACTGGATAATATTCTTGATAAAACATTTATAAGGTTATTAAGATTAGACTCTTCTCTTATGTTTTGCATTCTTTCCATCTAGAAATTTCATTTTCCATAAGAATAATTTCTCATGTGTAGAAATAGTGACATATGATAAATGTCAAATGGATTTTTAATTAAAAACTTGTAATAGATTTTTCCCCCGTCTATCTTTGATGACTTCAATAGCTAACAAGGAAGAAAGGTTGTCTTTGTGAAAACACTAGAAGGGGCAGGAGGAGGCAAGGGTCCTTTGAAAAATGTTGAAATATTTCTCAAGTAACCATCTGGTAAAATCAGTAATGATTTTMTGAAGAAATTAAAAATACAGGTTCAATATATGGGTCCTGTCGTTTCCTCCTTCCTTCTCTCTTCCTAATATATCTCTTATCCTAAAAAGCCCAAAATAAAAAAAAAAAAAGAATGGGAGTAGTATGTTGGCATTTTGGGGAGGGCTGTGGTTACTCAGCTCCTATGAATTTGCCTAATGATTTATTGCAAGATCTGGCTGAAGTTTTTTCTATAGTCAGAAGGCTAAATTCTCAATCTGCCTGTCCGCTTTCTTCATGAAACCTGTGAGGATGTGGTTATTTGTGAGGCCTCTGTTCTTCTCTCATTTGCTTGAAACGTGTTGCTTGTTCATCATAGAAGAGCAGGCTGAAGGGTGAGGAGTTGCCTGCATTGCGTTGAATGTGGGTTGGGTTGGTTTTCTTAATTTCCATCTTGGGGGTTTGAGGGGTTTGACCCAAGTGCGGGCCCAAATCTGGGTAGAAAATTTGGAGGGAAAACAATGGATGTACACTCCTCCTTGTGAAGAAAAAGTAGTAAAAATAACAAGTGATACAGCACTTCTAATTCAAAATAACCACTCTTTTTGGTATATGAACCAAAACCTAGGCCTTTGTTTTGTATAATACATTCATACAGTATTAAATTCAGAGGTTGTGGTGGAAGAGGTCAGTCGTTTCCATGAAGGGCTTTAGAAATCAGTGTGTGGAATTTTAATGAATTCTGACCAGAAAATGTAAATAGTTGAAATAACGTTCCAGCTTTCCTGCCTAACCAGAATGTACTTTCTTTGTAGAAAGGAATAGCACTKTTCATCATATCTGATTTCTCTGTAGAAAAATTGTAATAATTTACTAACATTTATCATCTACTACATTAAAAAAACCCCTGTCCTGTTAAGCAGACTAAGCCAGCTAGAGAGTGATAATACTGTATATAAATACCGTAAGGGGCTGTTATTTGTATAATGTCTAGCAACAGGCTAAATTGCACTTTTATGAGAAGTCCCAAATATTACTGATGTCTTGCCATGTTGTCCAGGAGGAAACTATCTTGTGATCAAATTACAGTTACTTTTTTTCTTTTCCTTTTTTTGTAAGTCTTCTCTTTCAATCTACCCTTTTGATTTTAATGGATGGGAATAATCCATGCCAGTGTAATACCAGCCAGAGTGCTTGTCTTTGAATGCAGTGTGACAGCAAGTGCTGACGAGTTGCATGCTGGTAGTGCAGAGTACAAATATATAACCCTGCCTGTTTGCTACGTGTGAGGGAAACCCTGAGGGCAGGTGGGGGCTCATGTATTGAAAAAAATATTTCGATATATATGGATAAATATCTATCACATATGATTATTCATGTTTTAGTTATTCTTGGGATTATTCAACTCAAAGCAAAAGCAAAATTCTTGGGGGACAACTTTTGTTTGAAAGGGGTTTGTACTCTGTGGAGAGAATTACATTGAAAATTAAACAATATCAGAAAGGTAGAAATAAGGCGTTTGTCCTTGAGAATCCCAGAATAGCAAGAAAAAACAAAATGCAGTGTGCCTGCCAATGTGTGTTTGCAATCCATTTGGATCACTGAAGGTTGGGAAACACAGCAACAATTAATCCATAAGATTCATGGATTCAGATGGTGACTTCTGAATTCAAAGTCCTTTCCTTGCCTGTGCTCACAGCCTCTATAGATGCTGCGTTTTCCATAACTGGATAAATAGGTATGCTAGAGTAAGAATCAGAAGTATGTTCAGACTGTACTAGAAGTATAAATTTTTAATACTACCATTTTGTGTATAATCTTACTAAAATGAAAATACTGTTTGACAGTTACAAAAACATAACTTTCTAAAACAAAACTAATAGCTTCAAGAAGTTCAAAATTTGTCCTGAATGTAACTGTCTCAAAAAGGCAGTAAAAAACTCRGTTCTCTTCAATGGGATATAAGGTTTTTCAGAATGAAACTGTCATTCTGTTGCAATCTAAAATTGCAAGTTGTTTGCAGATAAACCTCCTTTCCCTATATCTTTCACAATGTCTTTTCTGAATACAACAGACATCTAAAAATATTTAAAACAATTTTAAGTCAAGTAAMCTTTCATATGGATGGCATTGATATACAAAGACAAATCCATCTACCATTGTGTTCTTACAATACTGAGATTTTTAAAAACTACGCAAATTATATGAAATGGTTGTTAGTCTGTTATCYTGAGTTAGCAGCGAGAATGTAAAATTGGCTTGTAATCATTTTAAAACACAGTGGTGGTTTATATAGCTAAAATAAAATTCTTATTAATCAGGAACACAAAATCAACCCTTTTCCAGGTTCRAAAGATAAAATAAAAGGTCAGATTGTCTAAGTTTGGTGAGTTTTCTTTTTTTCTGTTTTTCTATGCTACGAATGTAATACTTTGAAGCATTGTATGATCTCTATTCCATCCTTAACTTGTTATTTCTAATCTAACTCAGATATAGTAGGGATGAAACTTCAAAAAATGAAATGCTGGCAGGGAAGGAGTGTAAAGAAAACGAGAGTCTTTTCAGGTATGTGCAACTTGTTTCTGGCTAAGGCTACAGGTAAATTTAATGCAGCCAAATATCTAAAAAATAAATCTCTGACCAATTCGCTATTTTTGAAGTTTAAAAGTAAACTTAGCTGTAAAGTGTTTCTTGGACACAGGACCCTCAAGAGGTCCTGTTTCTTGGACAGCCAGACCCTCAAGAAAGTGTTATTAGGATTTTGGAGGAAACCTACATGATAGTGGGAGTTCTGATATTGCAGTGAATACAGCATCAGCAGAGTACGAGAAGAAGTTTTTCAGCATTTTTGTGAGTTCTTTATGTGTGTCTCATGTTTTGAGTTGTTGCAAACACTTGMATTTTGCTGCCACTATCTAAAAATGAGGTAATACCTACAAAARTTTTGCATTGCAAGTTGGACCGAACATCGTTTTCATCAACATTACATGTTATGGCTTGATTTGCTGAACTTTGAGTATAGTCAGATTGTTTTATTTCATGTATTTTGGAGCAGGCAAGAATTTGCTTGGGAAGCAGGTCATCAAGAGTTAATTGACACTTTATCTTGATGAAGCAGATTTTCTTTTGTGTGTGTTACTGTGTGAGTTAATGCCAATAATAATAATTGTGACGTCTTCTATAAGTTGTCCTGTAACTGAATATGATTCTTAGAGTCTTCAGTAGTGACCAACTGATGACCAATGAGTTGATTTTTAAAGTTGGGCTTTGCAGTTCCCATTCAATTCATCTGCAGGCTTGCTGTAAATACTCTTTAAAAGTATCTACAGGAGCCTGCACGTGTGTATCCTTGGGGGATGGGCTGGTGTAGATTTTGGTTTTTACTAAGGAGAGCAACACTGAGGTAAAAATCAAAAGCTCAGAGCACAAGGAAAACACTTAGTTCCAGAATAGCGCAGACTTTTTGTTTTTTCTGCTGTAAGTCTTTGAAAATTTGGAAGTCGTGCAGTTTGTTTTTATTGTGAAAACTCTCGGGAAGAACAATTCCGAGCCGGTGCCATTCTTCCCGGCTGAATGGTGCTTGGCTTGTGCAATGGAGCAGCTGCGCTGGTTTGAGCTTGGCTCACAAAACCGTTTGCTTTTCAGTCAAGAACTTCAGATTCTGGGGTGGCTGTTCCTGGTGGAGGTGGCCAGCTCTGTGCTGTGAGGCAGCTGTAGTATAATTGAGACACACGATGTGAAGGAAATATAAATGCCGAGCGGATGCCTTTAAACRCAGCATATACACTAAGCTGTGGCTGAATTTTTAGAAAGATGAAAAGTTTTTATAAAGTGATATATGGACAAAAATTTGCTACAACCATGTATATGCTGAAACATTTTGTTTATAGAGGTGTTTTATATGTGCTGCATAAAGCAGGGTTTAAGGCTTCAGTGTTAGCGTGCAAGTGATATACCATGCAGCAGTCCAAGTTTAGATGAAAATGTATGTATGTACATAACTTCCTAATTAGAAATGCTTCAGTCTTCCTGAAATGTTATTATCTATAGGGCTGAGGTCTCCTCCATTTCTTAAATTGCCTGGGCTATGTTGTTTGTCTGAGTGGCAGGGTATACGTCATGCTCTTACACATCCTTGTTTTGGCTAATAACGATCACCATATTTTAGCAAATAAAATAGAAGGCTCCCAGAGCACTGAGAGAAATCATTCATCTTTGGTGGCAGTTACGACAGTTAAACATTTATAATAATTTCTTTACGTTAGTAAATATGAGGAAATCAGTGCTCCATCTAGTATAACATAAAACCTCAGACAGACCGTTTGTTTTAGAAGGGATTTTTCTAAATAGCAGTGTTTGACTAAACCAGAAATATCTTGTTTCGCATCACAAATCAGAAAGTGCTGCCCATGTGTTTTTAAAAAAACCCCAAAGTTTGAGATTTAACATTTTGTAGTAATTTTGTAGTCACAGTTAATAACACTTTTGAACTTGGCGTTGCTGCCTGCGTGTTTCGTGCTGAACTATACATTCCTCATGTGCCTGACAAGTTCGTTCTGTACCCACGGTTAATTATACAGAGCAGAACCCGCCATTCTTTCCCCATGCTCTCTTTTACACAACATTTTGCTGAACTCCTTAAAACGCTGTTCCCAACTGCAGAGAGGGGCCCCTGGAGATAACAGTCCTTGGGGCAGAATATTATGTTGCTCCTAGATGTTTGCCTTTGTTTCCAAACACGTTGGCCCATTTTATGTTTCCGATGTGTGCAGTCCCCAACCTCTTTGATGCTGACTAATTGGGGGGGAGACAATGTAAAAGGGTTAATCCGTTACACTGGTATTAATGAGTCAGCTGGATCCCTGCCGTTCCCTCATTTCTGGTTCACTTGGCGCCGATTGTCACTTATGACGAGTGACACTTGGTTTTGCGGGGAGCAAGCTGGGAGGTTGCAAGGTAGCGCAGACTTCCGATGCGAGCAGCCTGGGCTCGGGTTAATGCAGGTAAATATATCCATGCCATGTGGGTTGAGATAAGAAAATAATCTTGTTTTCCTACCAGACTCCTGGGAACACTGTGAGTGTTGGGAGCGCTGGGGTATTTTAAGCTCACACGTGGTAGACTGCGAGGTGGATGGGTTGTTTTCAGTGCTGCACTCCCGGATGGACTGCTGGGGGCCCTAGCGTGGCCTATACCCCGTTGACCCCCATGCCATACAAGGGAGGTGATAAAAGAAAGTGGTTATTTGCCTGTCTGTGCCAACATTTGCAGGGTCTATGCAGCTGACAGCGCCTTTCTGAAGCCTCAGATCTTCTGTGACACAGCTCTGAAAAAAAGTGAACTGAGTATTAATATGATTCTGGTGTTTCTTTCTGGTGTTCCTAACCTTTTAATTTACGATTTCAAGACAGTAATAAAGATACACTGATTTTAAGACGTATTGTGTTTTCATTACTTTTGATTGCAAATACAGCTGTAAACTGGATAAACCAGCATATGGGGAGCAGGAAGCGGTCATTCAGGGTAGTTCTGCAGGTCAGCTGCAGTTACGTGTTGCAGAATGGTGCAGAGGGCATGAACTGGATTGCTGGTGGGGGCCCTGAGAGCAGGTGCCTCCGTTGTCACTAGAAATGCACTTCTGTGCATGCAACGCCAGCACTAAGGTGTTTTCTGATGACTTTTTGGAGAAGCCTGTTAACACCAGCTACACGGGGAGCTCTTATGTCTTCTGTGCCCATGTTGTACCTGTTTCTCAGTAAGCCCTCCTCCAAGTTTTCTGTTTTGACACATTCCCCCACATTACTTGGATGACGATTTAGTACATTTCTACAAACTCAGAACAGGCGCAGCCTTCTAGCTTCCCAATTTCTTAGAAAGTTTGAGATCAGCTGGTTTTGAGGCCTTGCTTCCTAATTAATCCCTTTGGGGCAAGACAGTAAAGCACACAGTCTTGGCAAAGGATATTTGTTTAACCGCAGAAGCTTTAAAGTTAACTGGTGTGGAATATCTGAAAGATAAAATCACGTATGTTGCCTTCTCCCATGTCTTTCATCTGAGATTTGTTCGGCCAGTGTTGGTTTTGAGAGAGGATAATCTGATTTTATCAGCTTGCTGTCACCCAAAGGCAAAGGTGTTGCAGGCCTGCACTTCAGTGGTCTTTACTTTGCCTCAGCGCTGGTGGATGTTTGGCTTTGGTGTGAACCAGCTCAGCTCCCAGGAGAAAAAAGAAATCAACAAAAAAGTGAGTAGTTTTCTCACTGGGTAAGGAAGCAGGAAGCCTGATGTTCCTCAGAGTCACTGCAATGGCAGGATCACAAGAGGGAGAGGGAACAAGAATTCCTCTTCTTAGTGGCAGCAAGCGATTAGATCAGCTCACTTGGTCTCGTGGAATGTCACCTTTACTCCAGGCAAAAATTAGAGATGACTGATCATATTGCACATAGAAATAGTTGCTCTGTTCAGAAAATCACCCCTTCTTAGGCTGTCTCCGTACGTAGCCGAGCTGATCTTTCAGCCCCGTGGGAGGTCCAGTTTTCTCACCAAGCTGCAGACATCAGAATCTTGCCATTCAGTTTTCTGCAATTTTGTGCAGTTTTCTTTTCCCCCTGGGTGGGTGTTGTGCTGTTCTAGTAAGGTGAGCTGGCACAGCCGGATCGAGTGGTGGAGCCACCTAAGGTAAGAGTGAAGAGGAAATGGGAGGAGGAAATGGAAACACATCCTTAAGGCACCAGTGAGATATTATGTCACCTTCAGTACCTCAACTGTTTAGGTACCTGATAGGGAACCAGGTCGCTTACTGAGCTGGCAGAAAATTCAGCCAGCAAAAGCAGTTTTTCTCCTGGGTTAGAGAGCAGAACTGATGCCCAGAGCAACTGCACTAGCGTCAGGTGGGGAACTGGCCGAGGGAAGTGGCATAAGGAAACGTCTCCAAGTGGGCAGGGAGGAAAGGAGCTCCCTTTTGGCAGCGTTGAGCTGCTCCAACCACACTCATGTCTGGTACTCGTCCTCCTGCCGCGCTTGCACTCGTAGACCTCTAGGCATGAAGTCTGCGTTCCTGCTGTCCTAGAAGAGCAGATGAAATCAGGAGCCTTCTGGAGAGAGGCCGAGTGCCCTGCAGAAGAAGGGAGTGTCGTTTTGTGCTCTCGGCCCTGGATTTTCTCGCTGCTGGTGCTCACTGCACATCTGGTTATGTGCTGGATTGGAGGCGGGTTACAACATGAAAATTTCAGGTTGCAAACACAGGACGTGTTCCTGAGTTGAGCACATGAAAAGCAGAAAGTGCATCATGGAAACTGAAATCTGTCCTGCCCCGTGAAGAACATTCATCTGCCGTAATGGCTCCCTTATCAGACACTGGAGTTCAGGTCTTTGTGACCCAGAATTAGAGCTGCCAATTTTCAACCGGTTCAATAGGTATCTGGTAACGCAGACCTTTGTGCGTGGGTCGGTTTGTTTTATAGGAAGATGTGGAGTGACACTGTCGGTCCGTGTTCCAGCTTTTCTTTGAGTAGTGAGTTCGAAAGGGAGATGATGAGGAAGATGGCAAGAAATGGGAGAGGAGCTGAATGAGGCTGCTCTGGGTCTCTTCTAAACACAAAGCGTGATCCTCAGGGTCCATTTTGGTGTATCCAACACAGAACTTAACAAATTCCATAATCTTACCTGCATTTTTATTGGTATTCACGGATATTCACACCAGCAAGAGATTAAATCCCTGGGTGGCTTCTTTGCATTGTTTGTGGAAAATCTTCAGAGTTTTTGGACAAAATCTCTGCCCACGGTGCTCTGAGAAGCTGCTTTACTGACGTCCTGAGGGAGCTGCAGTCCAGGCTGAGCCTGTTTCCCTTCAGATGGGGCTCTCCGAGCACGGCTCTTAGCTCCGCGTGCTGGGTGTTCCCCTGCCTGCGTCCTGGGGCCTGCCAAGTAAAAGCAAAGTTTCCCATTAAGAGGGAGAAAAGGACAGACACGGGCTGTTCTGTCGACCGCTTCCCGATGAAAATGCAAAGAACTGGAAACACAGAGTAATCTCAAGGTTTCTACAGTCCAGAGGTAGCAGCAACTTGTTCTGTAAAAAACAGGCATTTTTTAATATTTAAGGTTTTTATTTTTTGATAGATTTAAGAATTTTACCATGTTATTTTGAAGTATTATGAAGTATATTAACGTATCTCTGAAATTTTTGACGTTGGTTTTTTTAATGACCACATCAGAATGGAGCCTATTTTTAGTTCCGAAATACTGGTCTTTGTTTTTTGGATTTCTTTTCCACAATGAAAAGTAAGATTGCCATGGCAGGATATGCTTTCCCAAGACAGCTGAGCCCCTCTGCCCTCAAAAAGGGAATTCTGCCTCTCCTTCCCCCTGCAAACGTGATTCCTTTCCCCCTTGGGCCTGCTCTGCTGCTTACTCGGCAGCTCTGGATTAGCCTCTAAACCAGCAGAAAACTAACATGGCACAAAGCGAGTGCTGGTTTTTGCTTGTCTGTGGGTTGTTTATTCATTTCTTCCTTTATTTATTTAATTTTAAGCAGCAGGGCTGCAGGGCACTGTGGGAAGAGGCAGGACCGCTCCTCTTGGCAGCAGCTGCCTGTGAGGTTGACTCAGCCGGGTTGTGAAAACTCACCCTTAGGTAACGGCGTTCACCCTGCGCGCTGAACGACAGCTCTGCAGCTGAAAGCCACACAGAAATCATCAGATGGATGTGGCTTGTTTTTGTAGGGTGGCCTTGACTGTTTTCGCTATGTTGTGTTTTGAAATAGATACCTCTCCTGCTCGAATCATGTTTTTGCATGAAATTATTCYGCAGAAGAATTACACATGCAGGGTGTACTTGCCTGGGAGCTTGACATTGAGCAAGTGGGTAAGAAGCTGCAGAACCTGGAAAATTGTGTGCCCTGGACTCGGTGACAGGCTGCCTAACGGAGCTGGGCGGGTTGAAAGGCTCCGTCATTCAGGCTCGCTCCATCTGGGATGCTCTGAAGCCTCAGGGTCTCCAGTGATCTTTCATCCTTGGGCATCAGGAGTTTTCTCCCAGAAGCTTCTCCCTTTTCTGGTAGCTCCTGTTATCTGGTATGTTGCCCTGTATCATGGGTTTCCATAAGCTTGAAATTCCCTGGAAACAGTGTTTGAAAAGCCCCTGTGGCCGCCCAGGGAGCGTCCGAGGCCTCTGGAGAGCGTGGGCTTGCCTTGCCAGGGAAGAGCGGCCCCGGCTGCAGGCCTGCCTGGCTCCTGCTCCTGCCCGGCTTTGGGGGTTCCTTCTTCTCCCCGTCCTTTCTCCTTTCTGGAACAAACTCGAGTGCTTTGCCTTCAGTTAGACACTGCCATTAGAAAGCCTACCGTTTCCGTAAAGAGGGTGGGGAAGGGACTGGGGGTTGTTTCTGCAGTATAGGCAGAACGTGGCATAAATATGGTCAGTGCCGTGGTTTAACGGTAAAAAAAATTCAGACAACTGTGGCTGTTCTTCATTTCTTCTGTATATGATACAACACGGTGCAAAGTTCCTTCCTTCCTTCCCTCTCAAAAATACTTGCCTTCTTTGCAAGATTTTAAGGATAATACTTTTGGTCCTGGTACTTGATTATTTTTCCTAACAAAACTATACTACTACATTTCTATGGTGTGAAAATGCAATCGAAATTCCAAGCAGTGCTAGGAAGGTTTTACTGTATTGAATTCAGAAATATTAAAAATCTGTAAACATTCTATTCTAGTGGCTCACTGTCTTTAAAAGCAAGCAATTTACTGATTTTAAAATGAACATTTCCATATTGTTTACATGCAAGTCAAGAGTAAACAACAAGTGCCGTATGCAGTTTCTTTTACAAAGCTGGCTTTAAAATAAAGTTCCTAGAAATACTAAACCAGCTTAAAGCACAAAAGTAATCGGAAAATAACACTTTAATCCTAGTTAATCCACATTATTGACCTATGTGCTCTAAATAAATAAATAAATAAATATAATTATGTAGTCCTTTAATCATCTGTGTGGAGCTGGTTATTCATGAGAAAAGTCTGATCTAAAGATTAGCTACCGTGCGTTTTTTTGCCATTTCTGAGGACAGGTTGAATGGATTTATGTTTTATTCTGTGGGGAGACTGGATATTTCTTAACCCATTTGGAGAGGATTTTTTGTTTGCTTCTTTTCACTTCCCTTTGCCAAGTTTGAGGCACAGTGGAGAGTGGTAGTAAGAGAAAGAAATTAACAGTGTAAACAAAACCCAATATTTAAAGGGGTCTTGGAGGCAGAGATTTGTTGTTTGTTTTCTTCACTGATTTGTTAAATTTAATTTTGCGTGTAGGTGTTTTCAGTTTTTCTGTGTAACAATTTTAGCCTTGTTTACAAACTTGTACTTTTTTGTACACGCAGCCAAACAGATTTTTTTTCCTTTTTTAAGGAAAACAAAATACACAGTGTTTGTAAATACTCTACAAACATGTGTGAAATGCAGAAGCAGCAGCAAATATAACATGAGGTTTTCACTCAGAATTGGCATTGTATAAATTGTCACAGTGACACAGGAGTGCAGCAGCGAGGCTGCCTTCTAGAGGATCCTTTGGAAGAGTGAGAGGAGCTGAACTTTCAGACACAGAATAGTGTAAGATTTGCCAACATGTGTCTGACGGAAATGCAGCTCTTCTCATTTAAGTTTCTGCTCTGGGTATATCAATCCCTGTATGTCACCCAGAGGCACAGGAACTGTGTATCAATATATATCTGTATAACTTAGTATATTTGTGTTTTAAATTCATTCTACCAAAGTCTTTTGCAGAGTTGCGTGTGGATGGCAATTGCTTTGAAAATGATTTGCTACAATTATGTAGCAAAAAAGTTACTTAAATGAGTATTCTGTTCTCTGTATTATTCGTTCTCCCACAAGGTATTAGTTTGGCTTTCTGCTGCTTTTTAAGTTTTCAGAAGATGTAGCAAAAGAAAAAAAAATATTCTGGTAACTTAAGTGAATGTTGTTTGTAGCAGCTTGTATATGAAGCTTAATGAGATGAGGCTGTTTATAACCACGTGCTTATCACAGTGCAAAACTCCCACAGCAGTTAGTGGGACAAAATATAAATAGTCCTGAAATGAGTAGACTGATTTACCTTTTTTTTTAAAAAAAAAAAACTTTCTTCCCTCTTCTTCATTATGTAAAAAATACTTTTTGTTTAAATGTATCTAAAATGCTGTCAAGACAGAGTAGAACACAGTGTTCCTTGGAATGGAAGAAATGGAGAAGCACAGTTTCTTTCTCTATGCTAAACCTAGCCATCTTCCTTTGTTTTTCCAGGGATTTTTGGTTCTCTCTCCTCCCTCCCACACCTCCCCACTTGTTCCCAGTGACCAACCATAACAATATTTGCTGATCGTCTTACCTGCAGACCGAAGAAAGGCAAAAAGCAATCTGTTTTTCTGTCAGTAAGGGCATGGCTTTTGGTTTCTTTTCGCAGATCTATCTACAGGTCCTATAAAAATCACCTAGTCTTCTATGTTTGTGCCAATCTCAATCATATTTGACAGCATTTTCCTGTGTTATCAGGGGTAGGAGGCTGGTCATGCAAATCTAGTTCCTTGGGAAAACAGCTTAAATTTGCTTTATTGGTTGTCTAACATAATTTGCATTTATGTAGCAACCTTTATTTGCAAACCTCAGGTTATCAAAGCACCCATTTTGGATAGGCAAATCACCCGATGACATACAGGTTACCCGGTAAAACCAGGAGACTTCTAGCAATATGAACAGATTACAGTTTTTTAAGTACTAGGAAAATGTTCTTCTGTCCTCATCAAAGCATGTGATGTGCTGTTTTTCTTCTGGGTAAGACTGTAGAAACCACACCACACCACAGAAACAGCAGGAGGGACAGGGATGCAAGGTTTCTTCTTCCTAGCCCACAGGAATCTTAACTTCTTAGTGCAAAGTTGAGCATTACAATAAATATTTACCTTTGGAACAACACTTCAGCCTGGAATCATAGGCAGATTTTATGTTAGTTGAACTACTGGGAAGAGATTGCTAAAATGTAGATGTTTAACAGCTGGTTGTTCACCAGCAGCACTGTATAAGATATATACTATTGTTTTCAACTACATTTTTTAAAGTTTTTGGTTTTACTGATATTGCCCTATAGCTTTTTGATGCTCATCAAGAACTAAAGAGATATTTTATTATTTTGAGACTGAACTTCTTACATCCTTCCAAGAAAAGTAAGAAGATGGAGGAGGAATTGTGAAGTTTAAGACAATCTCCTCATCGAAGGAAAAGAATGTGTAATTAAGCAATAGTAACAGAACTAATGAAGGCAAATAATATTGTTGTCTTCTCTTCCTCCCTTGGAGGAGCAATAAGGAGCCTGTGCAGGCTGTGACCATGGAAGAAAACTTTGTTTTCAAACAACTGCTGCTTTTGTACTTGCTGCATACCAGTCCATCCCTATAACACAGTTGGATTATGCTAATGTAGACATTTTTCAGTACTCAGGAAGCAGATCTGAGGGTGAGGTGGAAAGGAAGGAGATGATGTAATTTAAAACTGAACTTCTCCAAACATCTAAGAATTTAAAGAACTTCTTGTTTCAATTTTAATATCAACCAATGTAGTTATTCTATGAGATGACTGAGCAGGAGAGATGACCATGACAGTAAGGTAGCACTATCTAAAGAAAGAAGTGATTAATTTATAAACATTTTCCCTTTAAAAAGAAGATTAGGTGGCTTACTTCCTCAGTAAAGTATGATTCACTTAGGTTAGCTGAGCTTAGAAGGCGTGCATTTGTTTTGATGTGAGGAGGAGAGGCTTATTGACAGATGAGGTAAATGGCAGGAAGAATTAAAGGTTCTCTAGGAATGTCAAGAACTGCAACTTAATGCATGTGGAGACTGGCCTGTGGCATCTCGTTGGGTGCCTTCCAGGCAGTTTTGCAAATATTTTTAGGGACAACCTAAGTGAAAAAGGTTAACAAATAATAGATATGCTGGGAGCTTATCCACAGAACAATGCGAGGTCAACAGAGGAAACGGAATGAACATTTTGAGGTTCTCCCCGAGGCACGGGCCACATGCCCTGGGAGGCACGTCGCTGTTCGGTAAAAGGACACTCTTCAGTTGTGTCGCTGATATTTTCATCTTCTGTCTTACAAAATCATTGCACTGGTCACAAGCTCTTACTTGAATCTGTAGTAGCCTGGTTGCTTTAGCACTGAAGTATTGAGTGGCTCGAGAAATCCTATCACCTCCTTATTCTAGTGCTAAAMCAAGATAACACAGGTGTGTCAGCATCTAGGGTAATGAACTGGGATTCCAAACAGTGAAATGGAAAACTGAGATTTGCTGAAGGCTATGCAATGAGGAAGATAAGCAACATTTTGATGATCTATCTAGAGAGGTTGATGTGAGTGAAATGTGCTTGCATTTCACCGGTAAAACAAACAGAATGGGATTCATCCTCAGCATTTCATTTTGCTTTACATGGAAACATCCTGATGTGAAAACAGAGCAATCCAAAACCTTGTGAATGGTTGATGAATGAATTCTTGAGCTTTCTTTGGGTGAGACTGTGCGCCTAGAGGAAGCCTCTGTTGCATTTGAAGAGAGGGATAGATTTGACAGAGAGCAGAGAGAGGATCTGGAATCTCAATTTTTGGAAAATTTTAAAATTTAGTTGGACAAGAACCTGGGGAATATAATTCAGCTTTGAAGTTAGCCCAACACTGAACTAGAGGTTGGAATAGGGGAACTCTAGCTATTCTTTCCAAGCAAGATTTTGTTATGAATCTTCTCTTTTARGCCTTCACAGTTTTCTGATAGAGTCAGCCACCTTTTAAGAGAAAGCCGTGTAAATAGAGGGAGTGGGGGTGATTTAGCCTCAGTAAAGTCGTTGGAAATGGGGCTTAATTTGAATTCTAAGAATTTATATTCTAAGATCTAAGAAAGCTTTAAAGGAACTCAAGTCCATGAAATATAAAAAACACAGAAATAAAAATGGCAGCTTACAAACTGTCCAAATTCAAAAAGTTTTTTGCAAACCTAAAAGTATCTGTATCTGAGGGGCTGAAACTCTACAGGAGTCTTCATCCTTTTGTAAAATTTTCCTATTGCTATCTCCCCAAGAGTTTTAGCCTGGCAAAAAAAAATGTAAGTGAGTTTAATGAATCTGTAATTTTGCTATGGTCAGGATAGCCTGTTCTGACTGGCACACACGTCGTCTCACAGAGTTGTTTAGGAAACTGGAGACTCCCCATTAGGGTCAGCGAGGGAAGGATGTGTTAGCAGTATGATGCTGGCTGGCAATTTGAAGTGCTGTTCCCATAATCATCAGGTGTGTGTGCAGTGCTTGGGCTTGCTACTTCTCTGAAATAGTCACACTTGACAAAGGAAATGAAAAGACTGGGCAGTGTACATGTTGCTTCATGTCTGTAAATGCAAAACCATTGAGGATAATGTTCACCATGTTGCAGTTTCCCCCCTCCTTCTCACCAAGTTGGAAGTCAGTCATTCAGGGTTTTCACTTGCAGCCACGAGGTCCATACAAATTTTCTCATGATTCATTAGGATAATGAGAGAAGATGCTTGTTATATTTTACTCTTGACCAGGGATGCATTTGGAGGACCTCTTTATACCCAGCTATAACGACACTATTGAAACTTAATATAATGCTGCCAAAATCTTGCCATTGAACTGCTTAGACTAACACAGACTTATGCTTTAGGATGGACTGACAGAGACTTCCTTGTTATTCACCCTTATGCAGCATAAACTCTTAAACCCTTGTTTTGCTGGAAATTGCAGCTGTAGGGAACCTTTTTGCTGATATATTGGATTTTTAGGAGGTATTATTAGCTTGCTGAAATGAAACTGCTGTTGATATGAAAGGCTTTAATATGAAACCAGGATGGGGTGACCTGAAATTAGGATGACTTCATTGTTTTGCCAACTGTACATATTCTTATAAGGCTATTATGTCTTGGCCACATGCACATAGAAGCTGATGAGGATTAATGTGCAGCTAGTGCAGTACTAATGCTATAAAAATGGTAGTCACACTTTAAGAAGAGAGAAGAACCATCTGTCAAGGTCCTATCTCTCCCATTGAAGAGTACAGCCCCTGGCCATTGACTTAATTGATTCAGGTGAATCAGTAAGTGGTATGCTAAGAAAGCAAGCAGGAAAAAGAAGGCAGAAAGGGAAAGACCTTCTTAATAAAAGGTTTCTAGTGGGCCTAGAAGCAAATGGAAGCTGAGACCCTGGCAGTGAAGCCAGTAGGGTTGGGGGACTGAACAGAAACACATTTCCTCTCTGCTGAAAGCTATTAAATGAGTCTGAGGGAAGAGCAGGATTCAGAAAAGTGAGATTGTAGAGAATCCTATGCATGAGATATTCAGAGGAGAGAGGAAACTAAAGTATTTATTTAATATCTCTCTAGAATGAAAACATTGCTACTATTAATGGACTGAAGTTTGAAGTTCTGTTAGTTTCTTTTTGGAGCAGGATGACCTAATATTGCTGTGTCTGGCCTATCTTCCTTCCTCATCATGGGAAGAGAAGGGAAGATTTATGGGTAAGAGAAAAGAGGGGCAAAACAATGCAGCAACACCTTTACGTTTCCGTAGAGCCAACTTCTGTTGTTTCAGATCCTAGTAATATTCTCTCAAAACTCTGTTTCTGAGAAGAAAATTTGTGCAAGCCATCTCTGTGTGAGGTGTAGTATTAAAGGTAGTGCTACTGCAACGGTAGGTTGTGAAAAGTGGTGATGGGCAACAAAGTTAGTCAGTTAGCTAAAACCTAATGGAAAATAACTGTCCTTCTTTTGAAGATTTGATGACGTTTGGAAATTTATATTTTTGTTAACTAGTTACTACTAGCTGTGTTGTCCATGCTTTACTTTCTCAGAGAATGCTTGCACGGACTAGGACAACTGATAGTTCTTAAATTATAAAAGACTCCAAAATACGCTTACAGTATTTTTTCTTTCAGCCGAGAGTAAGATCGACTTTTACTAGTAATACAGGTACTGAAATGTTATCTGTTGAACAAGACACTGTAAGCTTGAGGATAACAAAATGCTGGAAGAGGAAAGAATATAAATAGAATCCCACTTCCTTGTTGAGTAGAAGCCAAACTTGTGGTTGAACTTTTCTATGCAAGAGTTTGCTGAGGTCTAGATAGGCAGCTACATGCTGATTCTTGAAGAAGACAAAAACTTCCTCTCTGAGATCTAAGGAGTAAAGTGCATCTTGAAGACCAGAATAAATATCTTTTCCTGAGCAGCAACTTCAGTTCTTGGAAAAAGAAGATGCCAGTGGAACTCAGAGAATGTTGGTGCCAATCCAGCACCAGTTCAGTCAAAGGAAAAGTGTAGGTTTGACCTTTGAATATAACATCACTCATTTCAAAATCAGCCTCCCAAAACTGAGGATTTAAAATGTGAGTACAGCAGAAAATTGGATAAATGTGTCCACTGTTCTCTTCTCAAATTTGAGAATGCATTTCCATTGATAAGTAAAGGAATATTATACAGGAAAACATGTTTTTTTTTTTTTTTTCTCTGAAAAATTTCCCTTAGTAATATGCTTCATGTCGCAGGTTATGCTGCTAATGCTTAAACTGCATTGCATAGAATTTGTCTCATGTATCCCTTTCTAATTCCTGTATTCTCTAAATAGCATACTGCATGTTAGATATGACTCCCATATTTTTAATAGGAGCTTCATGACTAAAACTTAGCATAATGCTCTTAAACCAAGCCAGAATCTCATTGTCTTGTAAAATGGATCATTTTGCCTGTTATCTCTTAATTAAAATACAGCTTTAAACTTGCTCTAGTTCAAACACATTAATTCAGGAAATGTTATAGCCTCTATTTATACAGGAAGTTAGAGCAGATGATTACAGTGGTCCCTTTTGGCTTATTTGCAGTTGAGTTCTTATGAAAGACTCTTTTAGAGGATGTAGAGGGAGTGCTGCCTACTAAGGTCATGAGTTCATGTTTTTTCAGAGCCAGATTTCAGTTATCTTGTTTGGCAAAATTACCATTATATACTTATCTGCATTAAGATTGTATAGGATTGGGTTGTTGTTGGGGATGGGGTGATTTTTTTTTTTCTGAGAACAAGGCAAAAATATTTGAACATGGGCCATGTTCAAATAAAAGGCTTTCAGTTTTTATAAAGTATTTCCAGGGACTTCAATTGAAAAATTCTAATTTTTCACAAAAATTAGAGCCAAAAAGCCACAAATCAGAGTGTTTAAGGTGCTCCAGAGGCCCATGTAGTTCCTGCTCCCTGAGCCCTTCACTGTGTGCCATGTGTCCCTTCTTCTGCCTTCCAAAGACCCAGGGAGACTGGAAAGGAGGTTGGGGGTTCCCTGCAGAGAAGAGGAAATGCCAGATCGGCCAGAAGAGCCTGAAGGGCTGAAGGTGAATATGGGCAGAAACTATGACTTACTGTGGAAGGAAGAGATTAAAGCTGTGATCAGTGGGAAACCAAGGCCAGCTTGGTTGGAGGTGTCAAAACAAGATAGGCTGGTTATGGCACGTTCAGCAAGGCTGGCAGCTAGTGGGAGAGGCCAGGATTGGAGAGATGGTGGGAAAGATTGATTCCTTGGATTTCTAGAAATAAGGAAGGTTTGTTTGATTGGATATTTGAGATGGGAGCCAAAGAAGGGCACCAAAGATGCTACTTTCTTGTGAGCTGTCCTAATGGGTGGATGTCTCAGAGAAGTGGGCACTTGGCTCTAGCTGCTTCACCTTTACTAACTCCAACAGTAAGTCTCTAAAAAAAGATTCATAAAACTGATATTTCATTTTTTGTTTAGCAAAGAAGAGATGCACATGAAAAACTAAGCTTGCAAAATCGATTAGAATTGTGAAACACTATAGCTATTACTAGGGTTTGATTTCCTTAAGAACTTACAACATTTGGGAGTTGGATGTCAAAGTTCTAAGTCAAAAAATGCTTCATTTCCCTCCAAATGAGCTGTTCTTATTATTCTTTTCCTGTGAATGTTTTTACATTTTTGACCTTTTTTTTTTGTCCTGATTTCAAGCAAAGACTTTTTTTCATCTTAAGAAAAAACTAATCATCGCAGGAAAAAAGTATTTTCTGGATAGTACTAACACATATGAGTTGGGTCTTTTGTTTCATGTGTAGAAAATTTTCCAAGTGTTTGCTCAGGAAGGGTTCATAAAGAAAATAAGAAAAAAGTTGGTTTGTATGTATTGATATTCCTTAAATCTCCAGTGTAACTCCTTCTGTATGTTTATGCATACGCCCAATTCTGCCCAGTATGAGTCATGTCCCTGATTTCAATTAGCTGTCCACATACTGGCCCCCCACCTCCTCCCTTGGACACTTGCTTAGCCCTGGCCCAGCTAGCTGCTTTCTACTCATGTCTTCACAAGTCTCCTTGCAGCCACCGTAAGATCCCTTGTCAGATGCTGATCTCAGGGAGGGCCATCCCGTGGAGTTGTTCTCCCTGCATCTTTCAAAGAACATAGGACATGAGACACGTCTCAAACATAGGACATGTCCTTGTCTTGACAGGATGGCCTAAGCGATTCATGATGGATGTTTTTTCAGGGCACCTCTAAAATGAGTTAGAGATGGAGATGCCTCTCCTTCCTTGCATGGTTGTTTTAAATGCCTATCTGGAGTCGGTGTTACTTCTGGATAAAATGTTCCTCGCCTAGCCTAAATTTGCTACAATTTTAACTCTTTTGCCTGCCTTCTCATCCACAGTAGGTGTGAACCCCCAAAATAAATATTTTATTACTGGCTTTTGTTTTTCACAGTATTGTGGGGAGGAGTTGAAGATGAGGTGATGCTCCATCTCCTTTGCTCTCTTCCCATCATGCACATTTTTTTAAAGAAGTGATACGAATGCAAGTACTTTAGAATAATTTATGTAGAGAATTAATGGTTTGCTGAGAAGCATTTTTCAGTGTCAAAAAAGATCTCCATAGGTTTAGGCATTAATGGCATTAATAGGCACTAATGACATATAACAAAGTAAGTTACTGTTAGGAATACAAATACACCATTAGGAATACTAGTGTATGTAATAAGTATATCTGATGACTGAATATTACTGTGTATTTTCTTAAAGAACTTTGCCACATAGTGCACGGTATCAAGCAGGCCTGACACACTAGTCCTTCTAGCAGGATGCTCCACTCGGGGAGAAAATGCAGCCAGCAACTCAAAAATACAGGCTTAGCAACCGAGCTAAACCACACGAACTTGATCTTTGCATTGAGAGTTGTTGCTGTGTTTTTTAAGAAAAAAGACTTATGAAATAATCCATTTCAGAAAGGAGTATCAGTTCGAATCAAAATAAAACCACAATTATGTGATTAAATCTTTTTCATCTTCCTGAGATACTGTCTCTTACAGACTACTTGTCAAGTAGCACAAACAGCATGAGATAATCCACTGAATCTTTATGGTCTCTTGCACAACCTCCCACAGACAACATTAGAGAAGGCAGACTAAGTGGATAGTTATTTTAAAATATCAGAGAAGTAAATACTACATTTGTTTTGTCTTGGTAGAATTTTTAAGGTACTTTCAGTCTCTGAAATCAGATGAAATACCGTGTCTGTGGGATATTACTGCAGTCTGCCCTTCTCTGACTGGTATTGGTTGCAACTTTTGGGATGAGCTCCCACAATCAGGTGTCATCAGTAAGATCCTGGGTAGTGGCATCTAAGGAGTAGGCATTGCCATTCTGTGCTTGAAACCAGGGAATTTCTTTGGGGATGCTGCCCCTTTCCTTCAGACCTCCTGCACGGATACAGATGTATCTGTACGGGAACTGTTGTAAGCAGGGACGGGGCAATGGTGTGTGTTTGCTCCAGGCTTGGCAGCACAGAGCAGGCTTGGGGCTGGGACGTGCACCTGGAGTAGCCTCCACACCAGGCACTCCTGCAGCTGCTTCTCCTTTCTCTGACACTTTGCCATTATTAGAATTTGACAATCCTCACGCTACAAAAATAGGGGTCTGCTTTAACTGAGCTGGATTTATTTCCTGGTATTGGAGACCACTTGTCTTATCTGCTACCTTGTGTTCAAAACTGTGAAATAAAAATGTATTCTCCCTTTCATGGAGAACAGATTTTTATGAAGACTCAAGCCTTTTTCCTATTCCTTATAAACTATAAAATATTTCTGGGATTTCAAAGCTTTTCTATTTTTTTCCCTAGGTGACACAGTTGATGATCAAAGTAGAGAGTCAAAGGATAAAACATTGTTTCCAGAGACCAGACCAATGCCCAATAAACCTCCGCAGGTAGGAGACTATTTCTTTATGTGTGCAAGATGGAAATTCCCAGCAGCTGCTTTGAGAGCCTGAATGTTCTGCAGGAGAAGCTTTCAGCAAATTCACATCTTCCACAGACTAGGTGTCTGCTTGGCCTTCCCATCATCTGTCAAGAAAGAAACATTACTAGTAACTACTTGGCAATGCTATTAAGGCCACTGGTATAAGTTTTGAAAACAAAACTGTCTCGAGGCTGGGCTGTGAAGTATTGCTGAGTATCTTATTTTTATACTTAAGATGTGGAAGCCTGAAACTATAGCCAGAATGTTAATGAATTGCATACAAGCACCAGCATGGGGAACGGTGATGGAAAATGTCAAACCTTTACATAAGTAAATTATTTCCCACAGCTATTATCATAAATAACATGTTGTAAATGTGTGAGTATAATAGAATGTCTTTATTGTGTGCTCACTTTTGTTTCTGTTTCAGTTTCTGGATTCCTTTGTCTTCATCTGGTTTATTTAATATTTAGTCCCTACGTACCAAAAGGGGCTTTCCAGAATATTTCTGCATATGGTGTACACATACTGTCCTCTCTGCCGCCTGTGAAAATGCTTTTGCAATGTGTGTGAGCCTGCTTTCCAGTGCCATTTAGTTTTAGATACTTGCAAAGTAACTGAAATATTTTCCTTGGATCTCTGAGTTCTTGTGGAGGAGGATGTATTTTGGGGGTTTTCCTACTTATTTTCTTCCCACTCTTTCTCAGATCTGTCCTTGCAACCCACCTCTCTCTCTCTCTCTGTCTCTTCTCTCTCTCTTTTTCATGCTATTTTCATATTTATTATTGCCAAGTCCCATGGTATATGAGGGGTGTGTATGAGTACATAGTAAGTATGTTGCTATCTTAAGAAAGGTTGGTGCGTGGGGAGGTGCTATTTGGTCTCTCTTTTTTTAATCTTAAATCAAAAACTGTGTCTGACACCAAAATCTTTAATTCATCGTAGCTAATGAATGGTTTGCTTTATGATAATGTGGAGCCATGAATTGGTTACAGATAATAGCAAAATTATAATTGGACTTTTGGATCCATGCAAATCAGAGCAGGCTTCTTTGCAAGGTTTTGAAGTCCTGCAAGTTGATGTTGTGGTGACCTCCTGTTGCAGTGGAACGTTATCCGTAGATAATGTTCCCCTTAACGCACTGTTGTCTCTACATATGGTGAGCTCTCAACTGGTTTTATATCAGAGTTCAATTTTCTGATGTTTCAGTAAAATAAGAACTTGTATAACCTTACAGACATCAATTGTTTGAGAAATAAGAAAACAGGCAAAATTTTCCACATGAAACAGTAGACGTGACAGTAAAGGTGAATCTTAGATATCCAGGACTTAGATATCACAAAAGTACTTAGGTGAAGCCGTTTGTGACAGTATCAGCTAAATTAAGATACTGCAGATACAGCACTTCGTAGTATCTAACTTGTCAATTCCACTGTCTGGATTTTGCTGTTTGGACTTGACATTTACTCAGAAAGGGTTCTCAGATTAAACAGAGTGACTGAGGAACACAGAAATGAAACGATTTCAGTGGTGAATATAGCAGATTTTATAAAACTGGAGGAGAAAAAAATAATTTAGTAAGATCAGAAAAGCTGTATGCTGCATATAGACAGTGTTTGATATAATAGACTTATTAGCAATAAGATGAGAATACTTTATAAACATACTAGAGAATGGGAAACAATTTTTGTTAGGCTACAAGTAGTATTAGCTATTTTTCCTGCATGGTTGAACAGAAAAATGGTTAGTTATATCTTGTCACTTGCCCCCAAAACTGCTTTTATTTTTAATGTGATCTATTTTACAACTTAACAGATGTAGACTTTGAGGGATTTGGCAAGTGATTTTTTGGAATGTGATTTAAAGAACAAATCTGCTAATACTTTGTTCATGGGTCTCTTCCTTAGTCATAAAAGAAATGAGGTTGATTTTTTTGTTGTTTTTTTTGAAAAAGAACGTGTCTTCTGAAGAATTTTTAGTGGTGTTAGTCCTCTTTGAAGTTTGCCATTTACTTAGGTGCTGTTGGGTTKGGTCTGAGTGTAATTATTAAGCTCTCAAGTGCACATTTCTATGTCATCTTGCTTAATTTATAGAAGCTAATGCACAAATGAAAGTTTAAAACCAAGTCATCTTGCTGTAGCTAGCAACATTTAACAGCTTCTCTCATAACAATTGCAGTGTCCACTGCCATCACTATATTAAGAAGTTCAGATATTGTATATGATGCTGCTGAAGGAAACGTAGATATTTAGGAACTGCTTGCAGGAAGGTGGTTCTGAAAGGCCATCTTTGGTCGACACGTTCCGGCTCCTTCTGCAGGGTGGAAAAGGAAGCTGCTTCTTGGAAGAGTCCGGCTGCATCTCCGGGGAGCAGAGCAACCACTCCGGGAGGGTCGTGCTCTGGGATGAGGCCGTCCAAGAGAGATTCCCAAGTCCCATCCGTGTTGTCCGGGGGATGTGACCACTGTGGGCCTAATCAAGCCGGCGCGATCCCACTGAAGTCGCGTCAGGCTCACGGACGAGAAGTTACACCCACGTCTAAGTGCCGTCCTGGAGCGGGGCCAAAACGCTTAGCACTCTGCAGGACCGAGAACTTAAATTAGTCTCTTTGTGACTATGAAAGACAAGGCTTCTAATTTTAACTGTATCGCCATTATAGTAAGAAGAGCTATTATGGGTTTATTTTTTCATGCTTTGGGGTTTTCCATTTTTATAGTGCAACTTCCAGATAATTCAATCTTTATCTAATTTCACTGGGAATTTAAGATTGTAGAAACTAACTGAAAGGAAGGTTAATTTTGATGTAAAAAAGGGCTAGAAAAACAGTACTATGGTGGTGCTAAATTGTTTGGTTTTACTATTAATTCTTTTCTTTATGTTTTGACAATGAATTATTCAATTCGTGAACCAAATTAGTGCATCCATGTATGTTTGTCCTACTGTGAGAGCAATTGTGTAGAATATGTATTAGGAGACATAAAAAAAATATTTCTGACAGATGGTAGGGCTGTGAATTAGGATTTATAGAGATTACTGTATGTCTGGTGTTCAGGATACCTGGGATTATTACATTGGTGCGAGAAACAACAAAATGACATTTATGATAATAACTGCAGTGTTTTGTATCTCCCTGTTGTCACCTTATGAAGCAGTTTGTGTTTCTTTTGGTATGAGCCTTCTTGGTAACCCGACATGCACCCTTTAGGCAACAGATTGGAGCAGAAAGTACAACACCAGGCAGTTTATTTAAAAAACAACAGCAGCAACAAAAATAGAAAAAAATAGACCCATAAGGAGGCTGTGAATTTATTTTGTTTGTTCTGGTTTTTGTTTTATTTTGTTTTTTTTAGCTCGTAGTCCTCTTTCTCCCTCAAATACTTAATCACTACTGTGTTTTATCCCAGGAGCTTGTTATACGTTTTCTAGGGCAAGACAGAATTGCCCAAGGGATTGCTTAATCCATAATTATCTAATTTATATGTTGTTGTTACCGTCACTCTTAATTATATACCTTACTGTGATACTTATCATCATAGGACACAGCTTTTTTCCTTCAATTGCAATGGTTCTGCTATAGGTTTTGTGAACTTCTGCTGGCCAATTTGATACTACAGGCTGAGAGTGTAGCAAATAGAAGGCCCATGCTTCATGAAGTAAATTCAAAATTATCTTTAGTTCTCTGCACATAGATACTAAGGTACCCCATTTGGGGCCAGTACCCAATTAAATAATGTTTTATTCAATAAAACATATTTTTCATATAAGAGTAGGTAGATAATATTCTCATTAAATTAATCCCTTTTAAAGATCTGCTGTTTCATTATTCTAAATAGATGTAAAAAACAGTTTCTTAGGCTTTAGGTTTTGAGTTCAGGTCATTCAATTAGGAAGAAGGAAATATAATGAGACATAGAACATCAAGGAAAAGATAATGGAAACTGTAAAGCATAAAAGTGGAAAAAAATAATTTAATAATGTACGTTTTACTCTTTCAGAGGAATTATAACTTGTGCAGAAACTGATCAACTTTTAAGATCTCCTTTTGAGCAGGTCATCTGATATAATTACATATGATATAATATGATATACATATAATATAATACATATCTGATATAATTACATGAACAATGCCAAGGTTATCTTTCTTTTAATTTTTTTTTCCTATTTTAAAAATTATTAACTAGTTCTTCCAGATTGTTGTTGGCTAATTCTTACTGTAGTTGACTGTCTAAGATATTCTTACAAGCTACTGGAAAAGGATCATGTCTGGATCATGTCTCTGTTCAGTCGCCCGAATCTTAGTTTATCGTTCAGGAGCTTCTCTATTTAGTAACTTGAGGAGCATGTTCTGATCTAGACGTACAGCATCATTGCAAATTCCATAAACCTGCTTTACAGCAGGTGACTGATATGTAAAAATTATTGGAGAATGATTAGTGTGCTTCACTTTGAAAATTTCTAGTGTTTGTAGAAAATGCTACTGCTTAGATGGGTTAAAGGAAGTAAAAAAAGCTATCACAAGCAGGAATTTAGTTATGGCCTGGTTAGATTAATTGCCTGTCATATGTCATATTAGCTCCGAGTACCTTTTTCACCTATAAATCCCATAAAGAATGGATCCACATTTTCTTTCTGCCTAATTGGGCATGTAAGCAATAATCACTTAATGAAATTATCCACTCTTAGGAGGGACTAGAATAAGACTGTCTGCAGCAGGTCATCAAGCCTGTGCTTTTCTCTGGCTGCTGGTACCTTCAGAAAAAAAAATCTAATGTTTTTCTTAACTATTGTGCTAAAGAAAGCAAAGTTTTAATGTTACCCTTCAGGAAAGATGAGCAGTTTTCAGTGTYAGCAGCTGCAGTGGACAGTATTTTTCTAAGGCCCCCTCCCTAGGCTGCATGTGCGGTAAGTAGGTGGCAGCTCACTGGGCGACCTGCATTTACTCTGCAGCTGCAGATCGAGTGTGTATAAAGTAGGGCTGCCATATGATAAGAAGATCAGAGTATATGGCTGTATCCTTACTCGGAAAGAAGGTAAATAGATCAGTTGGCTAAAGAATCATCTCTCTCGTTGCAATAGCATATTTACTTTATAAAGCTTAACTGCATTGTAGGGTTTATTATACTATCTGTTTGATAATTAGTCAAATTATCATACTAGGTATGTCATATTAAATATCAAGCTATCATAGTAGAAAGACCTCCAGAACTGATGGACCAATGGACTTCTGTCTCCCCTCAACAGCCGCAGAAGTTGGTGTATATCTGCACATTATATATGAATATATATACACACACATATAATATACATGCATGGACATTGGCATATGTATAAAGCTTAAGCAACATGATCATCCATAAGAGAGTATGATTCTGCAGGTCACAAAGGGTAAGTTGCTGTGGCCTCAAAACCAAGGTTTTATACCCTCTGGTTTGTGCAATCTGTCGACCTACGGTCGGTAAATACAACACGGTGATGTCTTGCAAGGGGCCATTTTGTAGGAGTTCTTCCATGTTAGAGTCCTTATCTGTGTAACCTGACATGCAGCTGGGCTTGCTTCAGCACTTAGCAAGCGCAAACGCTCACTAATGTCAGGAACGCAATGGCAATAGCATAGATATCAGAAGACAGAGTGGAAATTAAGAAACCTTAATCAGTGTGGTCATCACCAGCTTCCTTGCTGAACTTGGGAAGCAGCTCCTCATCAGCAGAGCAATGCAGTGCTCTCTTACAAGGCGTTTTTCTCTAGCCCTTTACAGACGAGAACTACTGTTAGTTATACCACAGTCCTTTTGTTGAACCCCCATTCCGCTTTCATTGCAAGAACAACTGAGGAAGCTTAATAGGCTTCCCTAGGAAGGGGCCCCGCTGACTTCTGATGAGAAAATACCAGTGAGGAGGAGGAGCGCCAGTGAAGGCCTCGGAGTGTCCCTCTCTCCCTCCGGCAGCCACGTCCGGGAAACTGGGAGTCCCCTCTGCGATGGGTCCCTGCCGACAGCCAGGCCTGAGCAATGGGAGACAACACAACCAGTTTCCAGGGACAAACAGCACACAAACATGATGCATTTTTACTCGTTAGTGACTATAATGAACTATGTGCATATGTGCCTATAAAAAAAAAAGGTTATAAAATAGGAAAATCAGTGGCCTGGTTGGTAGCCTCT
This sequence comes from Eudromia elegans, assembly GCA_003342815.1. NCBI lineage: Eukaryota > Metazoa > Chordata > Aves > Tinamiformes > Tinamidae > Eudromia > Eudromia elegans. Next base: position 431,156 of record PTEX01000200.1, on the reverse strand, counting down.
CCCTTTTGAGGGCGAGGCTTTGGTGAAGGAATAAAAATACTGTAAATAATGAGCAAGGCACACGTATCCAAAGACATGATTTGCCTGAGTCCTTCCTTGCTTTAGGCAGAAGCTTCCCATATGCTTGCGTGCTCATTCAGTTACTCTGGGTGGTTACTTGTAGCCAGAGACATTCAAATTAGGTGCCCAGATCTTCCCACACACATTCTTTAGCCTTTGGGTAATTTGGAATCCTCTGACTAACTTAATCCTCAGGAAGAGCAGCGACTCTCCCGCGCCTCGTGGCCTCAGAGCCGGTGCTGCTGCTTGGCGTTCCTGGTCGATGCGTGGGTCATCCTGCCTGGCCGCGCTTTCCAAACATTACAATTGATCTGCAATGCAATGTAGGTCGTGCATCACCTGACTGCCCTGTGTGCTCGTATAGCCCGATGCCCTAATGCTATTGACAGTGTGATGCGTTAGTGTAAAATGGTGGCTGAAAGGCTGTCGCTTATTAATAATAATGCTGAACGTCAACTGAGGAGAGTAACTTTAGGTTAGTATTACTGCCACGGTGACAGGAAGGGCGGAGGAAAGGAATAACCCAGCAATGATCAGGCCATTTTGATGGGAAGGAAAACTATATGAGAATTGTTTTCTCTTTAGACACTCAGACTCTTTAGACTCTTTCTCTTCAGACGCTTTTCAGTCTAAAATTCCAGTATTGATAAACTGGGAATATCTTTTTCCTTCAGTGTGGTTTGATCCTTTCTCCCTTATGTGCTGCAGTGATTTCTGCCTTAAAGCCCCCAAACTACACTGCAACTCACCACCATGAGGCCTAAGGCCTCTGTATGAGATGGCAGCACATCATCGTGCCTTGTTATAAAGCACTTTCTAAAATGCATCAAGATAAAAGTTCTTTGCTTTCAAATTCATTTTATTTCCATATTACTTCATTAAAAAGAGAAATCTCATATTATAATGTTATTAGTAAACCTGACTGATAAATACCTAAAATTGTTCCTTTTCAGCATGATTCACTTATGTGGCTTCTACAGGGAACCAGTTAGCTGCAAGAAACAACTCTAATTGAAAGAAACAACCCTAATTGAAAGAAACAACCAACATTTCCTTCTGTTTCTTCTATTTATTTGTTGGTCCTTTACTGTCAGCCCACTTTTATCCCTTTGGCTTAGAGGCCCGAGTAGTGGACAATTTATTGTTAACGGTTGCAGATTGAAGCTTCACAAACTCTGGCTTCTGGGTGCTTCTGGCTGTGCTGTTGGTAAGAGCTCCAAACACACAGGGAATATGGAGGAAATCAAATTTCTGTCTTGCTGTACATTTTTTTTCTGCCTGTTATTGACTTGAATCTCTATGGGGAATTCACATAGAAAGTTAGCTTATTATTATACTTGCCTAGTTCACTTTTTCAGCACTAGAATATTTTAAACTAGTAAATAGGACATATTGCTGGTGTTACCACCTGCTTGGATTTTAGGCAACAGGGAAAAAAAGTTCAAGATAAAGCACCTAGTGTAGCAACTTTTATTATCTTTTTCCTGCTTTAGCAGCTGCTAAATTGGACAGGATAGGAGCAGGACCTGGAGAAGGAGGACTTCAGCTTCCCCTAAAGTCTTTAGAATATTTTTTTGCGTGGAGCAGTATGCTTAGAAAAACTCAAATCGTGTTGGACAGTGACTACGTTGAGTGAATGTAGCTGCTCAATGTATGTTTTAAATAAGGTTTTATAGAAAATTCAGTTCTTAGTATGTTCTCTGGCTACCTTGAAAAGTTGATGAATATTCTTTCCTGCCTGGTTCTAGCCCTATTAAGAGAATATTTTCTAGGGGAATAAATATTTAACACTTGCATTCCAGTTATTTAAACTGCATACAGATAACTCATTCACAGTTCAAAGTTGCTTAAAAAGATAACTGGGTTTTAATCGATAATATCTGAATTTTTGTATTTAGATCAGGTATAAGGGCATCAGCACAACAAAACTGAGTATTTTGTGCTTTTGGATGACACTGAGGCTGCAGAATAAATCCATTATCAGCATTCATGAGGCTTCTGTATTCATTTTGTAATATATTGATTTGTCCTTCACTCCTGATGTTGGGCTTTTGAGTGCACTGCCAGATGAGTGAAGTTGCATACATTTTCATGTAGTGTTCTTCTGGCTTGTAGCTTGCTTTGCATAGCAATTGTCTTTACTTTTTAGTCTTCCAGCACGTCTGCTACAGCAACATGAAGATAAGAGAGTGCTCTGCCCTAGTTAGTAACACTGCCTGGCGTTGGGGCAAGCGCGACTTGTTGAGCACTGTTTGTGTTGCTTGTTATGCCGTGTATCTCCCACCTCTCTTTTTCCTCTAAGATAACTCTTACCGCAGTACTGGTGCTGTAAGAAGAGAGGGTTGTCCAAAATTCACTCGTTGGCTTCATGCCTGAAGTCCAGGGGCTTCCAGACAGGCGCAAGGGTGCAGCAAAGACAGGAACCTTGCAGCTTAGAGTGCATGATGCTGGTAGAGATCTGAAGAGACCAGGTTCAAAAATGCTGGAGTTGGTTTGGATAGAAGTGAAAATAAGAAAATCAAGTTTGGGTTCCAGTACAAGTGTAATTGTTCAAAAAACTATATTCTCCTAAAAATATCTACTGTAGAAGGACTTCATGACACAGTATCTTGCAGCTCCCAGGCAGAAAAGAGTTGCAATTTTCCTGAAAGGACATTTTAAACTGGTGGCAAGACTGTTCGCTGGCTCCAGGGAAGGGGAACAGGCAGATCTTTTCTGTTAAACAAATTAGGGCCCTACGTCACTTGCATAGAGCTTAATGGTGAGACTGGGATTGTATCTGCTCTTTCAAGTTCTTCGTCATGATCAACGTAACAGTCAGTTTGTTTGTTTTTCTACGCTGCATGACAGCGCACCAAGTCTGCGGCTGCACTAAGAGCAAAATTGCCTGTTACTCAGTTACTGTTTTTAGATCTTTGAGCTTCTGCATTATTGGCTTGTACATTTTTTTTCCATTGAAATCTGGAAATACTCAACATAAAAGCTTGTATAGTCTAGATTCCAATGACAGAAATGTTATTTTTATTATAATGGGAACTTAAAGACTTAGATTTTTTTAAATAGAGATCTAGAATCCTTTTTCAGCTTTTATTGCTGCTTTCTCTTGGTATTGTTGCCCTTCTTGTGTTGTAGCTTCTCTCCGTTTGTTCATAGTTAGGTCATTTCTTATTGTACCGAGTTGGAGGTGTTATGGTTCTCTCTCTGAACAATTATTCAATGTCTTTATATCATTATAGAATTTCAGTTATACTAAGTGCAGTATATACCTTTAAATTTCTCACCAGCCTTCTCCAGTAGATATGCAATCTTTTGTGTTACTTAAAATTACTTTTTAATGCAAAATTGCATTTTAGAAGTGTTTAGCAAATAAAACTCACAGGCATCTTTAGTATTTGCTAGGATAATTAAACACACTTTAAGCATTTGGAGTACCCAGAGTTCAAATGGCAGCCTCACAATTCCCTTCTGCATAGATTAACAGTTTTAGCAGTTTGACAGGGCAAGGAGCATGTATTAAATTCATAAAGTTAATTTTGCATGTAAAATACATTATCTCCCTATATTAGAGAAAATCTTCTGAAGAACTACATTTTTTTCTGGTTACTTTAGTACCAGTAAAAGTGTATACATCTACAGCATTTTACGGAAAGTCTGGTTTAGCAAAGATTACATTAATACTCTTTACGCGTCAGGATACTCTATGGGGAGCTTTGCTATAATAAAGAGAAACTGCTGCATGTCAGATGTACTTTTAACTGTTTCTTTAGAATCTTATTCTTTAAGTTTTCAGCAGCGTTAACCTGACCTTGATTGTGGTGGAGTCTAAAAAGCAGCTTGAAAAAGGTATTTTGAAGAGCTTTCATAGGAAAATAAAAAATACCTAAAATGTGTGTCACAGATCATTAAAAATATAATAGATGCTTATTTTAAAAGCCAGTTCCATTTTAGTCCAAATAGTGATATTGAAAAATAGCCAAGAAAAGAATATTGTGCACTAACTATAGGAGACCTGTACAGGTACCAGTAGTTGCTTAGGAAGGACGAGCCACAGCTGTAGTGCAGAAGAGAGTCCAAGCGCTGGGACACGAGAGCGCCGGGCAGATGGGGAAGCTGATTCCCAAGGGCAGTCCATGCAAGAGCCGCTGTGAGGAGTTTTAAGGAAGAAAGAAAGAAAGAAAGAACTGACGGGAAGCCGTTCTCGTACTACAGCTCCTGCAAGGTCTCCTGCACTTGTTCTTCCATGTAGCTCTGTTCTCCAATAGAAACAACTTCTGTTTTCTTGATCCCTGCAGGAAACGTTGGCTAAATTTTTAAGTGAGCCTCGAAAGCATGGCAGCTCTCATGACTAATGTGAATTTGTTTCTGAGCCCTCTCAAGGGCATCTCTGTTTTATTTGTCTTAGGGGATAGGTTTCTCCTTATGATTCTGTAAAGTGATAGGTCACATACTCACTGCCTTCTTGGGTGTGAGGAGTTTTGGTTTTTTATTTTGGGAGTTTTTCTGTGTGTGTTCAAGGCTAGGAGGGTTTTTTAGTGACGTTTAGAAACCAGCATGTTGCATCATCAAAGCTATACTGACCATTTTCTCCTAACTTGAATTTCTGAATAGAGAGTGCTAAATACGTAGAAAGCCTTGCAAGTAATTTTCCTTTCTCCCTCTGCTCCTCTTTTCTACCACTGAATGTCTCTGCCATTACTTTTCCTATTGGAAAAAAATGATTCATTATCACCAATGGTGATGCACACTTTGGAATTCTTACACATTCTCAAACAGAAGCCCAATGAATACCTTAAAAGCATCAATTCAAACACAATTGGAAGAATAATTCCCTAAGATAGTTTTCATCTCTAGACACTTAAGAAATAATCGCAAAAGACTACATAAATTCTAAGACAGATTATGAAACACTGTTTGCTGTAATACCATAAAACTGCCCGAATTGCAGATAATATTTCTATGTCATCCGTGGTGTTGTAGGTCTCTGTCATAGCTATGATGCTGCTGGGTATCTACTAAATATTCTGCAATGTTATACATCTGCTTGTTTCTCAACACCGACTTTTCAAGGAAAACGTGCCTGCTTTTGGTGGAAAAAATACTCTTTGACAGAGAGTACACTGAAGGACTTAGCTAGAAAACCTTGTTCAGTAATTCAGAGGATAATAATGCTAGCACTGGTCCTGAATTTGTCTTCAGAATCATCAGCTTCTTCTTCTTCATCTTCAGCTGTAAATGCAGCTTCTGTCTTAGTATGCTATAAAATATGCATTTTTTCTTTCTTGCAGGACTCTTGGCAGACTTTAAGATTAGAAAAAAATAAATGCAGCAAATAAGATATTTTATAAAGGTAGTTGAGGAACATTAATAAAGGTATGAGGGCAAAAAGATTGAATTTACTTTAAGGGATAAGTTTTATGTTTTGCTGATTTGAAATAACACAACTCACCCTTGCCATCAGAGTGCAATTATTATCTGTTGGCCAGCTATGATATATGTTTAGATACTGTTTCTTTTATCTCTGTTGATTTGAATTCCAAACCAACAAGGAAGAAAACATCTTGTCTATTTGAATTAACTCCAAGGATCTTGCCCTTTGTAATTTTAACAGATTTGTGGATTCCCTGGTGTTTGGTGAAGTGTAAATTGTTTGATGATATTCTAAATGCAGTTGATTAATATTTCTCATAGCAGGATTGTGTGTCATAGCATTTGGCACTGCTTTGTTTAGCTAATGTCCAGAGAAAATGTTCTGAATAGATTGTATTCTGGATAAATAAGTTAGACATTTAAATAGAAACCCGTGTGACTAATGCGGGATATCAAATTCTCTAGGCCTTGCTGTTCTATATATGCTTGAAGAATGCATGAATGAAAACATAAGCCATTTCATAACCTTGACTTTGCTTAACATGGCTTTGCCCTGGTATTTGCACTGTAAGCAGTTGAGTGATTTTAGCATTGATGGGTTATTGATGTTCTCTAGTAGAGAGTCCAGTTCTTAGGTACATTACCACACACAGCATTATAAAAGTGTGTGGCTTCACCAGGTTCCTTTCACTGAATGAAATATGTCTAAGTCCATTTAAAGGATGCCTTTATGGAAGCACACAAAATGTATCTAGCTTGCTAAGATCTTAAACATGAGCCGTGATTCTGAACATCTTTGTCAAAGTGTTTGGAGATCATGGATGAGCTCCACAATATTCAAGAAGTTAAGCCGTGGCAGAGCTTCTAAGCGGGCCGTCTTTACTGTATGTTGCAAACCCTGCCCTTTGCTACCACCATCCCGGAGCTGCTGTGCTTGGGTCTGAAAGGGAAGCACGTGTTGGAAGAGTCTACTCTGCCGGTTCCTCCTCCGCCTCCTACTTCAGCGCTGCCCCTGCCGTGTGTGGGCAGCATGGAACTGAGGGGCTCCTGGGCTGATATTCCCAATACCGTGCCCGGTTTTGGCACCATGCATGGAAGAGTAGGTATTTTCACATTGTAAGTTTGTTGGGAAGTCAGCCCAACAAAATAACTTAAGGTGCAACTTGCTAAAAATAACAAAGTGAATATGAGAATTTTCAGACAGAGGAAAATATTTATTTTCATGGAAGAGACAGTATTGATTAATTAGCAAAACTGAAATAGAAAACTTGGAGTCATTTTCTTCACTTCTGCCACAAATTTGTCTTGTGATGAAAGAACCAAGATCTTCTCATGAGGAGATAAGTAAAGTCAGGCCCACAGAGCATTGGATCACAGGGTAGATTATGGCATTTTTAATGCTGATCTGACTTTTTTCCTTTGTTATTTGTTCCATATTGCTGCCAGCTATTTATTTATGATATTGTTTTGACTATTTAAATGGTACAAGGATCTACAGAAGAACCTTGCAAAGAGAACGTAGTGAGTGGAAACTCAAGACAGATGGTGATGAAACGGAGTTTGAGAGACTTCCGACTGAATTCCCCCTTCCTTGCAGCAGGCTTTCACTGGAAGGTGGAGCAGGACTAGAGTAAAAGGAGCTTGTGCTTGCCCTGTCGTTGCCAATAGACAGTATCTACATTGAGCAGAAACAGTTTAATTTTTAGTTCTGCCCATTTGAGACCCTTTTAACAAATGCAATGGCTATGGATCACCCTAGATTCCTTGTGTTCTCTTGGATTTTTTTCTGTTTGCAGTTAGTTTTGCCATGTGATGGGCTAATTTGCAATGTAAATGGAGCCCAGCCAGCTTGTGGGACGATGAGGATATAAACAGGTGTTCTTAAAAGTACAATTTGTCAAACAAAATAAACAGTAGATTCTAGGGGCTTCTGATCATTATCTGAGCTATGGGAATAGGACAGCAAGCGAGGGATCATTTTTCCCTGGAATGCGGAGTGGGGGAAGGAAGAAGGTTCTTTGAAGGTCTTGTTTAACCGATTCCTACATGTAAACTTTTCCTGGGTTTCGTTTGGGGCTTTCTGGCTCAGTCCTGCTCTTGATAGATTTTCAGAATATGAGACTGAGGTGATATAAGCAAATGCTACCCACTCAGTAAAGGCTCCACAGGTATTCCCTTTTAGAGGGAATGTAACAAGTTTGTGCAGGGTAGAATTTGAAGAGAAGTTTTAAAATTTAGAGGAGCTACAAATTTCAGTACATACTTAGTTGTATTTCTTTTTTAATGAATGGTGTGAAATAGGCATTCCTGTGGTTGGCAGTGTCCTTAGCAAGGGAATTTGCCTATAGCAGCAGCATGGTTTGACGCCTGTTAAAATGCACCCCCTGAGCCTGTTTGCCCGTGGCAAGGAGGAGGTTTTCCTGGCAAAGTGTGATGGATTGCCTGCAAGAGCATCCGAGATCGCTTTCGGAGTGCGAGCTGCCGATCTGTGACGTGGCGGCAACCCTGCCCGTTTGAACCGAGGACCGACGGACACTCAAGGCTCTGGTTTTTCTCCTGGCCTTAAAGACTTATGGTCTTTAAAGCCTTACCCTCTAAGGTTACCAGAACGAGTGAGGAAAACTGTAGGAAATCTTCTTTAGCAATTCTTGCCCTTGCTGCTGAATAGAGCTAAGTGCTGTAAGTGCTTTTGGTAAGAAATGGGAACGGAAAAAAAGGAAAACTGGAGGAAATGGAGAGTAGGAGGAAACACCTGAGCTGCAGCTAGAGGAATTCCGTAGTACAGACGTGTCAGGACTGCAGCGGCTGAGCTTGGGTGCACCAAGGAGCAGCACCAAGGAACCGGCCAGGAACCCTTTCCGAGCCCATGAGGCTCTGAGGTGGCCCGGGGGAACGGATGGAGCTCAGACCGCCCTTTGCTTTGGCTGCTTGAGGATGGTGTTTGGCAGCTGTTCACCACAAGACGATGAGGACAAGAGGGTGGTTTTAGCTTTCGGGGCTCGCCTGCTCGGGAGCTCCTTCGCTCGGCTTTTGTATCGGATCATGGCTAGTTCACTGCTGACTTGGGGCAGCCATTTCTTTTAATAAAGCTGTCTAACCTTAGGAAATATGCCATTATTATCTCATTATGTCATGATCTGGTATTTGGGGAAGTTTATTATAAGCTTTATATTTCTAGTCATGATTATAAAGCAAATCTCCCCAACGAGGGAACACCATTAACCCCCTCTCTCCCAACAGCTTCTGGAGCAGGAGCCTCCTTGCTTACGCTAAGAAATGCAGCTCTGAACAGACTTAAATTGGCAAAACTATCTATCAAACTGTTGACCTTTCAGTGTAAGGTTTGATGTTTACCTATCCCTTTTTAGGAGATGAAATGGTAGATTTAGGTGCAAGGAATGACTGGGCTTCTCAGGTTGCATTCAAGCCAAACCCAGTCCTTCCTATGAGGAGGAAAGGGAGCCTCCTTTACCATGCTAAATGCTTTGCTGTGTTACATACCCCCCAGGCTAGAAAACAAACACGAATCCCCCTCTCCCCCTCATTGCTCTTTTGTCAAACAGCCAGAAACTGCCATTCCCTAAAACAACCCTCCTCTGTAGCACTGAAATCAAGAAGGGCAGACCTTGGGCAGCAGAGCTCCCCTCGCACTCCCAGAATAAAAGGGACCTCCTTGAAACAAAAGCCATTTACCTCCTGTGATCAGCTGGACAGCAAATTAGCACTTAACCCTTTCGGGCCTCTCCTTTCCTGACCGCAGGGCTGTTTCCTTTCTGGATGCGTGCTGGCTGGAAGAGCTGCAAGGAGGAAGGCCGGACGGCACATCAGAAATGCCTTTATTTTGTTCTTGGCTCCAGCGTGATTTGTTAAGCGCTTTTGAACAAGTGGCCGAATGTTTCCACGTTTGTAAGCTTATATAAAACAGAAATTCCTACAACAGTCACCTTACAGACATGAATTATTAGTTTGCATAGCATTTTCATAGCTATACACAGTAAAACAGTTTCGATTTGCTTTCTAGAGGAAGAGTAAACAGTGTTTTCTTTGTTATTTGAAGTGATGAAAGTTTCAGATAAACTCTTTACGATGATGATGATCCTGGTAGATCAGTATCAAAACTTGCAAATCTCTTGAGTGCATCCTCTTATCTACTGGCGTCTTCTAAGACCTATAAAGAACTTTCTTGCAGAAAAGGTCAACATATTTTATTGTTTTCTTTTGGGGGTGCTTTTTAGGGGAGGCGGCGGTTTTGGTAGCTGAGCTTTTCCAGCAGTCGATAAAAGTGCGTGTTTGACAGTGCAAATATCACTGCACAACAAATCTCACCAGCCAGTCAAGCAGTCTGTTTCAAACTGGAAATCAACATCAGTAGTACTTTGAAGTAATTGGGATAGGGAGGCCTTTTCTTAAATTAGAGGACCCATAGAACAACTTCAGAAAGGGAGTAGTGGAAATCTGTATTTACAAAGGAACTTCATCAGTTTTTGAAAGGAATTACGTGAAGTAGTTTGCCCTGAACAAGATGGAATTAATGTCACAAAGTCCTATCTGTCCCCTATTCCATACATGCCTAGTAACACTAGGTTGAGAAACTCCACTCATCATTAAAAAACCCCATATGTCTATATCTGTATATCAGTTGTTGTTGATTTCTGACTGGATTCAGCCTGACCTCAAGAGTTACATCAGCAGATGTTAAGAACTGTCATTTTTTTGGTCTACCTGAACTAAAGACTGAAGTTACTTTGTTTTATTTTTATGTGCTAACAGATCTTGATGGCTCCTGTTCCTGTGTTCTCTTTAGGCGAGCACGGGGCACCGGTCACAGCTGAGCGCGTCGAGTGCGGAGGCGGGGGGCGAAAGGAGCCTGAATTTGGAAGGCAGCCCCTTCATGTCAGACCTCCTGAGTGACGTACCCTTTGCCCTGGCACCACATGTGTTAGCAGTGCAGGGTGCCCGCAGCGACGTGCCTGACCGATTGCTCACCTACGACATCAACGATAATTTATCAAGGTTTTGGTATGACTTTACGCTGGAAAATTCGGTGCTCTGTGATCCGTGATGTTTTCTTTAGTTTTTCCTGTCTGTGTCCAGGCAAGGCCTAAGGTGAAGGCAAAGGTGTATTTTTAACAGCTTAATGTTTTGGGGGTCCGACGCTGGTATATCAGATGCATTAAATCAAAAGGGTTGTTACTTGGCACTGTGTTGTATTTCTTAGTTTCACCTGAAGCGGGGCCGACTATGCTCAGTGTCATGTTCCTCTCCAAAGAAACCAAGCAGAGCTTAGTTTCAGCCCGAGTACAAGGCTTGCTCCGGGTGCCCCTTCCAATAGGTAGCCCGTAGACTCACACATTTCATAACTCCAGGAGGAAGCCTGTGCACTTCTGCATTACTAGATGCTTTACTGTGATACGAAAGGTGTAGATCCAGTTATGCATGTTTATTATCTTCCATTTTCCACAGAGAGAAGCCCAATATTAGCGCTAAGTAGCATTGCTTCATACTACTGGACAGATATATTTCCAGTCAAACTGAGTTTTAAAACTCAGACTTAATTATGTGTGATTACAATATTAAATGAATATTTAATACGAGTGATTAGACTTAGCAGTTTCAAAGTGGAAATCAGCTGTCTCACCCCTTTTCCAGTGGATGTTTTGTCCATCTCATTTTGCTGTTTTGTGCCTCTCCTGCTGTCTTAAGCAGCTCTTTCTGGCTGCCTGTTGGTTGCTGTTTGTTCTCATTTCCACATGTGTTCCTGATTTATACACAGATCAGCTTTTCCATTTTAACCTCTTTGCCCCCTGAAGAAGGAAATCTCAGGACACGTACTTTTAATGGTCACACCCTTCTTTTTTTAATTTGTGTGCCAGAGATACAGATGGCAATGTTTAACAACAGGAAAACATTACATTGTTTCTCATCCAGCTAAATTAAACAGCTAAGTACCTAAACATGCATTCGCGCAGACCACTGGGTTGCCTGCGCATGAGCTTCGAGTCCCTAATGGCTTTTCCAGCTAGAACCCAAGTTCTCACTGATTTAACATCAAGATTTGTTTGAATAATGATCTGTGTCACCCAAAAGATCACGCTTGTTTCTTCTTGGGGTTGAACATTTGTATTATGCCAAATGTTAGTGGATATTTCATATATTTTGTATGATCAGTGATAGCTTTAAAATGTTTATATTTTCAGACATATGTACATCGAAAGTATTTGAGACAAATACTGTAAATGATGAAGATGATACCTTGTGAATATGTCTTAGCTTGGTTGTTAAATATTCTTGTTTTATTTTTTTTTTAAACGTATGTATTTAAGTTTGTTACTGCGCTTTTGTCAATAATGTTCATAAATGTCTGGAAGTATTTGTTTCAGGGAAGATATCAGTGCTGCATTCAAATAAAAAAGTGGTAAAATAATATTGAGTTATTTTGTGTGTGTGGGTTATTACTCAATTTCATCGATACTGCTCATTATAGCTGTGACCATTTGGATATCATGGGAGCTTGAGCTCATTTTTATTTGGGTTTTCTTTTTTGGTGTCATTTAGAAATCAGGCTCCTGTTGATCAGATAGATCACAGGTTCATCTGATGTTCATGGTGTACTTACTTTGTTTATGTCTTGCAACTTCTTAGGACCTAACCAGGTTGCTTAAACCTCATTGTGGATTCTCTGTTTTCTAGTTAGCACTTCTCAGAGGCGCTGAGTTGAGTCTTTGTGGCTGTTTCCTATTTACCCTCTGCACATTAACCCTTAGAAGCAGCACGCTTCCATTCACATTTTCCCATCTGGAGCGTCTCTCCTGCTCGGCTGCTCCAGAGCAGAGCTGCAAAACTGGGATGAGGCAGCTGCTCAATACTTGGTTTTCCTTAATAACTATCTATAATTTTTTGGGCATTCATTTTGATTAATGTTAGCTCCTTTATCTAAAAAATGATACTTTGTCAGGATCCTGCAGTTATATTCACTAACCAATCTGCTGTCCTTTCACCAGAAGAGACATGGGGCTGTGGGGGATGTATTCACCCATGATAAGAAATATCCACAGTAGGTTGAGCGTTTGGCCAGCATTCCTGAGCGTGCTCCATAAATGGTAAAATTTACACGTAGCAAGAGTGCTGGTGGTATGTCTGCTCGTTTCCCTCCCTTAGCAAGCCTGGGGCTCGTTCCCCTCCCGTGCTTAACGTCATCCATAAAAAGTAGATGGAAATGTAAAGCTGTCCAAACACCAGAGGTGATTTTTTCCCCACTGGGATAAGAAAAAATACACTGTTATAAACTAATAACATTTATGGATATAAGCATTTRCCCATTATTAATATGAAGGTTTTTCTCAAAATCTTGAGAAAATTAAAGATTTCCAACAGTCTTAATTCATGCAAAATGCAGCTCACTTGTGTAAGGCATGTTTAACATCATATGCTAGATGATTATTGCATAGATGTGTGAATATTGGAATGTTTATGTATCTGTCATTGTCAAAAAATACTGAATAGTTCTACATATCGTCACTCGCACTTTTGACTATTGATGAAGGAATATAATTAATTAAAAAAATCAATTTACAAGCTGTTATTTTATTGTCAATATTAGTATCAAAACACCAAGGCCATCCCTTCTGCAAATTTCATATATAAAAGTTGTCTTGACTCTGTGTGTTATGCATACGTATGTGGATTGYTTAGCTAGAACTGAAAGCTGTTTCATGGCTGAGATCAGTGACATCGAAATTAAGAGACGTTGTCAACTGCAGAATTAGGGAGACTGAGGACTGAGGGATAAACCTGTGCCTCGGAAGGACTGTAAATGGGAGCTTTGTTCCTGCCGTTACTGGAYGTAATGCTCTTTTATTAAATAGTGTGTTTAGGTGGAGCCACACTGGTTTGCGGGAGATTCTGGAGGTTCATTTGCAGTTCTCTAAATTTTGCTTGCAGGAGATGTGCTCTGCTTTGTCTGATAGCTTCCTTATGGAACTTCCTAATAAATCAAACATAACGAGACACTTCATATTTCCTCTGGAAAAAAAGTTGGAAGTGCGGGTCTCTGGAAAAGTCTAATTTTAAAAGGAGAAGGAGGAGGAGCTAAGCCCACACGTTCAAAGGTAAAYCAAAGCATAATCGCATGCAGAAGAGCCCAACAGCAGGCGGATGGTGAACGAGCCCCTCCAGACCACTCCCGGGGGACGAGGTCAGAGGCGGAAGCAGACAGTCCTGCCTGGAGGTCAGTCAAGGGGACGCCCCGGACCCAGTGGCTCATGCCCTCCGTGCAGCGTGCCCGAGGCCTCGGAAGTGCCGCGGGCCGACGTGCCCGGGTGTAGCCGCAGGTGGGCGGTTGTGCCCCGGGGCGGCGTGCCGGAAGGAGGCACAGAGCCTGCGCGCTGCRGTGGTTGCAGCGTCTCGGGCTGATGCACCGCTCCCGGCTGCAGAAACCCATCTGGTCGTGACAGCAGCAGACCGGCCTTGGGCACAGGCTCAGTGGGGTCTCGGGAGCAACAGGGTAAAACTCCATGTGCAAAGCTGCTTCCTTCCTCCCCAGCACCCTTTTGATACAACATGGTACCACGTCTTGCCTTAGGTTTGCTCTGCTCAGACTGGCGTCTATGGAGAGGAACCAGAGCTGCAACTAATAGGTGTCCTTCCCTTCTTGGGCGACTACAACAGTTCTCCTGATGACAAGGCAGTTYCAGGTTAACCAGATTTCATTTCAAAGCCAGGGAATGTCTGTTRTAGCAACAAAGAGGCAGAACTCTGAGAATAACTCCTTAAAATTCCAGGGCACATTCCCTTTTAGTGCGGGAGTAAGCCACGGTGGGTATGGGCGGCCCTTCTGCTGTGCTGCGGTGCTCAGGAGCAGCGAGCTTGACTTGGTGTGAGCTCGCAAAGTCACGAGTAGGTACGTGAGGCCTGAGTTCTTCCCATCAATAGCTGCAATTCCTTAAACAAAGGAAAATTATAAATCTTCTTATAGCCTCCATAGAGAGTATGGRCAATTAATTTCTGGGGGAGGAGGCAGTGAAGAGGCTGAGGCTTAAGCCTTGGATACATACATCCTCCTAGAGAAGTGTCTTTTGCCCTGTAMTAGGCTTCATTCTGCAAGAGAGGTCTGTTTGCATAGAGACTTGTTAGTCTTCCTACTGTCTGAATCAAAACCACCCAGAAGAAATGTAAGGCTTCAAATTTATTGTAACGGGAGAACCTCTCGTTACAATAAGAGAGTCACTCATTCCCTTTATGTTACCAGTCTGTTATTATTGCCCATAAAATGAGACTTTTGATTTTTTACTATTCAAAATTTCATCACTTTCAGATGCCAACACTGTTAAAAATAAATTTAATCTTCTGGGCATGAGCAGCTCACTCTCTGTCTAGTTCTGGAGCACAGAACTCCAGTTCTACACACAGAYATGTGAGGTGTTTCTTTATATTATGTGATGCTAATAGGACTTTTCATTTCTGCCATAGCTGAAGTAGGCTGTAATGAAAATATAGAAGCTAAATGAGGTGYGGTTGGTTAGAGTATGATGACTTTATCCTTTGATACAGATCAGGAAGTAAGTTGGTCCTGTCCCCTACGGTTTCTTTTCTGTGTACGTGGAGCAGATAGCACAAAGGTGCTAATGCCGTATTAGGCCTGTAGCTCCTAATGTCCTTGGACATTGAGGTAAATAGTGGGAGAATAAATAACAATCACACACTTCCTCCAAGATCTCAAAGCAGATATTTCTTTTCAATCTTCAAGCCTCCATATTAGAGCCTTTCTAGACAGTCTTACCAAAAAAAAAAAAAAAAAAGGAAGGAATATTCTATTGAATTTTACTTTCAGTGGTTTGTCCTTCTGGACAAGCCGAGCACGGTGAACGGTCCCGGTTGCAAAGCTTCCAGCGTTGCAATGCAGGTTTCGCAGAGGGGTCGGAGAAGCCTTTTTTCCCCCCCGTGGCGAGCAGAGGAGGGCTGGAAGTGGAGCTGTGCTGACMTCAGAAGGATGTGGCAGCTGTAGAGCAGAGGAGAGAGCGGGCCCGGTTCTGCCAGCCAATTCAATTCAGCTTTCCTTGCTGCAGAGATAAAATAAACTCTTGAGATCAAAGATCTCATTTACAAGGCGGTCTTCTTAAGTCAGTCAACACATGCACTTCAATAGCAGAACATAAAAGGAGCTGCTCGCAAGCAAACAAAGCAGAACAACAAAAAGATGAGCCTCGGTCCCAGGCATCGCTCGTGCGAGGGCTTGTGCGTCTCACTCACCGCTGGGGCTGGAGCAGCCGCTTGTGCCCAAGTGTTCGCGTAAGGTCATGGAGGGGCAGCGCTGGGCGGCCGCCTACGGCACGGCGGCAGCGGAGCCGGTGGGCCCGTGGGACAAGGACGCCGGCAGAAAGGACGGCCACGCTCGGGGGAAACGATACCGGAGTGGGAGGAGCCCTGGGGRCTTCAGTCCAACCACCGTGTCACCCTTTCCGTGAAGAGGTCTGCACTTTGGCTGTTTTCCGTGAGAAAGTGTGTGATATTTTGGGGACTGTTCCTTTGTCATCTCTTTGTAGGAACTCCTGCTGCATCCGTTCAGCTTCAACTGCTCTTCAAGGCATTTTTAGGTTTCTGTCAATGTGATTTTTGTCTGTTACCTGTGTAGGGAAGACTTCTGCTAAACCTTTAATATTTAACCTAATAACTGATTCAAAGCATCTTTTTGTTATTTGACTTTTATGTCTTTTACATTTTGTTTAGCTCTCTTTCAGTTAAATAAATGACACATCTCTCCCTCTACTTGATAGGATGGAATAGATCTTATGCATTAAATTTATCTCGGATAGAATTTAATTTTAATTCAGGTAGCTACAGTATTTGCAGATGTGTTGGGCATAGTAGTTTATTTATAGCTAAAATTTGACTGTTAAAATTCACCTCATTTTGATGTTTGGGCACAGGCAAAATGTGGGAAGGAGGCATATTGGCCATGGGTACTTTATTAATAGAAGGATTTAATAGTTTGGTTTTACATGTTTATTACAGGGGTTGTGCAGTAAGTTCATTCCCTCAATAACAAAGTTGACAAGCGTTTACGGATACCTGACAGGGTTGTTATAGATGAGTGAAGTGGTGCTCGAGGCCTACTCTCTAAAGGAAAAATAATTGTTATTTAGCAGGGAAAAAATCCAACTAGCACTCCCCTTGCAAACAGGTGAGGTAATTCAAGCAAAGRATAAACTCTTACTTGGAAATATGAAAATAGCTTATTGCATTTTTAGGCAAATTAGTATTAACCGAACAAGGCCTTTCTGGRATCTGCTGCATCATCCTGATTCAAAGAGTTGCCGTGGCTTGTGCACAAACCCATAGCGTGTCTCCCCAAAACAAAACTACCAAGGTGAAGGTGAAGAAGTTCCTCTTTGAAAGACCGTGCACTTCTGATACATCACTACACCCTGGGAATCAGGAGCCAGCGATGGGTCAGACTCCAGCGGAGTTGTCCACCATCCCTTAAGGTTATTCCAAAACTGAAATCGGAACGAAAAGCTTTGCAAAACTATCCGCAGAGTAGGGATCAAAGTAGGGATTCCAGAGCGTTGCAAGACTAGAGCGTRTATCCCTCACCATGGGATTTCAACACAGGGCACTGGCAACATCAAAAAYGAGAATGTCCCATGCTTTTCACAGAAAACAAACAAACAAAGGTGGTAGCTTGGCCGTGCTCGTACTTTTAMAGATGTTTAGAATATGTTTTGTGATACCTGACTGGAGATACTCTTGCAAACACGGTAATTCGGCAACGCTTGCTCTGTTTACCTTTTGCCCCCGTATGTRTCTGTAGATCTGCAGCTCCTCTGACTAGAGAAGCCTCTTCTGCGGTGTTCATTGCATTATTAGATGATGAAATACGGAGTAAACAGCAAAGAGGGAAGACGCTGCCCAGGAATCTCCTCTCCTGACCCTTTGGCCCCGCTCCGTCCCAGCTGAACTCCGGGGTGCCCTGCCCGGGCAGCGCCTCCTGGCACGCCGGCCGGGCCGGGCCGGGAGCTCTCCCACAAGGATCCTCTCTGTTTGCTCCCAGCCTCTGCGCCCGACGAGCGTCCCAGTCGTCCGGGGTTCCTCCTGCTGCCGGGAGAGGAGGGAACRAGAAGCTCTTCAGCCAGCTTTAACATCAGACTTGCCCTCGGGCCTGTCCGCTCTGCCAGACGTGACAGCTCCTAACGGCGGCAGCTCCGGCTACGTGCTCGGAGCTGGATCTATCCCAGCTTTTGGGCCCGCTTCATCCCCCAGATGACTTTTTTTTCTGCAGAGATCAGACCTGTCATTAATAGTGGAAGGCTGTAATACAAATGGGAATTCATTTACTTTTCAATGAGTATTTTGAGTGTTTAAGCCCTGAAAATGTGGTCTGGGAAAGGTTCCGTGGGCTGTTTCTTTGCTGCAAATGTAATGAAAGATCTGGTCTGTTGCCAGCCATGGAGGGAAGAGGGGGAAACGAGAGCATGCAGCATCTAAGGAAAAGTCAGCTAAAAATAAAACTCCTTCTCTGTGTGCAGCTTTGGTTATGAAGTGAACAGCGTTTCAAAGCAGAGAGATGGGGAGGAAGTTAATTCATAATGACCGCTTCCTGAAGTGGATTATTTGGGATTCCGCATGTACTGGTTGTTGGTAGATCACAAAAGAAAACAACCGGTGCGTTTTGGGCTGCTGCTTTCCTCAAAAGAAGGAGAAAACGGCCTGGGGACGGGGCTCGGGTGCTGGTGGGAAGGAGGGGAGCTGCGCCTTGCCCGCCCTCAGAAACGCAGTGCCGAAAGGGGAAAGCTGCTTCTGCACACACCTGGGTTTCAGCAATGCTGCTATAATTTACATTGTCACAACCGAGAACGGGGTTTGTGCTAAAGCTGATGATAGGAAAATTAGTGTAAAAGGAATTTGGATAGCATAAGGGTAGCATAACCTCATATATATATATGTATATAGAAAGTGTGCGTACATAAATATATATATGTATAAAATTATTATTCACAGAAAGATATGTTGGGTAAGATTGGTCTGTAGTTTTCCCAGAAGATTTTTCTTACATTTTCCTTTAATTCAGATGTCAAAAGCTTCACATGACTCTACTGGCTGGAATTCTGTTCTGTTTTGCCATATCTGCTGTTAGTAACATTAGTTACCAGCTATTTTTTGTGAAGGAATAAAAGATTTTTTTTAATGCTCCTTACTAAAAACGGTCCTTCAGAACTTTCCAAATTGTAACATATGTGGAGTTGTTATATGCATGGAAATATGAAGCTGCAGTTTCTACAGCTGAATCTTTGTTGGTTGCATGTGAAATATTTGCCTGGAGAGCTACACTCTGTCCTCAAAATTTCTTATTATAGAAAATGCCAGTTGGAAGCAATCAGGTTATTCTGAGTATTTACATTTTTATATTTAACTGAAGAGATTAAATCCACATCCCTAATGTAAAATGTTTTCTCATTTTAATTACAAAACCTAGTCATGTGCTTCTAAAGCTTTTTAAAAAAGTTAATACTGATTTTATATGAAAATACTTGATTTCATAAACACAAAAAGTTCATGTGTATCTTTTACTTACTGCTTACAGAAACACACATTCTGTATCAGGAACCAAGTTGTTTATTACTTTGATTGTTGCCTTCCCRTCACTCTCCGTCTCCTTCCTTGCCCTAGTGATTGATTTTCAGTGCTAAATGAGGAGAAAATAATSGGAATGAAATAAGTTGCAGAATCTGGTCAAGAACAGAGATCGCCCCTGGTAGGGGATCACTTCCAATCCAGCTCTACCTTAGATGTTCCCAAGAATGAGGCTTGGAGGAGAAACAATTCTGGTGACCTCTTTTTTTGAAGTGGGATTAAAAATGGGCAGGGAGAAACTATTAAAACGTGGCTGACTTCCATGCGTTTAAAACACATGCTATTTATGTATTTGATGCCTGCCAAGGAGTCCGTGTGTGCCCTGTGTGTTCCAGTCAGCAGAACGTACCCTACAATAGCATCTCCTGTCTGCTTTTAGGCAACTCGGTCTCACCTTTCGTCTGCTCTTAGCCAATGAGATCCCCTGGCAGAGGTTTCTGTGCCTTTTTCGTGCAGTTTTGCCCCCCGGCATGGTGAGGAGGCTGAACGAGGTGCTGCTGCTCAGTCAGCTGGGGCAGCAGTTTGGGGTAGGGTGAGGGAAGCCAGGGCAGGAGATGTCTTGGGGCTGTGTGTTTTCTGTTTGTGTTGGATTTAATCAAGACATTCAAAGATGAGCAATTCTAATCTAAAAGAACATTAAAGCCACAAGGCTAAGCAGAGGGGTTCGCTGCTCCGGAGGGCAGTAGTCTGGCTCTGGGTGCTTGGCGACGCACCCGGGACCACAGGTTTCCCATGGGGCAGCTGAGCTTGGGCGTGCTGGGCAGGACCCAGCACCTCGCCCGGCCGGGCAGACCTGAGCTGATCCCTCACGGCGTTCACCCGCTGCTCCTCCAGCCTGCGGGTCATTGATCTCAGCAGGAACAAGGAGATCCATCGGGAGCCGGGAGGTTTGCTGCTTCTGGAGGCAAGATTGAGCTTCTGGGGCTGGTGGTTCCCAGCTAGACGGGAACTCTGCTGCTCGTGGTCAGGGTTGCTGGTAATTCTGTGTCTCGTTCAGAGTTCAGAGCACGACCTGCTCCAGACACGTGCCCCAGCTGCCCCGGTGTGCATGTCGGGAGCAGGCCACGGCGTGTGGCCTTTCTGCCCTGGGCTACCTTCATTTGGGAAACACGTGTGTAGGCAGAGGGGAGAAGTTGCAGATCCCGTCTGGTCCCTCCGGAATGCAGYGCTGCCCAACTCCACAAGCTGTCCCGAGTGGTCACAGACAGTTCATAGCCATGGTCGGCACAGTCCGACTCACTCATGAGGGGTCGCTGCTCTCGAGCCTCCAAGTTAAATCCTTTCCTCCTCCTCCTCCTTCTTCACAGGTAGACGGGTGCGTATTTTAATTTTAGAGGCTAAATCTAATGAACAGCAGGGTTTAAGGAAAGCAGTCAGAGGGAGATCATTGAAGTACAGTCTGCTCATAGCCAAAATAAGAATATCATTGAAATCAAAACGTTCCCAGGTGTTGCTTAGAGCATYGGGTGGGCTAAGCCTGGCGTCAATGACACGCTTGGGTTGACCACAGCCGCAGTGCGACTCCCTGCGTGCCGCCGGCGTGACGGCGTAATCCCTGTGGGCTGCTACGGAACCGCTCCTCCGCAGGAGGCCCCAGGAGGAACCGCCACAAACTCGGCTCCTTTCGGCGCTTGAGAAGTCAGTGGAGCCAACTGAAAACCAGTCAGCCACTTAGCAGGGCAACTGGTAGGATGTTTTAGGGTTGGTAGGATGCAAACCCATTTTTTTAACTAAGGAAGCCTCCTACAGGATTTCGTGGGTTTGTAGAGCAAAATATCTGAGGATCTGAGGGCTTCACATCCACTTGTGAAAGCACTCCTAGGTGAGCATGTGGTGGAGGATATTTAGGCTACCCCTACGGACTGAATGTCCTCTGGCCCCTGGAACTTATCTCCCGGTTTGGCTTCACTCACCAGCGCCTCAACYCACACAGGAAGTGGAAGAAGGGGCAGGAGACGGACTGCAGACCCGCCTGCTGATCCGGAGCAGGGGCCTCACGCAGGACTGCGCCCGGGAGCTCTTCAGGCACAGCGTCAGCCGAGGAGATGCCGGGTGTCCTTCGCAATGATGAAAGAGGGATTCATTATGGCAATTGCATAATTACTATGTAATTATTACAAAAGTGGGATTTGTCATAATCAGTTAGCTCTAATCCTCTCAAAACAGATAAACAGATAACTATATTTTTCATATATACACAATCCAGTTCCCTACTTGCATTGACTCTGAATATACTAAAATAGTCCTATAAATTATTCTGAAAGAGCTTTTAATTCCCTGTGCCTTTCATGTGTATAACTGGTGGAGAAACAGATTTTGTATTCTATGTAAGATTTTTAAATTGTTATATTACCGTTATTATCTCCAAATAAGAGGAAACCAATCCATCACGGAGTGAAATATAACACAGGTCATGGCTGAGTTTACATTACTTACAATTGTAACAAATGTGGAAAACATTTTTGATATCATAATATCCATTTTTGGCAACGAAATTTGAAAGCCAACTAGAAATCTAAAAAATATCGAAATTAACAGTAATGAAAAGACTTTTTCCCTTCTAAATAGTTGTCAAAATAGTAAAGCATGTGAGCATTTACATTTTAATGACTATCGATTTTCCATGGCAAACTATTCTCAGCAGAACTGATTAGTAGTTTCTTTAAAAGTAAGGAGGCAGATAAAGAATGTTTAGTCAGAGACTCTCTTACCCTACCAAAAAGAAAAGCAACTGTAAGATTTAAAACCTCCTCCAGATTCTTCATAATCATTATCTGAAATAGCGTTCAAATTAGGTTTGCCACTTCTAGTGAGCTTCATGATAAAGACCTTTCTTCCTGGAAGCGGAGGTGGGAAGGTGAATTCTGTTTCGTGCACAAGCTTTTTCACATTTCGCTAGTCACACTGTGAGACAACACATCAGAGCAGTACTCGTGATGGGCTTGGGTCAAAAAAAGGACTTTTCACCATACCTCACCCAGCTGTAGCTTTACTGCCTCTCCTTTGTATTGCCTCTGCATTGAAGATTTCCTCAAAACCCGGTCATCTGGACCAATCCATATTGTATTGAACAATTTGGAAATAACATTATTACGGTGAAGATAGTCAATAGTAATAATAAATTGCACATTCTGCCTGGGCCTCACTGGCCTGGTTTTCTCTTACAAAAGGGTATATGGGCTATGGATAATTTACAAACAAGCAGTAGTATATTATTGATCACTAATCTCCATGGTTACTGGGCGCCTCCAGTTTCATCTTGGCTCCCGTGTAATTAAACCTTGTGGCACATTTAATGCAGCACAAGGTATAGCAGGCTGGGAATATGTGAAACACTACGAAGAAAGAAGGAAATGTCCTTCATTTTATACCACTGCACAACTGGCAAAGCTGTTTTCTCTGCGTGTACAGAACGGGACACCGAGGGTGTTGGTGTGACCAGATTTAGATCCTGGTTTTAGTCCATAGCGCAACTACAGATGGATTTGGCTCTGTTATGGGGATCTAAAAGAATACTGTCAGCTTGAAATCCACTGTGTTCTAGAGTGATTTTACAGTAGTGGTAGGTACTCAGCTTTGTACATTTAATTTTTAAAGTTTGTTCTCTTCCAGGTTGATGTATGAAAGACCCAGACAATCAATGTGKTTTTTTTTTTTAAATTACAAGCAAACAAATAATAAAAAAAAGAGAACAGACATAATATTAAGCACCAAAAAAGAGGTTTCCTCCCCTCATGTTCTTTCAGTTACAGTAATCTCAAATGGATCTTGGAACATTATGCCAAAGGAAAAGATTCAATTAAAGTGCAGAGAAGGTTACTTTTTTAGAAAGCGTGTTTGGAATATTCTCCTATGTCCCCTTTGCACTAAGCTGGTTAGCCCGTGCCTAGACGTCTAGAATCCAAGAAATCTAACTGCTTTAAAACGCAAACCAGTAACCATGGAAGAAGGCCTGTCAAAAACATCTGCATCCACAGATAACTTTAGAAAGGACCTTTCTCTTAGTGTCTGTGATTATTCATTCACTTTCTCCTATCGGACCACTTAATTTTAGTTTCCCTCTTTCTGGATTCAATTTCCCCGAGCTTCATCGCTGTGGAATATTTACCCTGCTGCCAGATACTCCCTGAGGTTGTGGATATCTGCTTACCAAGCTCCCTGCAGAGGTAACTGCTCCGAAGGGCAGGGTCACCTTCACACGGCRGCTACAGGGAGCTCCCTTGCTGCTCCTCCTCCCTGGATTTCCGCATATTTTCAAACTGTAATCTCCTTATTAGCCCTGTCAATATTTTCATACTTGGCCGGCGCTCTCCTCCCTTTCTATTTATTAAAGTCCTTCTGAGCCATAGATTCCTTTATTAAAAAGAACGAAAAAAAAAAAAAAAGGCATGTTGATTTTTTTTTCCTGCAGGCCAACTTCCAAATATGCTACTTTTGGCTTCTATAAAATCTCTTGAGAGYTTCCAATGGGATGGATGTTCATAACTAGGAGAAGACATTAAAAATAAAACTGAGATATACAAAGACGTTTTCTGGAATGTTATAAAATTTTGCAGAAGAAATAACGGAAATAAAAGGGTTTTAATAAAGGTTTTCAATACAGAAAAAACCCTAAGATGCTTACCTAGTGTGGTGATTACAAGAAGGCTACATAAGCAACAAARAAACCTACTTACTAAAATAAAAAGCATATACAAGATTGTAGAAATCAAATCATTCACCGTATGTAAAGAAACCTTATATATGTGTTTGGTAAATCAGGTCCCAGAAGATGGAAATAGAAGTCATGCTAGAAGTGCATTTACTTGACACTTTCATAGAAAACAGTGAAGCAATATTAATTATAAGTCTGTCTATGCTTCTGCGCGACTGCATTGCTAACATCATCCTCCCACACAAATGTCTAGTTCCCCTGAACTCTTCCCTGTCTCCAAAAACAAAGTGGTAGAAAAGAAATGATCCCGAGAGGACTGAAATGAAAATAGGGATCTGCAAAGTGGAGCCTATAGAAAATTACCATGAGCAATATATATTAAMAGTTATTTTTAAAAGGCTTAAGAAATCAGAGAGTATTTTGATCCTCAAATCACTGCTTCCTAAATAAGAATAACAAACTCCTAGGCGAGTAGAACAGGACCCAATCTGGATCACATTAGAGAATTCTCCTAAATTACAATTTACATATTTGGACATCAAACTTTTAAGAGAACAGAGCTTTCGAGTATGGGTTTCCAATTTCCACTTTATGAATTTTTGTCAACATAACTTCTTGTAGTCAGACTTTTATTCTCTCAGTGATAGTCTTTTCCCCAAGACTCTTAACTGAATTTTAATGTTGTGCAGAAGCTCCATGYTGATGTTTTGTTGAAATGAACCGCCAGAGCTCATCCTGATGCCACTGTTGTGATTTCTTATTATATTAATTCTCATAAGCATGTGAAATTTTCTCACCAAAGGCTTACCACCTGAGCCTTTAATTAAACACATTAATAGTCATTGAACAATTAAAGTGGGTTTTCATTAGAAACACTTGGTATGTCGGTATGAGAAGCGGTACAGTTCAGTGTCCTGTGTACTGATGGTGGATTTAATTTACAGAAGCCACATTGGGAAAAGAAAATCAAATCAATAGTGGTTTGGCTAAAGAAAAAACCAAGAGAATACAGTGCCTCATAGACTGAGACACTCATGTGGTCTTCTTGCCTATTGTTCTTAATATGCAGCCATCGTCATAAAAGCTAAGCAGAATTCATGAAGCTGCTAAGCTGGAGGAAGACTATTGATCTTCTTAAAAGTGTAAGAGCACCAGACTGAGGAGACAGGGCCTGCAGAGAAAGGAGAAAAGAGGAGCCTCTGAGGAAAGCTGAAACAACCAAAGAAACCTCCTGTTGATTTGGCTTGTACTTTCACAGCTGCAAAAACCCAGGAGCACTTTTACCCTTAGACAAGAGGCCTGAAAGCCTAGGCACTACTGCCCCAGGCTGAGTATCTAAACCTCTTCCCTTGTAACTTCCAAGTATTCCAAGTATATTTGAGGGTGACGGAGCCCTGGAACAGGCTGCCCAGAGAGGCTATGGAGTCTCCTGCTCTGGAGATCTTGAAACCTGCCTGGATGCCACCCTGTGCCTTGTGCTCCAGGGGTCTCTGCTGGAGCAGGGAGGTTGGACTAGATAATCTCTAGAGGTGCCTTCCAACCTCAAACCCTCCTGTGATTCTGTGATTCCTTCTTGAACTTCATCAACAACATTTTAATTAACTTTGCAGACACAATTCCTTCTTCAGCTAATCCTGTGCTGTGCCACTGAAAACAAAGGAGTGGCATAGGTGTAACTGGGACGGGAATTTAAAAATTGTAGATTGCGAACATGTTACTGATGGCCTAGTTTGACTAACCCAGCTAGCACTGACACACACAGAGAAGCCAGTCACACTTTTGTATCATGCAAATTATTTGCTATATTTATAGAAATCATTGAGTAATAACCGTGAACTAGAGCTGTGCAAGTGATTTTTTTGATCAGTTGCCAAACTGACAAAATTAAGAACAAATAAAAGTTGTTTATACTGACCCAAAATACTTACTTTGTTTGATGAAAAGAAAAACTGAAAAAGTCTGTTTGAGGAAGTCATTCCATTTGATGGGAAAAACTAGATGTTTTATTTAGGTGCACTCGTCATAGAAGAAGAAGAATTAAAGTGCTGAACACACGAGAGGTTTGGAGCAGTGGGCTCTCCTCCAACAGATGTGGTCAGTTCCTTCTTCCAGCAGCATGGAGCAACCTGGATTAAGTTCCCCTCCCAAGGTGGGAGCCCAAGGGGAAGTCAGTAGACTTCGGAGACTCCTCTATCCACCTCAGGATGTTTGCAGGTCAGTCTCCCTCAGTTTCTCCTGTTTTCACTGTTGCAGCCCACTCTCACATAAGATGCATAATAAATATTAGGCCAGRAGGAAAGAATTTCTACTCCTATAAATCACAATCTTGTTGCTTCTGGCTCTCACTTTTTTTGTTGAAGGGACAAAGGGATGGAGAGAATGGAGGTAGAAGAGACCCTGGCTCCTGCCCCCTTCCTCCAGCCTAGCAGGGCAGAAGAGCTGCCATCTGGGATGACCCTGAAGCTCCCCGGACTTCCACCGTGCTGCTTGGAGCAGGGAGTGGGACAGCCGGATTCCCTGCTCTGGGCAGTATTTAATTACATATACAAAGCAGAACAGTATCAAGGGGAGGCACTGAGGACTCCACCCAGGGAAAACTAATATCATGATAATTAGAGGCTTTGTATAGGTAGGAAATTAAAATTTTGAATTCAAATAATCTCATGAAGAGAACATGTCTTAAATATATATCTCCCATGCTCTACATAGTTTGAGTGCCAGGTATTGCATCAAAAGGCAGTATCACTTCCTTTTCATGCTCTAGCTTTATTTATCCATGAATAAAAGTTAGCTGAAACTATCTGGCAAAATCTGATCCAAATTATAGTGGGGGGAGTGGGATCTGAAACCAGTAGTTTCAATAATTACTGTAGTCAGCTAAAATATTTACCCAGCTTCCAACTGAGCATCACTCCGGCACTCTCACACCTGCGCAGGCAGGAACTTCAGGCTAAACTGGAATTCACTTTATCTTTCCACAATGGGTGAAAATTAAAACTTAAAAACAGTGGGAGTAACACCGGTCCCTTGGCCAGCACCCGTGCTCRGTAACAGGTGACAGGCAGTGTTCTTCCCTGCGTGCGAGCTACCACGGGACCGCTGGAGGCCCCTCGGGAGGTCCGCTCCCGTCGCAGGCGGTGGCAGCTCTGCCTGACTCGAGCAAGCAGCGCTGGGGCAGCTGCGCCGCGGTGAGGAACCCCTCCTCGCTCGCCGCTCCTCCCACCGGTGGGCACTTTGCCACATGGCCTTTCCGCTGCATTATCACAGAATCGTTATGGTTGGAAAGGACCTTTGAGATCATCAAGGCCAACCATAAGCCCTTCAACACCATGCCTGTTAAACCATGTCCCCAGGAGCCTCATCTGCACGTTTCTTGAACACCGCCAGGGATGGTGACTGCACCACTTCCCYGGGCAGCCTCTTCCAAAGCTTCACCACTCTTTCCACGTAGAAATATTCCCTAACATCTCACCTGAACCTCCCCCGGCACAACTTGAGGCCATTTCCTCTACGCTCCTTTCTGTGCCATACCAGCAAGTTGCTTGTCTGTGGGAGGAAGCCCTTGCCCTGCTGAGAAGCTCTTGGGCCCAAGCGCCCGCTCTCCCTGCCCGTCCTCCACGTGGCTGAGCTGTGAACACTGCCACGCACAAGGACGCGCTGTGCGAAGAGCACACAGCCCGTCCCAGGCCACCGACACACTTCCTAAGCCAYGCATCAAGCTGGGGTTTTAGTTCCATAGTGTTTGTCCATCTTGACCTTAACTAACTAGGCAAGATGGGTTTTGTTTTCACTTTCTCAAATTAGGAAAGCAAGTTTTGCCTCTTCAAATAATTCTTTGAAGACAACTTTGATAATTTCTGTGGAGTAAATTGCAACTATGGATCCTTATGTGTCAACTCGTGTACGCCTTGTATATTTTAAGCAAATAAATATGTGCATAATGTCATTTACCTTCCATGTTGATAGGAATAGTTAAGACACTAAAATTATACAGTATTGCATATTCACTGGGCTGATAAAAAAACTCAGCGTGAAATCTACTACAATAACTCTGGGCATGTTTTAGTGAAAACAGAAGAGGCTGCCCAAAATCATGTTATCCTTTGATATTCCCTTTGCGCATTAACATTTCCTTTCAAAATACAAACATTAACACAGCTAAAAGTAGTTGTAGAGTGCTGTATGTCTAGACTGAGACTGCATTCCAGGAAATGTGGCACAGGAATRAGGGCAGGAGAAGGGACCTCTTGCTGATAGTGTCAAGGATTTTTCCATAACCGATATTCCGGATATGACTGTAGAAAGATGAGTTATTCTCCCCAACCTGCCAAGGCCCCTCTGAATGGCAGCACAAGCCTCTGGTCTATCAGCCACTCTTCCCAGCTCCGCACTATGCTGAGGGTGCATCCGGTCCCACCACCCAGGGCATGAACAGAGGTTAGACAGTGCTGGCCTCAGTGCTGTGTGCCAGAGGACACGGCTGGTGACTGGCCTCCATCACCACCCTCTGAGCCCAGCAGCACAGCCAGTTTCCGATCCACCTCCCTGGCCACTTCTCTGTGCTTCATCAGCTTATCTATGGGGATATCATGGGAGGGAGACAGTGTCGAAAGCCTTCCTAGAGCCAAGGTAAGCAACGTGCCTTGTCCTCCTCTTGTTGACCAAGCGCCTCATCTCATTGCAGAAGGCTGTCAGGTTGGGTAAGCGTGATTGTCCCTTTATAAATTCATGCTAACCACTAGCACTGTTGTAAGCACTCCCTTTGTCTGGATGAACTAGGTGCAATGCTGGAGTAGAAGGAGGGGTAAGAGGTTACTCTGTTTTCTTGGCAGTAGAGCTGTTTTAATTGCTCGTGTCTACAAGAGGCGGCTGCGAGATGCCGCTGTGCTACCGAGTGCTACGCTCGATCTGTGCAAAGCAGGGATCCTCCAACACAAGGACGTCCTCCAAGAAGCTGGGCTGATAACAAACTTAATGAAGCCAATAGGCAAATACAGAAGGTCTACCTATCACAGACTTTAAAAGCTGAGATACATATATTAACCCTGCACTCAGATGTCACAGCGATACCARTCCAATGCACTCTGATGCTTGGATCAAAGGATCAAACTGAATAGGTCAGCATGTATTAGACTCTCTAAATAAATTGCTTAAAATGTTATTGCAAAAGGCAAATCGCTGTGATCTTTGTTCTCATAAACTTCATACTTATTCCTTAAGCAGTGGCTTGTAAAAATCTCATACAGCTTTTCAAATTGTTGAGTTTTTCTACAAAACTAATAYCAATTAAAATTCTTCATATGCATGCAATAAAGTGTCACATTTTAGTGTTACACATTTGTATGTATGAAAAAAAAGGCTACAAAATACTGAAATCTAGTAAACTTTGATTTCTGCTGTATACATTTCACTCAGACCAAATCTCAGGACTTCTTCCACCTCCACTGCTGGCAACATTACKGATCATACTCTGGTGTTTTGCCTTCTCTTGACTCCTGTCTCCCTGTTTCTTCCTACTTGATTTTTCACATCATTGCCAATTCCCTAACTTTTCTTTTGGCAGCAGATCTCCACACTAGCTTTCTCKGTCAATAGAGATCTCACCAGACTTTTACCTCTTCCTTTTTTTTTAGTGCGTTCCCTTAGGTGATGTCTTGTGGTTACGTCATCTCAACTGTTGCATCTACATGTGATTCCTCCACTTTTATTACACACTGCTGCCTACACTTGAGCCTAAAATGTYGATGCCAAAATCAACCTCCTGAACCGTGGCTGTGATTTATCAACTTTTCTTTGTATCCTTTCCTGGCATTCCCCTTTACTGCCATTTTGAACCCAAATTAGCGATGTCCACAGAACAGTCACTTCAGATCTTATCTTCTATCTTCTTGTACAGCTCTTCGTTCTGATTATGCTGTTTTCAATTGCCCATGTAGCTACTTCTYTCAAAAATGCTTTCATACCCTTATATCAGGCCTTCTCATATAAAATGCCATTCCCAAAATAGCATGTAAAAACACTACTCAGCCTTCCTTCAAAGCTATCTTGAAACTCACTTCTCTCATGGCATATTCAGGAAACTGAAAATTCATATGGGCCTGGGACATTTTCAGTGGGCAATGCTCTTTTCAGTTTATCTCTAGTCCTACAAATGCATTGTGTGGCAGCATATATACATATATATAYACACACACATATAGATGCAGTTTATACTAAATACAAAGTTTCATGTAACTTCATTCTTCCTCCCMCTTTCCTCTCGTTTGTTACTTTAGTTTGTCCTATGTTTAAGTGCTTTGATATTATGAACTGCTTTAGTTGCTCTTTCTGTGTGTGCAGCAATCAGTGCAACACCCTGGGACATCAAAAAAGGCAGCACTTTTTTCTTTTTTTTTTCTTCCCTTTTTTTTTTTTTTTTTTTTAAGCTTTAGCCTCATGACATTGATGAGATCTCCAAAAACATATATCCTCCCTGGACATCTCTAGCAGCCCATACACAACAATAAGAGTCAGTGCGACACCTCTTTCAATAGTGTAATAGGCAATAAAATTCAAACATATTAAATAGTTTGAGGCACTAACATCATGTGTCACATCAGCCCACTTCATTGCA
This sequence comes from Eudromia elegans, assembly GCA_003342815.1. Taxonomy (NCBI): domain Eukaryota; kingdom Metazoa; phylum Chordata; class Aves; order Tinamiformes; family Tinamidae; genus Eudromia; species Eudromia elegans. The sequence continues at coordinate 400,833 of PTEX01000200.1, read as the reverse complement.
TTAAAATGGTGTAAAATGTAGCGTGAAAATCAAACATATGCAGTATCACATRGTCCAGGTCAATTAAAACCTTTTCATTAAGATCATCTCGTCATGGACGAGAGTTTCACTCGTATTTTTAGAATAGTCATTGTTTATAYTAGAATACAAATACAGACAGACAGAGATTTCCACCGCTGCCAGTCAGTATATATTAGAAGTAAAAAGGGATGGAGAAGTATTTATGTTCTGTGTATGTACGATGCCAGMCATAATAGGCTCATGATTAATCACTTGGTCATTGAGCTGCTATGAGAGTAAACAGGAAAAACAGTTCAATTTAAAAAGACTGGGAAATATTTCAAAATTAATTTCTTTAAAGGTTTAGGAATCCCAGGCCATCTCAGATTCAGGGAATTCCAGTCTTTGATAAAACCCAAGCCCACTGAGCTGCATAATTTACGAATCACTTCAGGAGAATTCGGTAGGAAAGGTGATCTGAAAGCGCAAGTTGTTAACCACCGTTGCAGCTGACTGAACATTTTGTTTATTCTCTAACCATATTCTGCTTCAGGACTCTGCACCACAGCTAATTAACCGTAATGCTTTATAATTGTATAAACAGAATATATAATAGATCTGTCTGATATATAATTAATTCTGCCCTTAAGGAAAGCTTTTATAAGTCAAACCATGTGCTCTTTGAGAATTGCCTCTTTATGTTCACACTTAGGAGGTGTATTTCTTTACTGGCAGAGCTTGGGGAATGTTCTAGAAAATAACGTTCGTTAAGGCAGCCCAGGTGTTTTCTTGCAGGACTGACTACACAGACACAGCTCTGAGGCTGAGGTGGCCGCAGCTGCCTCCGTTCCTTCCCTATTTGCAGACAGCAGTGAGCATTTCTGTGCAGAAGCGTATCCGACATTCAAAAACCAAGCTCCCTTGTTTATTGTCATGCAGTAGTTCTTTGTTTAGTCTTGAGTTTTGTCCTCCTTACTTTTTTTTGTGTGTGTTGTTCTGTATATTAAATCCCATCAGCAACTTTGTTTCCTGCCTGAGGCCTGCTGTGCCTGTCCTCCTTCCCACACAACGAAAGACTCCCAGGACTTCAGCAGACCGGTGGGATCAGCCTCCCAATTTCCTCCTCAGATGAGGGCGCTTCCTCCACCAGGTGAGAGAAGAGACACCATCCATCTCTAAGAAGCAGTCAAGTAAAGGAGTGGAAGTGCCCAGTTGACCTGACCTGGGGATCTGAGCTTTGTGTGTCTCTGGCAGTGACTGGTACCAGAGTCTTAAAACATCAAACTTAGCAGATTTGATTCAGTTTGGTGAAAGACTCCATCAGATTCAGTTTTCAAACCAAACACCTCAGTGTARGAGGTTAATGCGGGCCAGCAGCCATCCTAGCACCAGGAAATGCCCAGCTACTTCCTGGGCTGCTGACGTTCTAGGTGGACATCCATCTCCAGGGGCCACCTTGCCTTGGGGCACTGGCTCCTCTTTTRGATATCTTATGCATAAATGATTAAAGAAAGTAATGTCAAGATATATYGTTTGCAAAAGACAGCAAAGAGCAGAGGACTTCTGGATCTAGCGACCCTGGGCACATCATGCTCCTSTGGAATGAGAACTGAGACCTTCCTGAAGTCTGAGGACACCGCTGGGAGGGCTGGCATTGCAGGGCAGTCGAGATCCTTCCTAACAAAAAGAGGTTCTGTATCCAAGAAGGATTTGGCAGAACTGGCCCCGATTACACAATCTGAGGAGACATAACCTCAGAGTTCGGGGTGTTGTCTGTGTCAGCCTTGTGCCCTCTAAATCAGCTTTACTGAGCACCTCAGAATAAAACACCCCATTTCCCTGGGGAGCTTTGAGGTGATTTATTAATTGGCTTCCAAATCTTTTGAGGTAACTTTCTTTTTTTTTTTTTNAATAGTCTCAATTTGCTTACCAGAGGCTGAAAGCCACCGTTTTAGTGGGGTGGCAACCTACTTGTCAGGCAAATTTAGTTTAGCCTTTTTTTTTTGGTAACTTTTTTTTTTTTTTTTTAAAAAAAAAAGTAACAAGCAATTTCTTCTTCCATTGCTTTCTCACCCACAAACAGCCACTTTGGGATTCGGAACTGTCTCCTGTCCCTTTGTGAGCTAAGAAGTCATAAGAAAATTATTTTTCCTTTCTCCTTTCCAAAATTAGGAGATACGGCTTCTACCTTCTATCCTTGCAAGATCAAGTGCACTTCTTACTTCCCTTCTCTACGCTCGGTATGATGAGGTATATGTTCTGTTTCAAAAAATATTTTCTCCACCAGTAGTGCAGTTAAAGTGAAGTAGTTATATCTCAAGCACGGGATAAATCAAGTGTGCCCATATGTACCTGGCTGGCCAGTTCAAATTTGCACATGACAAACTTGGAAATAATGTCTTAAAGTAACGTGTGGTGGTTTTGCCATTTAAGACTAAGGAGAATCTGAAGAAAATATCCAAAAGATGAACTTGATTGGAATTGTCCTCATCTCTGAAAGACAGAGCTTTCTTTCTGGGCAAATAGCAGGTATAGATTTGCCAAGTAACACTTCTCTTTCCAAGGAGCCATAAATCTCAGATTACTGTCAAGAGTAGTAAATACTGCAATAATGTTGTTCATGATTAGAAGCAAGACCATAACAGCTCTCACTGGTAGTGATTTCATAAYTATGGGTTTTTTTCCAAACCTGTTACTGTTGTTCTTATGCAAAGGGGGTGTTTGTTTCTTTCTATGAGTCTACTGGATTCCACCGGAGACCAAAACTGGACTGTGCCAGGACACAATTTCCCTGCTGTCCCTGCGAGCCCTGTCACTAACGCAGAGCATTCCATGGCAGGGGACCCGAGACAGTTGGGCCTGAGGACTTCCTTGCAATCTATTGTATTCTATAYTCAGTCTATACTCAGAAAACACTGTCATCAGTGAATCACTACAAGCCCTTTTTCCAAAAGGATCCTGAATTTCGGCACTTCTTGAGGGCCCTATCTTGTAAATAAAAGTTTCGGGTCACAGGGCAGAGGCTGAGCTTACTCATATGTTTACTACATTATTTTTACATCACGAACAAACACAACAATGAGCAACAGGGAAAAGACCATAGTCTGTACCATTGTCCATCTTTCTGCTACTACAGAATTTTAAAAAGCAAAAGCACTATTAACTCAATTAGTCCTCCCTCAGTCAATGGGAAAAAAAAAAAAGAAAAAAGAAGAGAGGAATCATGCCTTACAATTTATTCTCCAGTGTTTTGTTTATTTGGTATTAAATGACTCATGGAATAAGGTTTCCACCTCTCCCCTTGGGAGATTATCCCAGCTGCTGAAACTTGCTAGCAGTTCCCTTTCCTCTGTCTCTCTTTTCATGATGTCTAAGTTTTTCATCCTATTTTAGTTTGAGAAGTAAAGGCTGCAGAGGAAGTTCACATCCCCACACTTGCTTTTAAATGCATTTAAGACTGTGACACGAATTCACAAACCCACGGAAAGGGGCAGTTAGAACAGAAATGCATCATGTATTTCACTCAAATACTATGCCACCTTSATGTACACTGTTCAGCTAACTGCCACCTCCTTGTTTTCACAGGTTTGCTCCTTAGTGTTATGTAAAGGTTCTTTTATTGCATGTATATTAGCACTAGGATAATTGTGATAGTCTGTTTCATAGCTGTCACACCAACAGACCATGTTTAAAGTAAATATTTGTTCCACAGGCAAATATATATTACCTGACTGGAAACAGCAATTACTTCTAGTACTTCTTTTCAGTAATGCAACTCCATGTTGTAGCTCTGTAACTTGCTGTATGCACAGAACTTCTCAAACTGGAATACGCTTCCTGACAGCACATAGTTTAAGCAGTAGCAAAAACTAAAATTCTTTTAAAAATGTGTCTCTTTTTAATGCACGTTATTCTTACTCTTCCACCCATGCTACAATAACACTTTKTCACGAGAATGCCCTCGTGCTTTGAGCATGCAGGAACAGCATGTTTGCCTCCCGGTAGTGGTTATGGAGTACCTCATGTCACTCAATAGCGTCCCATTTGGCTGAGAGAGGAGCCGTGATGACAAGCTCCAAACAAAGTTCTGTGCTGCTTGTCGTGCTTAGGAGAAAATGTGGTRGCGAACAAGGCTTCGTTTGTGAGAAAATGTAAAGTAGGAGAGAGAGGTAGAAGGAATCCAGGGAAGGACTCCGTAAAATGCAGATAAGAGTTCCCCAAACCTCAGATTTGCCTTTTAAATCAGCACTGTCAGATGTATGCTTATTAATAACATACAAACCCAGCAGCTGGGGCATGTTTGTGTTAGGGGCTTGCATGATTAATGCTGTGAACGAAAAGAACGAGTCAAAAATCAGATATGAACCAAATCAAGAAATATTAATRGACAGGTGTTAGGACTGCACTATCAGACACCTATAACTGATTTGACAGATTATAACTGCTTCAAATCTACCTTGTTAAAGCTCATTTAAAAGTAAATCAAGTGCCACCTAAATCAAGTACTATCCAGCGCATTTGTGCTTTCTTAACAATCTTAGAAAGGTTATCGCTCACATGAAATGGTAACTTTTCTATCTTTTTTTTATATTTGGCATGATCAGTAATAAATATAAGCAGGCATATAAAGCCACTGAAATTGCTACTGGTGTTTRTTGTTTTTTTTATCTTTTCCATTCAAAGTAGACAGTCAACACAGAGTGCCTATGGAAACATCATTTGCCTCCTGGGATGCAGCATGTGGGTCTTTAGCAATATGAAGTATTGCATTATTTAGCTATTATTATTGTCATTTTACAGACAAGAACCTGGCAAGAGAAATTAAGGTAAAAGATACCAGAGGTGTCCATTACTTTTAAACACCTCTGCTTAACTTRGCACTTTGTACTGTTTTGTTAGGTTAATGCACATTGCCAACAGCTCCACTTTGGTGTTCAGCTCTCCTGCAAATGTGGCCTCAAGTGTCCTCATCCCGAGGCCTCGAGTGCCCTCATGCTCAGCAAATGGAAACAAACACACAAACAAGCAAAAACAAACAAACCCCCTGCTAACCCCCCCAGCTACTCCTGTGAACTAACAGGAGCATTTCACGGGGAAAGTTTTGATGCATTTGACTTGTTAGCTAAGAGAAAGTTTTGAATGGAATTACCTGCACTTATGAATAGAAATGAAAACTTGGGGAAGTTTTGGAAGAATTGGGGAAAAAAAGAAAGGAAGGGAAGGGAAG